>KZ112928.1:1691461-1854250 GCA_002120325.1 Daldinia sp. EC12
TTTCGATATCTTTCCCTTTTCCAAAATACTACAAAGTCCTTGCTCGCACCGACCGCAGACTAGAGGAACGACAACTTCGACCACCGCCGCTCCTGATGCTTCTATCGCTACTACTACTACTACTACTACTATCCCTCTCTTCGCTACCTCCGGTATTCATAATTATGTTCCTGATTTCACTTCCGCTGTCGCTGTTTGGCTCGCTTCCGGTACCGTCACCACTACCACCGCTGCAAATACTCCTCCGGCTGCTACTGCTGCTACTGTCCTCACTTACACTCCTCATCAACGACCCGCTCCTTGACCCCCGTCTCGAACCCCCAATCTCGAAACCCCAGCTATCTAGCGCCCACGGCGCTAACAGCGTCGCGCTCAGCAGCTCTAGGTCCAGGTCGAGCGCAGGCAGGATCGGCGGGCCGAGGTGCGCGGGAGCCGGCGCGCGTAATCGCGTCGTCGACTGCGTTGCCCCCGCTCCTGCTCCTGCTGCTCCTGCTGGGGATGCTGGGGATGCTTCTTCCCCCTCGGCGCAGGAGAATAGGAGGTCCCCGCCGGAGCCGTAGCACTCGGGCCCGTAGGCGTCGGCTTCGCTGTTGATGCGCATGCGCAGAATGGCGGCGCGGCGGCCGCGTGTACGGGTGCGTGCGGCGCGGGTGGTGCGGGAGCGGAGCGCGAGGGGGATCGGAATCGGGAGAGGGAGAGGGAGGGATTTGTGAGGGGGTTTGGAGTGGGAGCGTTGGAGTTGCGGTTGGGATTGAGATAGCGGTGGGAAGGGAGATAAGGGAAAGAAGCGAGAGTGAGAATGCGAGTGAGAGTTAGAAGGTTGTTTCCGCTCGAAACTGCTGCTGCTCGTGTGCACGGCCGTGTTGGAGGAGTCGGTGTGGTATGCGGATGCAGACGCGGACGCGGACGCGGCGACGTTGCGCTGCGACTGCGAGGATGACGGGGAGGGCGTCATGGCTGTTCGCGTCGTGGGTGTTGGCGTTGGCGTTGTTGTGGATTGCGGAGGGGGCGTGGGTGTAGGTGGCACCGGACTAGGGCTAGGGGTAGGAGTCGTTGGTATAAGGGGGGATCGGGTCGTTGTTGCGGCTTTGTTGGTTCCCATCATGGGGAGCTTGCCGACGAGGTTGCTGTTGGAGGTAGAGTGCATAGACGGGATGATTGGGGAGTAGTCCCCTGGTCCCTGAGCACCATCGGGTACGATGAACCGTCGGTCGAAGCGGGCTAGTAGGTATGCGGTAGACACGACGAGATCCGTGACGAAGTTAAAACCGTAGTAGCACGCCCGACTATGAAACCAAGCTGGGTCGGAGCCGGGGCGACCGTCGAAGTTGACGCCTACGCGGAACGCGGCGCCTAGAGTGGCTACGAGCGATGCGAATACCAGTAATCCGACCTTAGCACGCCAGCGGCCCTCGCCGAACTTCTCGACGCGGTGGAAGCGGAAGCGTCTCGCGTGCTGCGCCGCAGCCGCCAGGCCGACGACGGGCACGGGCAGAAAAGCCAGGAAGGCGAGGTACGAGCCGGCGAAGAGCTGGACGGCGCGGTCGGCGTGGCGGGCGCGCGGGTCCAAGGTGAAGAAGCTGTGGATGGTAGCGACGATAGCCATGACGAGGCAGCACATGACGCAGGCGATGAGGAACCAGACGACGCCGCAGGTGCCGCGGTGCCAGCCGAGGCGGGGGTGGTAAGCGCGGAGGACGCGCTGGGCGAAGAAGAGATTAATAATAAAGATAAGGACGGAGCCGCACTGGGTCATGACGCTAGCGGCGATGACGGCGTCGACGGTTTTCGGGTACGAAGCCCAGACCATGCGGGCGACGAGGGAGACGCTGCGGAGGAGGCACAGCGCGAAGAGCATGCCCGAGAAGACGAACTTGAGGTTGCGCTGCTTGTTGATGCGCAGGATGGCCATGTGCGCCGCGGCCGAAAGGAGGAAGAGCAGGAGCAGGACGACGGCGATGGGGTCGTCGACCGCGGGGGAGGGTTCGCCGCCTACGATGGCCATGGTCGATGGGTACGGCGGGCCCTGGGGCGTGGATAGCTGTCGTAAAACAAACATTGTCAGCGCCGAGGGTTAAGAGTGAGGCTGGATTTCACTATTGGCCTACCTGGCTTGCTCCGGGCCCATTCCCGTGGGGAGCAGGGGCCGTCCAGTTCCCGGACATGGCGGCTTTTTCTCTCCTAAGCATTCCGAAGCGGTGATGTCCTCAGTCCAGAGGACTGATGTCAGGGAGAGCTAACTATCTCGACTATGCCTCTCTCCTGTTACCCCAATTACAAAAATAGAAAGAGAGAGAGAGAGACCAGGTCAGCCGTGGCGAAGCGTTACATTTGTATAGTGGAGAGTTGAGATCTCATGATGGAGGAAGGAGTTGGAAAACAGGTGTAGGTGTAAGTGAACTTAGCTGGCTCATTCTAAAGGAGCAAAAAGGAGTGAGTGTGCGAGATGCGCGTATCCCGTAATCAGGATTTGAGACCTTATATCGGGTTTTCCCTGCGAACCCTCCTACGTACAATGCTACAGACCCCCCGTTGTCGTCAATCCCACAAACCTAGACCGGGTAGAGTATGCGCCACAACGTGCGACCTTGTCGTTGTCCTCATAGCGTTTAGATCAGGAGTCTATCGTGCTAGAGATAGACGGAATAAGGGGGTCGGGCTTTGCGCGCAAGTCTATCCCGATCTTCTCTTGTTCCCCTTTTGCCCCGAGTTTATTTGGGACAGTAGAAAATCGGTAAGGGTGCTGACGACGAGATAGAGTTTCCATTCCAAACGTGCGACGTGCGTATTGTGCCAATAACGAAACAGGGTCGAGATGGAATGGTCATAGAAGTCGCTCGCCATCTTGCTTTGCTACCCGCAGAAGTGGATGATGCTGCAACTTAATCTTGCCGGGGATCGCCGCCGTGTTGCTGGATTCGCCGCCAGGCCTCAAGTTCAGTTCAGATAAGCATTTACGATCTGCGAGGTCTTTCACGAAGTACATCGGCAAATCGTTATCGAGACGATTGAGTAACCCAAATGACGGCAAGGATGACATGTTGTCCACCAGCCTCGGGAGCAGAGGTATTCTCGTTTTCAGACCGGGACCGTTGGTCGTGGAGATCGTCATCGGTATAGCTAACGACGAGAAGAGAATAGTCGAGCATATGATCAGCAATATTAGAGTTCGTCAACCGAAAGTTGAGCCATTGCACCAGGCCCCCCCCTTATTATCGCACATCATCATCTGTCTTTACGAGACTACTTGCCTACCAGGCCCTTTATAACATAACGCCGTAGCGACGCTTTAAACTGCATCCTTATTCCAAGGGGGACGACTCTCAAACAAACTACTCGCGACTTAATGCCATAGGGCTGGTAATTTTGTAATTTTACGATCTAGGAACCGCTTGGCGATGATCTGCACTGTCGAGCTAATGTGCCTGATCTCAGCCTCATAAGGTTTTTCGATTCTCAAGGGGGACCTTGGCTTTGTTTCGGAAGGCGGCCGCTAATTGAACCTGTGCCGAGACTACCTACCTACCTCAGTAGACTCTATAATACTCGTTCCTTTTTTTCCACAAAATGGGGAATGCTAAGAGTATTATCCCGAGATGCTGGAATATGGCCAAGAATGCTTATCTCGTCTACACGGATGATAGTTGCGGCATTTCTCCTGGTCTATCATTCAAAGATTATATATATATATATATATATATATATATATATATATAGTTATATATAGTTATATATAATAATAACCTAGTTTGATATAAGACTGTAATTAGCTGGTTGTTTTATTTCGGACGTACATATAGTTAATGATCTTGACATGGTTGGTTACTTTATAACTAACTACGAGATGAGGCGTTCATCGTTTACTTGTATTTATAAATATCTTACATAAAACACCAGAGATTCCTATAATTTCCATTCCCTTTCCCTTTCGTATTAGACTCAATCGCTCTTATACACACCAACTCATACCTGGTGTTTATAACGCCTAATAAGATGAACCAATAAAATGCTATAGCCAAGACGTCTTTAGTATAGAAGTGGGTCATCGCCTGGTTGAATAATAAATATATTGATGAATGACTCGTATATAAGATAATTTCATAGCTATGTCGTCTATAACCAATCGATTAATTACTTTACATATACCTAGGAAGTATAGCTTTAAGTATATACCTAGGTAATTAGTTGCTAAAATGTGCTCTTGTCGGTTCAAGAGAACGTCGAGGTGTTGGGACTCAGCCGTGTACTTAAGGTATATAGATATTGAAAACACCAAAAATTATCACATACGACCATAGGATCAGGAAAACTCGGGATCCCGTCCGCTCTCCCATAGATAAGCCTGATACCGCCGGATCAGTAGTCGGGTCGGTGACGACCGGCGAATCCCCGGTGTTGTATGTCTTTTTGCTTCTTTTTTCGCTCTCAGTTAGCCCCTTTTTAGTCTGTTTTAGTGTCAGCTTAGTGGTATGAGTGGAGTTGGATGACTGTAAATACTGTATGTCGTCTAGGATAACGGGTATTCACAGTATATCTAACAGCTAGCAAGGCGTTATCTCCGTCTCTTCTCATTTTGTCCCGTAGTGTGAGTAGACAATCTACCTACGCCTCACCAGCACCCAGTCATATATAGAAGTATAAATGAAGACTAGGTAGCTCAAGCTACTCAACTACTTATTAAACTTATTACTACGAGAGATGCAGAATATAAGGAAAGCTTACGGAAAGACATGAGTACCTAGTGATAAGACACTGCTTCGTATAAAAGGGGAGGAAAGGGGGGTTTAGCCCACCAACATTATACCAGCATATACCCTTGTTAGACATTGCTTATAGGAGACTAGCCGTTTCTGAGGTTAACGAAAGGAGCGCATATTTGTCTACGGTAACTCGTAAGGATCACCGCCCCATAGCACTCGACCCACGCTTAGGAAATCCTTCTCGGTGGTTCTATCGTTCCCTTTGATATATTTGGACACCATTCGTTATGTAATTCTCGCAGCATCGGTTCTACACAGGCAGCATGATATTTATGAGGGAGAGGAGGATTTCTAATAGTACCCTTATCGTGTCAAGATAATCCCCGGGCCTCGTCGATCTGGTACTTGAGTTGAGAGCCAGATGACGGATGACCAGGACTCTACTGGCGGCGGCAGGCAGCTAGGCAGCGACTTAGATTTAGTTTGTCCTGACGGAAGAGAGTTATGGGTAGTTCATTGCTCCCCGGATGTAATATTTCCTGCGGATGTTTCGAATTCGTTCATGATCTCCCTTATGGTAACCTGTACTTTGCGCGTTTTAATTGCGGGACACAATGAATGAGTACGTTGATTTGATTTATAAATCTCCGCAGAGATATACATTAACATTATCACGTGTAGAATGCTAAGGATATACTAGTATTGGCTTCATATAGTTCACGCCGAGTACCGGCGTCGAAGTCATCCGCAGGTGATAAGTAGCCTCTCCGCGTTGCGCTGAGCTGCTAGGTAGATGTAAACCCTACAAAAATTTAATAAGAGCCTTCTAAATTTTTGTTATCTTATGTTTTATGCCTCTATGACATATCTTTGGTCGGCAGTGATAGAGCGTCGGCTGTGGTGCCTTATAGACTTATACTCCTAAGATTTCGTTTATTTAACACAATATAAACTATCTTTATTTGACTTATACCCGCTATGCATGTAGATAATTTCAGGAGTCTAGATGAAAGGCTTAGGAAAAAAAGAACGGTTTAGGTGAGTAGAGCTGCTGAAAATGAAGTGGCTTTTATACTATTTGGTTCTGCCACTTTTTAGGTAGTAAGACTGATTGTTATAGCCTATCCTCGTGTAGATACGCTCCCAAAATACTTAGAATAAAGCGCAGTTATACTTTGACTAGTAGAGGAGAAAAAAAATCAAACTTGGATGAAGTTTGCGGTAGTTAGTTGGTGAAGAAAACAAGTATGGATCAGGTCTGTCACGATCATACATATCCGGCAATGAGTCTGATACCAAGTATCTTCATAATAAACCTACTACGAATACAAATATAACTAGTCTCCTCTTGTAGAGCTATATGCGATATAGCCATCGAAGCACCTTAAAAACCTATACCATCGTCTATCGCAGTCACTTCCCCCTTTTCCATCATCTGTGGCTAGTAAATAAACATGAGGCTGAGTCCCGTGGCTGATATGCGTGGTAGATGACGACACCCCCCTGAAAAAAACGGGGTAACCCCCTGTCGACGCTAGCAGACGCAAGCTGCAACAATCAACGCCTGGGAGCTTCTTTCACGGCAACCTAGGGGAAAAAAATAAAAAAAAAATAAACTACTACCTAGCTCCAGCCTCCCGACGCAAAACCTACACTACACTACACTACACTACACTACATAACATCGTATACACCCATCTCCCATATCGCGCAGTCAAATCAAGCCAGCCGTTAAACCCCAATCGCTGCAAACATGGATTTCTCCGACTCATTGTAAGTACTACCATCAACTAACTCACGGACCCTCGTTCCCGTCCGACGAAAATATACGGAATGCGCTAAGCTAACACGGACTTCTTCCTTCCCCCCCTTTTTAGTCGAATCGTCAACCTCGCGGTTGGCGTTATCATGGTTCTAGGCGGAATATCGCAGTTTTTTAATCTCGGCTTGTACGTCTCCTCTCCTCTTCCCCCCTCCCCCCTTTACTATGTAGGATGTAGGTACTTACTAACCCCCCTCCCCCCTCCGTAGCCAATCCATCATAATCGGCGCCTACGTCCTAATCTTCGGCCTCGCCGTCGCCCTCCTCGAGTTCCAGATCCCCCCGCAGGTCTCCCGCTACGCCTCCTTCATGTTCTCCTTCCTCGGCCGCGGCATCTTCTACGTCTTCGTCGGCTCCATCCTCCTCAACAACGGCGTCCTCCGCATCATCGCCGGCTCCATCGTCGGCATCGTCGGCCTCGCCTACATCGCCCTCGAGTTCGTCCCCTCCGTCGAACCACCCGCTAATATGCGCGAGGCCGACGTCGGCTGGGGCGCCGAGCAGGTCTAATATATATATATGGAGAGAGAGACGACGATTATTGTCGCTAAGCTAGAGACCCTTTTGTCATCTCGCTTAGATGTGGGACAAATTAGCAACTCTACAATTTCAAAGGCCGTTATTTTGCCAAATTTATTGGTAGTAAAGACCAACTGGGTGGAATTTGAAGCGAGGATTCTTGTTGGAATGAGAGAACGCTTAAAGTTAATGCGTTCGGTAGGGGGAACAGCTAAGCTGGCGGTGATAGCTTTTACGTATGAATCACGGTGGGAAATGGAACGAGCTCTGTCATGTAAAACCAAGTCATGTGTTACGCAAGGCTGGATATTCGGGTACGAGATGACTAGTGTTCACGACGTAGACATGTTGAAATACTGTTCTTCCTACAGATCCTCGCTTTTCTTGCGCTGGTGAGATATTATTTGTGAAGCTCATGACTTTACGCCTTGATCCTTCTGAACTAGTTACTTTGGTGAAATATTATCCCATTCCTTATTCCCCATTCCCCGTTCCCCATATCATCCTTCCCGTCCCCCCATCTATATAAATCGTTGCGCGGAATGCCATTAAAAATCAGTTGGACTGCTCGTGCCGTGGGAATATCATAACTATATCCCGCAATTCAGAACATCATGCCTCTTATTCCTCGCATATATTTTGCGGATTCACGATACGCCGAGCACATATGCTATGCTACTGAAAAGCAAAAGTTGCCGGTGAAGGAACTCGATCCTATGACGCCCCGTAGAGTTTGACTTGCCCTTTTGTGTTTTCGCTTTGCTCCTCATGGCCTAACTCCGATAGGCTCCCATTTCGTAATTTTTGTCATCAAAATAAAACAAACCAACGCAAATTGTGATAGTAAAAAAAAGGTCCTACTTCTGTAACGCAGCCATCTCACGCTCTTTGGCCGCGAGCATCTGGCGTATTCGTTCGGCTTCTTCTTGGAGTGCCGCTAGTCGATCGGCCTTCGATTTCTCATCCTCCGCCGTGCTCTCTCTGGATTGGATAGCGGGTAATACATTCATCATCATCCCCTGCGGACTGGGGCTTGGCGCTGACATGATTGTAGTAGCAGGGGATCGAAGACGCAAAGCGTCAGCAAGGTTATCGGCAGGGCCGAACCCAGGATTCGATTCTGACGTCGGGTTAAGGAGGGACTTGATCGAGGATAGCCTCTTGGAGTTATCATATCCTGGTTCGCTTGGCGTATATTCCGAATCGGTCCCCGAGAAAGAGCGTTTCCTTGACGGCGAGAGGAATGACGCGGGAGATAGGGATGACTGACGGTCACTTAACGCCGCAAGTGATTTTAACGGGGCTAATCGGTTATCGTCGGTGAGAGAATCCCGAATATCGATATTATGAGAAGCATTAGTAGTGTGATATGCTATGAGATCGGTCGAGGTTATCGGGGCCGACGCGGGACCGGACCGAGTCGGATCGGGGAGCAATGTGAGTGGATGTTCGGTCTTTCGACGCAACCCGAGATTAACAGATCCGTCCTCGTTTACGGTTCCACGCTCCCTTTCGATTTCGCTGTACTGGCTCTGCTCAATAGAATCGATCGTCATTGCGTCCTCTGACCCGCTGTCCATTTGATTTGCAGGTATTACACGTTTCCTCCTCTTAATAACAGACTTCTTCATGGTAACGGGCCGGTGAACTCCGTGTAATTTGTAATATAACCCTACCACAATTAGCTAACATCCATTATGTAAGTTTCAAAAGTATACACATACCACAGGCGTTGCATATGGTATGGCCCGATTCATCACGACGCCACAACGGAGTTATCGTAGTACCGCAATTTTGACACGCTATTACTACGGTCGTGTTCTGGGCGGCGGCCTGCTGCGCATTTATGTCTATCGGAGTCGGTCCATCATCTGGATGGGGACCGCTTCCACTGCCGGACGCCCTATTTTGATTTTGGAGTTGAGCACTCTTCGCTACTCGGTTGTTATACGCCGGGCAGCCACTGCATCCCTCTGCGCCGCCGGTACCATTGCATCGCCCCCCACCTGGACACGATCCATTGGGCATTTGATCCGCAGCAACATACGTAGCACCGGGAATATTTGCGGGGTTGCCTTGGGAACATGAGCTGGACGAAGCCTTCTCGGGAGTCCTTTTCGGAGCAGTAGTGACAGTCGATGGTGGCCGTTTTAAATTCGTTGGGCGCGATGAATTGCGCGCCTTCAGATAAAGCCCGCATGCATTGCAGATGGTAGCACCTTGGGGCGAACGCCTCCATAATGGCGTTCTTGTAGTACCACAATTACTAGAATAGTCAATACCGACCGCACATCTGATGGGTTGAATGGCTAACTTACCTGCATACTTGGCCGCTCTGGTTAGATGTAGAGTTTGATTTCGTCGTTGCCCAGTTCTCTTGATGCACAGGGTCAAATGGAGAAGGACTTTTTGAGTTGACTCGCTCGGATCCTTGTATCGAGGGGCTGGGTGCTTCCGAAAAATCACTTTGACTTTGAGCCGCAGGACTCCTTGAACCAACGGAGGAGGCGTTTCGAATAGACATGGTATCGGAAGGTTGAGTGCTTTCCCTGGAGACGATGGGTCGAGTAGGGAGCGCCGTCCTGGCAGAGTTGGGTTCTGACCTGGCCAGTTTTGCGTATGAGTAAGGGGCCACTTCCATCATAATCTTTCGCCGTTGAATCCTTTGGGAATTCGTCTGACTATGATAACTGCGGCGATCGTCGCTTCGATTTCTTCCTTTGTTCTTATGATAACATGGGACTCCAGGCTCGAACAAGAAAAAAGAGGAGACACTCCAGAAGGGCAGTTGATGGGATATAGACCGTCGACACGAGATCCGTCAATATTCAAAAGTATTAACGATTTAATGAAGACCGTTATAGAAGCAACTAATAACGTTCGACCAATAAAGCGTCGCAAGTGCCACTATATCGTGATGGCTCGTGTTACTTGTTAGCTCGAACAGTGGCGATCAGCAGTCAGTGACAAGATCTCTTTTGTTCCAAACTGGGTCGCATGGGGATGTAAGTGAAGGGGAGGTGTGTCGATGGATTTGACTGCAATTGACCGCGAACCTAGGTGGGTAGAGACGGGACTATGGGGGGGGGGCCTCGGATGCAAGGGGCAATGTTCCTAGAGGCTCGTGGGGATTTCTAGTAGGTCTGGATCAGACAAGTGAGTTGCAAGTTAGGCGCTGGAGGGTGGAGAGATCAAGGTTCGACCTGATGGTTATGGTCTATGGTCTCGTCCTTCCTTTTGCTTATGTTATGGGATAGGGATAGGGCATGTCCAGATCACGAGGACGAAGCCCGGGTAGACAGCCTGGCAAGCGCAGGTGTGTGTTAAGTAGGTTAGGTACGTTTAATGGGTTCAAGGTTCTTTTTTGGTATTGGTTTGGCGTAGTTTTTGCAGGTGGTTTGTACAATACCAGATGTTAGGTGTAAGGTACGTTACGGAGTAACTTGCAAGGGCTTCCGCTTCCCTTGTAATCTCGTCTTGTAGGTAGTGTAGGTAGTGTATCCAGGTCTGTACTGCGTATCGTGTACCCGCATGCGTCACACCCTCGCTGTCAAGAAGTCGGAACTACCGTAGACAAGCAAAAAAAAAGCCTACACTGCACACTGCACACTGCACACTGCACACTCCGCCACGTCGGGACTGGACCCCCGTATATGGTATGGTTAATGGTTATGGTGTACACTGTACCGTGTACCCTGGAGATAAGATCGGAGAAAATCAAGATGAAGGGGGCTTGACGGATGGATGTACAGTTAGCAGTTAGTACATGTAGGACCAAACTACCAAAGTTATGATGGAGGTTCGCCTCAGTCCGAGATGAATCTCGGAGATTCGAGGAGAGATAATCTGATCTGATGAGGCGGTGGATGGAATTAGGAATGCCAATGCCACATGGAAGGGGGTCTAAGAAGGTCCTAAGGCCTAAGGGGGGAAAGAGGGAACTTGCGCAGTCAGCAGTTACGACCACAACCTAACAACTTTAGCAGTACCAGCAGTACCAGCAGTACCAGCCTAGGCGCATAGCCCTGTATTTGCCTATCGCAATTGCCTACCTTATACAGTACCACAATGCATCAAGTTATACAGTAGTAATGCATATTGTACCCGATGGCATCGAGTTAGTACCTAGGGAGGTTCCCATTCCCCACAGGGCTAGTATACACTACTACGGATTAGCGCCAATGCTAACAAGGGATCTACCCTTTCCTCAAAAGAAAAAAAAGATATGATGGATCCTTCTTTTTCTATGGTCCCGACCCTCGGCGTGCCGGCTGAATGAGGATCGAGCAGATTATTATTAAATCTCGTCCCATTGGCTCAACCGTTGATTAGATTTGGTAATATGACAAGGCCCCGGGTACCTTGCTCAACAACTTGTCTTCTTTTTTTGTAATCTTCACCTGACTATTGGCTGATGATGATGGCACGTCGGAAGGCGGTCTGCCCCCAAAATGTATTCCTCTTGCCGGATTTCTAAAACATCGCATTACTCGAACATTTCATCTACCTACATCCCGCATCACTATCGTCCGATTAGGTGATATCTGTCATTCTGATATCAACCATCATATCTCAGATTTGAAAGGTGGTTGGAAAGAAAACTTGCCCTAGCACCAGTTGCACAGCGCCGGTAATGCGTACTAGATATACTAGATATACTATTGTGGTGTGGTCTAGGTGCATCTTTTTTTTTCTCTTTTCTGTCTTTTTGCCTCCAGCCTCCGGCCGTATTTATCTATCTATCTATCTAGTCTCACTCCCGGTATCGCTTGCTTAGTCCCGAATGCTGCTACTACCCGATTAACGAGATGCTGTGATTGTTTTTAAGTTAAGAGTCATATCTTCTCTACATATTACCTACCTATGTACCTAGGTAGTTAGTTATGCTTTTACTTGATAACTTGACGGCTTTGTCGCTTACTTACTCGTTTCGAAAAGTGCAGGGGACCTGAGTGAGGAGACAACGGAGTACGGAACCCAACGCCTATACGACAAGAAGAAAAAAAAAAGAAGGTACTTTTGTACAATGTTCCCGCATGATGTGATGGTTCATCTCTCTCGCCTATGCCAAGCTTTTTTATCTAACCTTGTCCCATCTCCCATCTCCTTGCAGCATGCAAGTCGCGGGCTACCGTGGTACGTACCACCACTTAAGGTTTTGTCGAAGGAGGGGAACTCCGTAGATAAGATGCACTATTATCTCTTATCACACTTGATCTCTTTTTTATGCGTATTTGAATACTTATTCCCTTATTCCACTCTCTCCACCTCGGAATCCCATATACCTGAGTATTTCCTTAGTATTTTTTGGGAATAATTATAAGGGGGTTAAAACCGTAGATATCCAAGCCCAGCCTACCTAACAAAACAATTATATAGGTACCTACTCAATAAGTCAACAGAAATCTCTTCCAGCCTATGTGGACCGATGGGAAGGGGAACCATATTCTAGACGACACGCTTGGAAATACCATATCTTTGATTGGATAGTTCGCACCTGGAAGCATGCATCGTTGGAGCCGCTAAAGCAATACTACTCTATGATAGATCATTAGTACTCCGTACAGTATGCGAGAAATGATGTCAGTACCCGACAGGTTCCCTTCACTTTGTATTTTGACGAAAAAGGCTTTAAGTAAAGATTTTTTTTTTCTCTTTGTGGCCTTAACCAGAGGTGCTCGGCGGTAAGTACTCGAAGGCGAGGGTTAGGTCAATACGAAAAATCATAGCTTAATATGGAATATCTAATAATATAATAAGTATTGTGGTTATCTATTTTGTTTACTCGATCTGATTTCCAGCATAACGTAGCTATACAATAGCTAACGAACATGCCTTCTACAAAGAAGAAAAAGCCGATAGCAATCTAAAACTGAATAGGGGTATCGTATCGGATATGAAGGGCTGTAATCTCGAAGAAACCTGTAGAGAAACAAACTACCAAACAACCCAAGCAATCAAACATCCATAACTTGGCATACCACTCTTTAAACCTCAGCCATCAGCTGCTCTCCCTCATCCAGTAGTTCCGTCACTTTCTTTAGGTTTTGTATTAGACTCTTGCCAAGTCCAACGAGAAGAAGCTTCTCTGCGTTTGCAGGTAGTCCTAGATACGTCGGTGGCTCGCGCTCAGGGAGTTTTTGGATCCACCCCATGAACTCTTCCAATGAAGTACCAGATGGTACTACGAGGCTTGTCTCTTGTCCATCCTTCTCAGCTCCCTCGACTAATTTATGCCCAATATCGAAAGCAGAGGGCGTAAGCGATTTGTTGACCAATTCCGTTAGACGGTTGAAATCACCTTCGTCGTCAATCTTGCCACCGTAAGTTTCACGGACCAGGTAGCGGATCATATCCCAGGGTATGTTTTGTGGATTGATATTTGTACGGTTTTGTGCCACGGACTCGATCCATGTATCGACAATGAAGGCGGAGCATTCGTACTACGGGAAAATAAAGTTAGCTACTATCGATCATATGAGTTGTAGTGTTACTTACGTCGCTGTCATTGAACTCCCAGAAGCCTTTCCATCCCAGGTTTGGTGCGTACCGTAGACGCTCCTGTACCACAGCGTGTAAGAAGGATAGAAGCAAGTAAAGCCTGCTGCGCTCCACGGGGCTCTTGGTAGCCCTGTTGGATAGGGAGGACAATGAGTCCTTCATGTTGGCACGGACACCAGCTGGTTGTTCGTACATGAGTACGCGAGATGCCCGTAGTAGGTTGACAGGAATCTTTGGGCTGGATTCCATCGACAGGAATAGCCTGAAATCAGAATGGGGGTTGAGAGATTCCATACGCTTCTCGAGAGATTGTAACCAGGTTGGCGCAAGATGAACATTCTTTATGAGAACCCAAGATCCGACCTGCGCTGCGTTGGTGACCGCCTTGTCGGCACTTGCCAGACTTTCGTTTGATCCCATAGCAATATTTGTGCACCTAACACGCATACGCTCAACCAAGTTGTCCACCTTGTAACTGGCGTCAAAGCCAGGGGTTGAGACCAATGAAATGGGACGAGTTGGAGGTACTTGGCTGACGGTTTCTTTGAGATCATCCACAATATCAAGTAGCTCAGCCCCGAAGACCGAGGACACAAACCGTTCTGCTGTCGGGACAAAGCGGTCGAGGCGGAAGAGCTTGACTAGAAGCAATGAGAGCAATCCTTGGTCAAATGGCTCTGTGTTCGCATCCCAGATCTGGGGGATAAAGTTTTCTGCAAGTTCCTCCGATAGGAATGTATCCCAAGCATTGGTTGGTACTTGGTCGAGTTTATCCTTTAACACACCAAGTCTCTTCGCACGGGTGAAAGTCTCATCCTTGGCGTCGATTTCGGTGGAGAGATCTTTGCCTTCGACACGATCGTCGAGGATAACATCGATCAAGCTCTTGTCCATCTTGTAAGGTGAGGCTTGGGCGAGGAGCATAGCGAGAGTAATGCGATCCTTTTGGAGTAGACCGAGGGCAGTCCTCTTGAAAGTTGTTACGAATAAGTCCTTGATAATGATGTCTCGGCGCTTGTTGAAATCTCTTTCGCCTGCTAGGTTCTTATTGCCATGGAGGACAGAGTGGAAGATGTCAAGGAAGTACTGCAGAGAGAACTGATAGAAATGATTGAGGTAATGTAGTTGCTCGAGGACAGCAAATACGGCACTGCATGAGCGGGCAATGATGCTGTACTGTAACGTGATCTCTTCAACTTCGGCCATCACTCCCTCGGTGTTGCTCATCTTAGCCGCGATCTCGCCAGCTTCGGTCTTGAGGGTCTCGAGAGTCTCGATGACATGGTCGTCATCCAAAATGTTACCCCGAGATTCGTTGAGGGCTTGCAGGAGTCGTTTCTCGAGCTGTCGAAGATGAACCTTGAATTCGCCCTGGAGCTTGATGAGATTGGATCTTCTTTCGTCAACGTCTGGCCTCTCCGATTTCAGAACGTCATTAAGGGACTGGGTCTGGAGACTGCTCTGTGTGACGGTAAAGTTAACAAAGGTGGTTCGACTGCAAATATCCGGTGGGAAGGTTGCAGATGGATCCCTTGTGGACAGGTAAATCTTAAACGCAGGGGAGAAGTCAATTTCCTGCTTGCCAAGTTGGATAAGCACACGACCACCAGTCTTCTGATACTCCTTGTTGAGAACGTGGTTGAGGATTGGGTCCAAATGTTCCGCATCTTGAATGAGAATTGGATTACCGAATCGGAGGGAACTTTCGAGTTGCTTAGTGAAGGAGTCATCCAAGAAACTGGTCACAGTAAGACGACGATCCTTGCATTCGCGTTGAAGGAACTCGGTAGCTCTTCCTGAGGGGTCGATAATAAGAGGGTAGCGGTTGAAACGCTTGAGGATGATGGCATTTTCTGTGCATAGATCATCGACTGGTAGAGTGTTTTCTTGCCAGCTGAGTCGTTCGTCCGCAGTCGACAAATACTCGGTGACCGGATTATGAGGTTTGAAGTTGATCCCGGAAAGGTGAAGTTGGTGCAACCAATCTTCCATCATTGACTTTCGGAAGGTCTGATCGTAGAGACCACTGTACGCTAAGAAAGCAGCAGCAACTAGGACATCTCCAACCAAAGTGCTAATTTGAGTCTCAAATGACTTGCTTCCATCTTCCCAACGAGTACGCTCTGAGGAGAGACTGTCAAGAAGCCTTACACTTCGGTCGACCTTGAATTGGACTCGAGACATTTCGGCCTTGATGGCTTGAGTCTCACTGATGAGGGCTGCGTATTCAGTCTTGTAAGTAGCGATACTCTGCTCCAAACTGGTAATGGTATTTTCAACAGCCTTTGCCTCAGCCTTCGTCTGAAGAGCTTGTTCCTCAAGCTGGCCCACCTCATCTCGCAAAGGACCAACACGGTCGAGGATTTCGGAATAATTAACTTGGGCTTCGACCCATTGGACTAGAGGACCGCAAGCCTTGCTAGCACGATTTACTTTTTCGTATGTGAAATCCGGCTGTGCTAAGAACTTGGTTCGCATAAGCGTGCGTAAGGATTTAGTCATTTGTTTCTCGTTATCAAAGTTGACGATGCTCGCAATAAAATTGTCTTGACGAACGATAGCTTGGACGTTCTTCCAATCGGTGATCTTGTGGCCTAGGAGTGCACATACGGCTTCCATTGCGAGTCGGACACCCTGGGGTGGAGAACCCATAGATCGGACTTCAGTCAAGTGCTGTCGTTTAATGTTGCTGACACTGGCCTTTGCTTCTTCGACTGCGGGCTCGGCCCTTGCCAGGTCGTTGAGCACAACCTCCCTGCGGGAAGCGACTTCTGCCTCTTGCTTTTCAAGAGCTGCTTGGATCTCTAGAGAAGTATTCTTGCGCTGTTCGGCTTCCCGTTGATCTGCAACCATGCGTTGTAGTTTCTCATTGGCTTCGGCATCCTTTGCTTCGAGTTGTGTCTTTTTCTCAGCCAGACTAGCCCTTAGGTCCCGAACTTTCTCGACCGTGTCTCTCAGTTTATCAAGACCAACGTTCAAGTGACGTTGTTGTTCTTCCAAATCTTCCCGCTTCTCATTATACAGTTTTACATATTGAGCAACAAAGTCCAGGAAGTGGCGTGGAGTAAGGAACGTGACCTTGCCCTGTTGCTTCTGAAGCTTCGCGTTGAACTGCTGGAGAGAATAGTGGATGTAGACCATAGAATTGACGACTGTTTCTCTGTGGGAAGGAGGTAAAGTGAGACCGCGATAGGCAACGGGAATTGTATCGGGTGCTAGGAAGTTAGGTTTGTCTAAGTCGATAGAATGTGTCAACTCGTTAGCGACTTGGAAGAGGGCCTGGTCGGACCAGTCGCCGAACCAATTCAATACACAACGATTGAACAAAGCCGGACTGGTAGCAGCCTTCGAGGACAGTCCATCTTCAGGCGGGTTCATAGTGAAGACGACGTGCAAGTTCTTAACGATCTGCTGCGTGAACCATTTATACAGCTCCTCTTGGGAATCCAACAGGAGACCCTGTCGTTGTGCACCTTCCTTGCAGGCGGTCATTAGAGAGGCGAAATCATCTCCTTCAAAAAGACCTGGGACTTCGGCATTGGCAAGTAGAGTGTTCATGCGCTCTAGGAAACCTGAGTCAAGAACGTTAGACTCGTCCATGATGAAGCACATCTTTTCGCCCTTGCAACCACAGCGGCGTAGGACCTCTCGGAGATCCTCATCAAAATCTTCAGCAGAGTACTTCCCATGGACCTTGATCTGGAAGACTTTCAGGCCATTCATCCATGCAACAAATCTCGAAAGTGTGGTCTTTCCACTTCCGCTGACACCGATCAAGATTAGGTGACCTTGTGGTTGTCTAAATACACGATCAATGCGAAGTACGTGTTCAAGTACGTCGTTGAACAGAATGAGCGGAACATCCACCTCTTCTTCACAGAATGTCTTCAGACGGGCCTTGACGAAGTCTCGTAATTGTTCTCGGTCTACAGGGACATAGTTCTTTGAAAGCCAGTTAGAGAACAGGATTGGCCCACCCAAAGCTTTCTGCTCATCGATAGTAGGGAAGAACTCTAGTGCAATCCGTCGCACAGCTTCGTCGGTCCATTGCCTCTCTTCTTCTGCAACTAAACGATCTTGGAAAAGCCGTAAAGCCTCGTGCGCCCAGATGCGAATCAGCCCTTCAATCGACAGCGTTTCCAATGGACGGATGGCCTCGTATACACCACGTACCCATCTCGTCAACTCACGAGGACTGTAAACGTAATGGGGTTGGATTTTAGGTGTAAATCGTTGCTGTGACTCCAAGTAGAACCGAACCATGGATTGAGTAAGCGGCTCGGAGTATCCACGAAGCGCCGGAATGATCTTGAGGATAGCAGAATTGAAAGTACCATAGATCTGAAGCAGAGACAACTCGCCTGGGTAATCGACCATAATAAGCGGTGCATGTCTAAGGAATCTAGCTCCCATCGGCGTACGGCCAGCGTCAGTCGGAGGGTTACATGCCCCCACAAACTGGATTCGATCAAGTGTCACCCAAGACTTGTCTGATGTTCGCCAGAAACCGTTGTGCTCTACAAGCTGGCGAAGGAATGAAATTGCTCGTTGAGTCCCGTACTTGTCCGGTGCTGGCAAGTTGATCTCATCACAGAAGATTACGAGCCATCGACCAATTTGAGTTGGTGATAACATCACGCCGTTCAGAGTCTTCTTATATTCACAGTATTGCTCAAAGGTCTTTATGAGGAGATCGGGTGTGGTCGCGCTGGAAAAGTTGAGGCCAACAACCTCCATATTTGGCAGTTTTCGGAGTGCGCTGAATAGAGTCATCGTTTTACCAGAACCAGGAGGACCACAGAGCAGAAGAGGCTTGTGCTCTGCAAGCCAAGAATAGAGCACATCTTCGTGGCGAACCGTATCCAACGTGGGAATGACGACATCGGTTTGTGTGATGGAGTGTGTGTTAACCTCAATTGTGGGAACTTCATTTTGCCATGGCGTCCATTCGGCTCTAGGAAGAGTGACATCGAAATCGATAAGGGAACTTGTACCGTCAATGGGTGGCGATCCAAAACTGGCAAGAGCTCCGACGTTATCTCCAAAGGCCTTCCGGTCATTGAGTGGACAATCACCTGTCAATGCCCAGACTAGAGCAAGTAATAACTTCTTCGAAACATATGCTTCGATCTGCTCCGGATCCAAGGGGAAATCAACGTGCGCTGCGTTGTATTCGATCATGTCTCGGACAGACTTGTTCAGCAGAGAAAATAAGGTTGTGAGAACACGAGCTATTGTAAACTCCATGATATGGTTGTATGTTTCTGCCTGCTTGAGGGCGTCGAGAATGAAGTTATCCGTGGTCAGATAGGCATGTAACAAATCCGCGACTTGACCTTGGATTTGGAGAGTCTTTGCAGGGCTCTGGCCAGCCGCGGCAGCGTCCTCGTCCAAGTCTTCGAAGGGCACTGCCCTCAGTTTCTCAAGGTAGTTGGTAACCATCATGCTCGGCGTGACGGTATCCTCGCTAAACCAAACCATACCACATCGACTCACAGTTGCCAGAGTAGCATACTTTAGTGTCTCGACTTCGAACATGATTCGGACGTTAGGTGGTAGATTGAGACGTTCACCATTAGGAAGTGTGAGTAGTTTATTGTCGTCGAGTACACTGTTCAAGTTTTCAACCCATTCTGGGTCGACGTCACCGTCAAAGACAATCCAGTGGCGCTTAGAATCTTCTCCACGAAGGTTGTCAACAATCTTCCGCAGTATGCTCGTAAAGAGACCGTCAGTCCATTCGCGGGTGGTCGAATCCAAGTTTCCGTACAAAGCCTCCTTCGACATGACCTTTGAGTCAATGATATGAGAGACGCCTTCGACTTTTTCAACTTGCTGGAGTGCGTCCAAGAGAAGCCTCCACGCGGCAGATTTTCCAGTTCCCGAGTTACCCACCATCATTACACCATGGTGTATATTTTGAATCTGGTAAAGCTGGAGAACCTTGGTCATCCAAATATCATTGACCACAAGGTGTCTCTCTGCTGCTAGACGGCGAATTGCATCCTCTAATTCCACTAAATTGGCCGGGACATACTTAACGCCAGGGAAGCATTCGCTTTCAATGGACATCATGATCTCAACATCGCTCCGGATCAACTTTGGAGCAATAGTTTCTCGGACACTCTGTACGATAATCTCGGGCTCCACAACTTCCTCAGCACCGATGTTGCCTCCACTACTGGTAAGTCGGGCACGTTTGAGACCACCAGAGCTGACGAGCACACTCTTCAGAGCACGCAGACCAAAATCGTAATGAGCTTGCTTAGACAACCTTGCCGAGCACTGATCGAAGAATGGAACAGTCTGCTTCGAGAGCTGCTTCGCTTGGTTGAATCCTTGAGAGTAAAGCATGACCTCGGCAATAAGTTCCTTATCCGGCTTCGACATGGCTACACTGCGGAACAGCTTCTTCAAGTTGTCGGGTAAGTTGGAACGGCCGGCATAGCCAGGGTTCATTGTAATGAAGATACCCGTATTAGCATTAACGTGAAGTTGTCGTCCGACTAGTTCGATTTGTGCCTTATCATCCTCGGCACCTTGTTTGAGACCAAGTTGAATATTCTGGATTTGCTGTGAGACAGCGGAAAGAATCCTCTCTTCCAAACGGTTGAACTCATCGAAGCAACCCCAGGCTCCGACTTGACAAATACCAAGGAAAATTCTTCCCATTGCCTGGAAATCAAAGGTGTCGTCACAGCAGAACACCAGAGTGAAGCGACCCAGTTGGACACCAAGAGCTTTAACTGATTCTGTCTTTCCGGTACCGGCAGGACCGTAAGGCGAACCACCAAGTCGTTGACAGAGAGCTTGAGTAAGGGTTCCGAAGCAGCGGTCGGTAAGAGGAGTTCGAACTAGTCTGTCAGGAACGCCCAGGTATTCGAAACCATAGTTCAGTTTCGCGTTTGCCATCTTGATGTACAGACGTTGTGGGAAATCTCCTTCGGGGGTGTATACATATCGCATTTGTAGTAGCCAGAAATAGTGCGTCGGGGTAGTTGCGTTGAGTTTTACTAGTTTTTCGATTACATCTCGCTGATGCACACATTCTGTGATAAGGGCCTCGCATTTTTTCCTCTGTATGACCTCCAGATCACCAAGAACAGTCTCCGCCAGGAGCCTCAGAACCCCAACTTCTCGGTCGAAGAGAGATTGAAGCGTACTACCCCCGTTATTTAATGACTTCTCAACTGCTGTAGTCCAAACCACTTGAGTAGCAAGCACTACGATCTGACTGGGGAAGTTGCTCATAAAATCGTTCATTGCATCCTGGCTAATCTCCTCCGACTCAAATATGGGTGTATACACATCGACAGCTTCAGCGAGGAGTTCGGCCAGGGTAGATTTCATACCACTCTCAAGGAGAGCAAGCCAATCGTTGATCTTGGGTGTTTTAACAAGAGAAATTTCTTTCTTCAGGCGTACGACCTCGCCCTCCTTGGAAGTGAAGCCAGTAATAACCGACTCCTCGTCCATGACAAGCCCCGTCAAGCCGGCAAACATCTTTTTGAAGTGCTTAGCAATACGCAGAGTATCATTACTATTGCCAATCATTTCTAGAAGATCTTCGTCGCCAACGAAATAAAACCGAGGAAACGATACTCTTTCCTTTTCGAGATATTCACCAAGCGCCTTCTGTATCTTGTTGAGCAGCTCAGCAAGACGTTCCAGAGACTTCTGAACTCCAGTGATCCCCAAGACGTCCATTACCATCGGCTGCTTGTAAACCTTCTTCATTACGGTCATGAACTCGCTGTTGATGTTCTGGAATCGGGAGGATTCGATAGGCAATAGATGTTTAATATCAGCATTTCCCGTGAAGACACCTTCCAAGTAAACCCATTGGCGTTGAACATCAATCCAGACATCGAACAGAACGTGGACCCGATTCAGCTTGTCTTCCCAGGAAGATGCTTCCTCTTCGAACTCTTTGTAATACGGCGAATGTTTCATCGCCTGTAGTGAGTTGAGATTCTCACTACACTTAGCGAAGAGTTCATCCCAGCCGCGAATAAGGCGGCATTTGTTCTGATACGGCACGAGATCCAGTTGATAGTTGTTCCAGGTTTCTTTCACTTGTTTCAAGAACTCCTCTAGTGCCATTTCACCCTGAGCTTGAGTGATAATGTCTCGGACAATCACCTCTGTGGCGACAAGGTTAAGATCCCAGACATCTCCCAGTGTCATAGATACGGGCGAA
Source organism: Daldinia sp. EC12 (assembly GCA_002120325.1). Classification (NCBI taxonomy): domain Eukaryota; kingdom Fungi; phylum Ascomycota; class Sordariomycetes; order Xylariales; family Hypoxylaceae; genus Daldinia; species Daldinia sp. EC12. The sequence goes on from KZ112928.1 coordinate 1,713,204, forward strand.
TACCGCCGTCCAGGTTTAATCTCTTTCCAGATTTTGGTCCAGTGTCGATCTCGAATAGCCTCCGACTTTAAGTCATTCAGTATTGAATTCACCTTCAAAAGCTGACGGAGAATGTTCTGGACATGCTCAAAAGCAGCATATTGTCGCATTCTACTTGGCATCTCCTTCGTCATCTTGATGAGACCATCGATACTAGCTCTGATTTTTCTCGGCTGAACGCTTCCCCATAGAATTTCACGGAGTTCATTCAAGCTCTTCCAGATCGTTGACAAACCGGCCCAGACAGATTTGAAGTCCTGGACCTCCTCTAGTATAATTGAAAGGGATGATTCGGGGCTCGCTGGAAGGTCGAGTGCTTCCTTGGCTTTAGATACCATGTCAGACTCCTCCTGCAATTTCGTGATGCGAGATTCGAAGGAGGCGAGGGTTGCGGACGCAACATCAGGCGCAATTGTTCCCGAGACTGGTTTCTCACTGTTCCATTCCGTCGCAATGTCTGCAATCTTGTCCATGACAACCTTGTCCTCTGCTATTATCTTCGCCTTGAGAGCATCAGTTTGGTCTTGGACGATCTTTGCCTTCCTGTTTAAAAGCTCGTTGAGCGCCTCCCAAGTGGAATCAACCTGTTGGACATCTACCCAGTCGTTGGGGAAATTGTACCGGTTCCGGACGAGAGTAGACTGTCCTTGGCGGAATGTCTCGACTTCCGGAGCCCATGCCTTGACTCTACGCTTGCAGCTTTGAACAATAGTGATAAACTGGACTGCCTGCGCAGTGGACGTGGCTTCGAGGCTCTGCCCTTCTAAGTCTCTCCGGGCCTTTTCTATCTCGGCATTGACTTCTCTCATACGAGTTCCAAGTCGCGCAGCGAACTTGATCAGTATCTCCTGCTGCCATTGGTCATATTTGGAATTGACCTTCATTTGTACTTGTTCATAGTCAATCGTAATATGGCCGAATGAACGGCTAACTTCGGTAGTGTCAAAGGTCGCACGAGACTTCCGAATCTCTTGCAGTAGCTGTAGCCATTTGGAAAGCTCATCGCCGAGAAGTTCGTACACCTGTTCAGATTGCAAGTCCCAAAGCGACTGGAACTGAAGCCATTTATCAACGTACTCACCGATGCCATGTAGCTTTGTCTCCACAGAAGTATAAACTCTACCAAGGATGTCGGTACAATCACTAGGAAGATCGTTGAAGCGGGCTTCCTCTTGGACCACGGTACTTAAGGTCAAGCTCATTTGGTATCTAGAGGCCTTGATCTTCGGTAGGTTACAGACAATACCAATCCAGTTATGCAAGTGCAAGAACCAGCTTGCTCTCGCAAACTCAAGTGGCGGATCCAAGTAGATAACCTGATTCCTCATGGTGATTTCATGAATCAAGTGTTTCATGAGAGGCGCGTCCGACTTGAGAGGTTCCCCTGACGGAGCTAGCTGCTTTCTCCGGCTATTCTCAATTCTCTCGATGGGTGTGTCGTCTTCAAATGCTTCAATCCACGCCGAAACCGCATGCTGGAGACGGGTAAGCAAGGTTAGCTTGATCCGTTCATTCATCCTCTCAACCCAAAAGCCAAGGTTGACATATTGCTCAAGGTTAAGCTGATCGACGGCAGCCTGGATAACTTGTAGGCGTGTTTCAAATTCCGACGCCTCATACGGGCAAGTTGCCAGTTCCGTCAGTGCCTTCTGGACATTCACGTGTATATTCGCAAGAGTGGCAGTTTTCGCTTGAAGAAGAGAAGCAGCCGCAGCAAATTCCCTGATAAATAGAACATGTTTGGTTTCACTGCTACGTCCAATCGTGTGATCAAGGGTGCCATTGGCGAGCGTCGGCTTCTGGTATGACTCCCAAGTGTTTACAAATGTCTCCCACTTCAAAGGTATACCCTTGGCGATTAGGACATGAACTTCATTCTGATAGCCACTCAGCAGAATAGAAACCTCGGGCAGTTCCGATATTTGCCGCGTCGTCTGAGTAAAAGTTCTCACACTTTCCATCAGACTAACAGCGTAGGGATACACCCTCTTAGCATCTTTTGCAGTATTATTTACGGCGTGAGGGACGTTAAAGTTTTGCCAACCGAGGTTACGAGTCTCTTTAAATAACGCGATGATCTGGGCATCGAAGTTCACCGAGAGGTCCAGCGCATTATTCGCAGCTCTTATCTTATTGATATTAAACAACCGGCCGGATATCGAGATATGCCTGCGCTGAACATCCTCGACCCAGGCTTTATAGATCGCTTGAGTATTCAGTTTCTTCCTGAATAGTTCACTCTCGGTCTGCAGCTTTTGACCCTCGGTGTGAAGAGCCCAGTCGGTACCCAGAATGTCCTCGACCTTCTTCATATAATTATCAAGTTGACGCTCGATCTGGCGTGCCCAAATGATGGCACCGGAGACGGGCGGCAAATCGTGTAGCTGTGCCATGGCATGAGCCTCTGAGTGGCCATATTGCTGTTTGAAGCGCTCGTGGAGCCCCGAAATGGCTTGCTTCACATTATCAATGAGCTGGTTCTGATACTCGGCAATGGCACCGCGAATCTTGGGGCGCACAAAGAGGGCGTTGAACTGAGAGAAAACACGAAACATTTCATTCGCATTCTTTGCGGTCGCAAGGCGATCACGCAATCTAGCAATAATCGAATTTTCTACTCGCGACGTGCGTTCGTTGTATGTGTTCTCAGCCTTGACCCATTTTTGGGTACCTTCGGGAGAAACGTCGAGCAAATCAACATTCTTCAATGCTTCCCAAGCCTGTCGAACCTCTTCAACGGCGTCCACATCACCTATCTCTTCGACAAGGGCAACACCATTAGTCGTCGTCTCTTCAGGAACACCATTAGCTGTTGTCCTCGGGCCAAGGACATTGATGATTGTTCTTTGGAGCTGCTCATGATTATCTCGGAAGTTATCGATATACTTCAATCGAGATTGTAGCTCGCTATGCTTCGGGTTGACCTTGATAGGAATGAACCTCTCCTGTCTTCTACGAGTCGTCTCTCGAGCAATATTAGTAAAGTCTTTTATCTGAGCATCCCAAGACTTGAAAATTTCGTCGGCAGTCGTCATAAGAGTTTTAAAATCCTTATAATCCAAATCGACTAGCTCGGAGCCTGGAAGAAGTCGGTGCATGACCTCCTCAAGATCTGCCGAGATAGCTTCGACCAAATGCAAAGTTCGGGCTATGGGATAATTGCTGAACCTCATCTTCTTGTTCATATGGTTAAAGATCTGGCCGATGGCGTCCTGGACCTTGGGCAACGAAGTCGCAGACAGCAACTCATCGAGAGGGAAATCCCGCATAAGTTGGTTGTACTTCTGCACCATCTCCATAGCCTCCTTCAGGCCAGTATCAGCGGTGAAACTGACAGTCGCTTGAAAACGCTTCGCATGCTTCAGAATCTCCAAAGTCAACGTAACACCTTCACTCCTCAGTTGAGCTTCGATTCCCTCCAACGCGGACTCCATAGACAACCAAAAATTGATCTCCTGCGTCGCCGTCCTCGTTACAGGATCTCGAGTGAGTTTCGTGATAGTCTGTATTGATTTAATCCAACTATTTACTGTTGACTGCAAGTTGTTCATGAAGGTACTCTCCGAGAGAAGTTTAGCATCTATCATATCAGTCGTCGGTCGTATATTTCGTGCAGCAGCGTCATCCAATACCCCCTGGACAATCGGATGAAAGGAGAGAGATAACTCCGGGATCTCGACATTCTGCTGGAGGTGCAGCAAGCTTAGTTCAAGCTCCGTCATACGCTTCTTGGTTACAGGAATACCCGTCTTCGCGTCGACATCCGCCCGGTTCCTGGCTCCATTCGCAGCTTGCGAAGTCTTGGTGTTGGCATCGAAATAGGGCGCCAGCGCATTATGAAGAATAGAGTGTAGAATTTCGAAAGGTGAAGCAGTAGGACCTTGTTCGCTAACGAGATTAGCAAGCGAGGCGGTGCCAGGCAACGTCTGGATCTGGATCTGAGATGATAGCGGCAGCGAGGAGTCGAGCGCCTGAGGACGTTTAAGGAGTGCGAGATAGGCTACCGTCGTTGGAGAAGAAGATATTTCAGACGTGATCGTGTACGTATATGTGACTGGAACTGAAGTAAGTGTTAGTTAGCAATACTATTTTAAATGTAAGCGACTATGATAGGTCATCATACCATTGTCGGTAGAACCGTCGGGGATGTCATCCGACGGCTTCACATCTTTCTGGATGTACAAGGCCACCTGGGCATCGGTCGCAAAGCGAGTGCATCTTTGGACGGTATCGTCGTAGTTTGACTTGGAAAGAAGGTTGCCTGGTCGCTCCAGCTCGCTACGAGAAGCCCCAAGGGCAATAGTGACCACGGATGCCAAATAGTCTACCACTAAAGCTGGATCTATCATGACAAAAGGGGAAGGCGACAATCCGTTCGCACCAGAGCCCTGGAGGCCCAAAGGAGAAGCCACAGCCTCCATCGTGGCGATAACAGTTTAGCGATCGATCGATTTATACAGGGCCGGTGGCATCTCTTGGTATATTAGGTGAAGTCGTCGATTTCGGGTCTCAGAAGATTCGTGGGATCCGAGTTGAAATTAAAAGATACCTTTCTATGCGGATTAAGTAGATAGATTAAGGGGGAAAGGACAGAGGCGAAAAGAGCGTGGGTTCCGTAGAGGATGTCTTTGCCGTAATCCCCGACCTGGTATCGTCGTTGATTATTGTTTCGTTGGATGGTGATAATAGTTGTAAAAAAAGAAGGTATAACTAAAGTTAGTTAACTAGTTACTAGGTAGTTATTGTGAATAACTATTGTAAAGTTATTATCAGTCATCCAAAGTATTTCACATTTTACGCGCGAACTACGCCAACGGGGTCGCGACTACATAATACAGATGCAGAATATGGGGGGCTAATTCCTATCTATCTAATCGGCGCAGCTTCTAATTGGATCGTTTTTCCCTCGTGGCGTGGGGCTAGCAACAGACCGCCACGACTACTAGGGATGCGAAAAATATAATATCACTAGCGTATAATACCGTATAATACTATATAATATCGCATAATTGGGGAATTATGCGCATAGTCGGAAAACAACCCCCGATTTTCCGGCGCGCTAGTATTAAATCGGAAAAATATTATTATCGAAATATTATATTTGAAATTATTTTACGTCGAATTTAAACAAATTAATTTATTTTACATAACGTTTTATTATTTTTAATTTTAATTATATATTTTAATTTTAATTTTATTTTTTATCATTTATTTAAATTTAAATTTTAATATTTAATTTTTTTTATTTTTAAATTATTCGAATTTAATTTAACGTATAATATTTTATTATAATATTTGTAAATAATTTTTTTTTAATTTATATTATTTTAATCGATAAGTTTAAATTAATTAAACGTTATATTATTTTTTAAACGTATTTTAAACCGATTTATTAATATTATAAATAAATAAATATTACGTGGTTAAAATAAAAATAAATTTTTACTATAAGATTTATGTAATTACTTAATAAATGCATGTATTATATGTATTATACGCATAATATATATAATATATATAATATTGCATAATTGGTCAATTATGTGCATAATTGGCATGCCTAACGACTACTGGTCTGGCCAACCTGTGACATGTGGACATATGCATGTACTCACGTACATCATGTACCTGATCTAAAGACGTTTTAGGTAGTGGACAATTCTTCTAAGGTAAGAACCCCTGAGACATGACCCTTTGTACAAAGTATCTCTATCATCTCAAGTCTTAGGTTAGCTAACCCCTGTTTTACTCAACATCTAAGTTGTACTCGAGACACGGCCGTTTAACTAAGAAACTCATCTCAGCAATAACTCATCAGTAGAAATTTTAGATTAAGCCACCTCAGACTTTTCGGTGTGTATAATAATCAACTTGAATACTTGTGTTTAAATTTTCTTGCGAAGCAACGAGACCACGCTTATATCTTGCTAAAGGCTAAGACACGGCTCAAAAGACTTTAAGATGCACTCTCATCCAGGGACAGGTTTGGGGAAGTATCATACAATATTCAATGTTCAACAACCAATCAAAGGCAACTAAGATACTAAGACTACCTAATGATTAACTAACTACCTACCTGTTATAACAAGCTACCAGGCATGATCACCCCCTTATAGAAAGATAAACCCACTTCGGAGAGCGAAGCCCTAAAACCACTACTATAAAAACTAGTTCATCTGAATCAAAGCCAAATTATCCTCTGGTTATCTTACAGTTCTCTCCTTCCGAGGTAGTCAGGCTCCTCAAATTCATCTCAACTAGCTAAGTATCCCCAAAGCCTTGATATAGTAAGCATTGCATATACACACACAACTACTCTTCCACTCCCTCAACAAAATGCGGTTCCATTTTGCCAAGACGAACCTCCGTCTTGAACTACCATAGGACTTCCATGTAAACCAGCCATTGCCTATATATACATACGAGTAAGGTGTTTAAATAATAATAACTATACTGAATTATTGAGGCTGGTTTTCCTTCAACCGGCTTCAGAGTAACTACCTATATTACCAGATCTTATTTATGTACCCAAAGCTATCATTATTTCCCTATACTAGGTAGTTATCCTGTAAGGCTATCAGGTAGATATTCCGCTAAAGAGAATCAATACCCACACTCACTGAGTTATGTAAACACATGAATGGACTCTCATGACAAATTATAGGTAGTCCATAGTTACAAACACTAGGTAGTGTAGGTTCGATCTATGATCAGATTATAACCCACGACCGCCGTTGTATCAGAAATATACCAACCTAGGATAGCGCTATGACGGCAAAAATACTCAAATAGTCGAATTCTAACTGAATGAAACTGGCTAGTGGCCGCATGGCATTTCACTACAATCGAATAACACACCCTAATTTTCAAAGGTTCCTTATCTGGCCGTAAACGTTTCTTCGTCATTCTAATCAATAATACACTCTATATATCTCACCATACCGCATTATACTACTACGAAATAGCGTAGTTAAAGGCATATATAAATTCAAGTAATAGGACAGCACACACGATGGGTCATGGTGGAACCGTCTTTGCTCGTGTTTGTCTTCATTTGAATCCGCTTTCCGTATCAATACGCCCCAAGTCTATATTTTCCATTTCCAGTATTGGCATACCTTGCGGTCCCTAATCATCAGGTCAGATGCAAAGTTGACGTCCCGTTGTATTCCCTCGTGAACAAATCGCAAATCCACTATAACTCCAGAACCCCGCTGTATGCCATCCGTCCCAGTCGTAACCCTCATGGCGCCGATGCTTTCCTCGAAACGAACCAGATCCCATCCATGCGTGTCTCATTTTAAAAATCCGTTTTAACCATATCCCTTTAGTTATTTGAGCCGCCTGCTCCGCCGTTGACCCCGCCAGCATCATTCAGTCTTTCCCTCTGTACCATGACCCGTTCGTTACATATGTCGATAAACATCTCGAATTTCTCGATCATTTTGTCTTTCTCCCGCAACTTCTCCCTTAGCTCTTCCAGTTCTTTTCTACTCTCTTCCTTGACCCGAGAGAGTTCTTCCTTAGCCCGTGCAAGCTCTCGCCTGAGGTCTGATCGTATACGTTCCTCGGCAGACGGGGCTGGCTTGCTATATATTGCCGGTCGCTGTTCTGCGATACCCGCCTCCACTTTCTGCGGGTTTCGATTTATTGCAGCACGCGCATTGTAAATATCTCTGGGGAGGAGGGGCACATGCGGGTTCTGTTGTTGCAGGATTTCGAGAGTTTGGGTGACGCCAATACCTAAAACAAGTCAATACGATAGACACGACGACTGGACACCCAAGCTTACCGGACTCTTTCAAGTTCTTGACGGCAGCAACCATCTCGCTATCTAATTTTCTCGCGGCTGGGTGGAGGAGCGGGCTCTCGCTGGGGCCGTGATTATGATGGAGGTGGGTTTGATCGGGACGGTAGCGAATCGTCCACTGCGTTCTCTGTTCGATAGCGAAGAATCCAAATTGGCAATTACACTTGCGAGAAGATGTCTTCCTTTTCCTATTTTCAGGGCTTACCCGGCTGGGAGGCTTTCCAGCACGGTCACATACGAAGAGAACCTTCTTTAGACCCGGAACGGTCTTTTTAGATCGTCCAATAACTACAGCATATCCCACCGATGTGCAATACGCTAGCACGTGCTTGTGAACAGCTTCAAGACTAGGAAAACTACCCCCTTCAGGCGGAGCCGACATCATCGTACCCATTGGTGTCCTTGGTACGAAGGGTGTTCCTTCAATGAGCTTGGGCGAAATGTGACTGTCTCCCTCCCCTTCCTCCCCTTGACTATCCATATCCATATCCTCATGGTGCTGAGCTTCCTGCGGTTGGACGCTCGGTTCGGGTCGAGGGGCTGGCGGCGGTTGGCTCTGCGGTTGAGGGGTCGGCTGAGGCTGCAACGGCGGCGGAGGTTGTTGATGAACTTGAGGCAAAGGCTGTGGAAGGGCGTGCTGATGTACCTGGGGATGCGACTGCGGATGTGCCTGGGGGTGAGCTTGTGGATGGGCTTGCGGATGGGCTTGCGGGTGAGGTTGATGATGCGGGGGATTCGGAGATATTAAATTGCTGTCATTCGGTTGAACCGGTGGGGTTGGTTGGACCTGCTGGACCTGCTGAACAGGCTGTGATTGAACTTGTTGCTGAACTTGCTGCTGTATCGACTGAGGATGCGGCATCTGTAGGACCGGTTGGGATACCGACTGGGGCACCTGTTGGACGGATTGGACAGGCTGGTTCATGGCTTGCTGGAGATACGCCATTGTCGTTGCAGGACCCGGTTGTGATTGCATCTGCCGCTGCTGAGTACTCCTCTGGTGCTGTGAGTGCTGGGAATGTTGTTGCTGATGTTGGCGAACGACCTGGACGGCAGCTTGGGCATGCTGGGCGGCCTGAGCCGAGGTGTGTCTCGAGTTGCCATTTGGCAAGTTAGGTACGCTGGCGACGTTGGGTACCGGAGACGGGGTGGTACTCTGGAAGAGATGTTGCGGATAGGCAGCCTGCGGGGGTTGCTGGGGAGTATACTGAGCAGCCTGGTATGGGGATTGGTGTTGCTGAGGCGTGGGCGAAGGTTTCGGCGGCGTGGACGAGTGTGAAGATGGATATCCGCGTCTGCTAAGTCCGTTGACCTGCGGGAAAGTCAAGCCCGGATGGGTGTGGGAGCTGGACCCGGGCTGGCCCAAGGCGGACATGACGGAGGGGAGGAAGGACGTGGGAACAGAAAAGAACACACTACAAACGCTCGATACTAAAAGACAAGAAGGCGAAAAGGAAGATTCGGAAGGACCAGGAGGACCGAGGACCCAGAATACAACGACAGCGAGCCTAGCACTAACGAACTAGGATGGGAACGATGTGATGTCAACCCTGGCCGTTTGGCAGATACAATACCTATGTAAGGTATGTAAGGTAAGGTAGGGGGGAATGGGAAAATAATAATAATAATAATAAAATGTGGCGGGTGTGGAAATATCACGACACGATCAACATGATAAGGCACAAAGGCTCGAGGCTTCGCCAGGGCTTAACAGGGCTTTCACCAGTGGGGGGGGGGGAGGGACTAAAAGTAGTGGTAGACACGGGTGTGGTTGAAGAGAATTGGTGGTGGATTTGCAGTGATTTCGGGTCTCATCAGCGGGAAGAGAGACTTTTGGTGGTGGGAGTGACAGAAGTGGGTGGGAGTGGATGAAAGATCGATCTACTTTTGTTCTTGTTTCGAGGCGCACTAAGCTGAACCGAGTTAAAACAAGGAAGAGAAATCGAGGGAAACAGCGAAACAGCGAAACGGCGCGTCTCTAGGGGGGGTGGGAACGATGTGGGAAAGAGGGTGAGAAAATAAGAAAATGCAACAGCCCTCGCCAAGGAAAGGACAACACAAAAATAAAATCTTGCAAATTCTGTATTTCTTGTACTTTGTTGTTATTTAGGTATTTTTGTTTTGTTTTTCTTTTGCTACGATTACTAGGATAGAGAGAGAGAGAGAGCGAGAGCATAAGGGACCCGAGGCTCCGACAATGAACAGTCTGTTCAAATCTACCTGCACAGCTAATAAATAAAAAATAGCAGCAAGGCCCAGAGTACCTTAAAATACACCTACATACCTACTTTATCATGCCTACCTTACAATGTTAGGTACACGTAAGATTTGGGTCCCGATTGTCAAAAGTCAATCTTCACTGGCAGGTATTTTTAAACAGCGGGTACTCATATACGCTACTACATGCGTTAGCTAAAGCCTAAAAATTGAAACGTGCAATAGTTCGTACCTGTAACGGTTGATTTAAACCCGCCTCTAATCTAGAATAGGCAATGAATGTTAATGCGACCCTACCTAAGGCAGCTAACAGCTAACACCAAGACAATAGGGCTAATGATACTACTAATGGTACAAGGTCAATACAAGGTACCTGATACATACCAAAACTCGTGCACAAAATGTTCTGGCATTTGGTTTTATTCCGCATGAGTGCAAAGGTAGGTAGATATGTTATGTCTGGCTAACTACTATACCTAGTATGCATTATTATATACTATGCTACATACATAAGGTAGGTAGGTACATACAATAATACATCTCGGAACTTGAAATAGGCAGAAGGATGCAAATATAATTTTCAATTTCAACCTCATCAATTCTTACTTATTTCCTGACAGCTCCCAACTTATGTTATTATTAGCGTCCATTCATAAGTGATCACGATACCTTTTCTCGTCGGACCCCTTCTGCATAGGCATACGGTGGCATATGGCAAGGTAGCTGAGGTGTCCCCCTCCTCTCTCAACCCTAGAATACCACATGTGCGTCCTGCTGTTTGCTACTCTCTGGTTCTTGTCTGGTTAGTACACGTCGACGCCATTGGCCCCAAATAAGTCCATTAACCCAATCCCAGTTTAGGTGAAACATCGAGAATATTAAGCGGTGCGCATTCGAATAGATGGATAATGGGTACAGTGACAACGAGTCGGAAAAGAAAAGAAAAACGACTTGTCAACATCCCGTCAACGTGCCTAATCACGTCCACACATCTGTCCTGCGCATACCCGCATGCTACATTGCTACATTAGGGCATGCTACCATAACAAAATAAGCAATGAATGACACTTCCAGAAATAACTGTTGTTCTAGATCTTATTATTGCTTTTCCTTCTTTCTTTTTCTCCACAGGCTCATATCGTTTTCATCTCTACCTCGAACGTCTTTTCTCTCTCTCTTCCAGCCTTGTGAAAGAGTTGAGCCTTCTTGGTCGGCATAGTCGAGAACTGGAATGATCTTGAATCGGCTTGGACCGAACGAACTTAAAGAAATCAACGTATCACATAGAATATAAGGTGAGCAAATTCGAGTGCGTATTTTGAAGTATGGCATTGCTGTTATTTTGATTAAATTTACATCGGAATGGTTTGCTCGTTTCGAATATTATTCTCCCTCTCTCCTTTCAAATTTCGGCAGCCAGGATCATCTTAACTCAAGCCAATCTTATGCATTCACAGTGAAGGAGGAAAAAAAAAAAAAAAAAAAAAAAAAAAAAAAAAAAAAAAAAAGAGAGAGAGGCCCTCAAGTCAGGCCAAGTAAACTCAAAAAGGTATTGTATGTGCATTAGTGGCTAAGCTGAGGCTTGCTGTTGCCGCCTTCAAAACTCAAAGGTGCATCCGCTATTGGGCGTCAGCCTCACTCTCAAGGTCTTCAACTCCGGTATTCCTTCCCGTAAGTTGGGCATAAACACAAACAATGCGACCGGTTTAGATGTCGTCACTTTTCAAACCGAAAGATCAATCTAAAATAACCAAAAAAAAGGTCAACTGCAAATAATTCGGCATTAAACTCATCCGGATTTTCCCATTTGTGATACGGCATGGCATGATCGTCATAACCAACTTTCATCTCAGGCCTTCTTTAATCTCGCCTATCCCTCACCCCTTCATCCTCTCACAATGGCCGGGTGGGAGAGCCGAAAGAAGTTACATGAATGGAGAATCATGCAACGCAGAGGTCGTAATAAAGTCCTAAAAGCATCGAAGGATCATACAGCACGAGCCCGGCTCTATGCCGAGATCCCGTCCCCCAAACCCGTAGTACTCCACATTTCAGAGTCCGATCGCAATTCGGCCTTAACGTCCCTTCCGGCATTCCTCTTCAACGGCCCCGCAGTAGGTCCCGAACAAGTCCAGGCTCAGACCAAGGCCCAGGCCCAGATCCAGATCTCTAGTCAGGGGTATCGATCCTTCCTTACCACTTTTCCAGCCGAGGTCCGGAATATTATTTACCACTATGCTATAGGTTATCCTACGTGTCGAAATCTATACGACTATTACTATGATCAGAAAGAAAAGGCTAAGGCCAAGATCGAGTTGCGACCACGCTCTGTTAATACCAGAGTGTCGCGTCACTCCAAGATTACTCTCCGGACGCCTGTCATACTACTTCTCTGCAAGCAGATAACGCGAGAAGCATTAAGTCTTCTCTACCTCCAGCCCTTCGTCATTGATCGTATCCCGCCATGGATCATGGGTAACTCAGCGCCCCTCTCCATAGTCAACTTTATCAGCAGAGCAACTCTGCAGAACCTTCGATTCGTTCAAATCAAGATCTCACTCGGTGATAGTATCGAATTCGGAAGCGGAAAAGTCTGGCTTAGGCTATTGAACGACCTACTGGACGCCTGGTCGGAACGCAACTCCCTCGTTCGATTAGAAGTCATGTTCAAACTTTCACATGTTACTAGGCCTAACATATGGATATATGAACTGGATGATTACGAGAGGCTTGTGGACAAGGCAAGTGCCCCCGTGCTCCCCCAGCGACGACACACGACAATATTGCTGACGTGGGCTGACGATTCTTTAGCTGAGTTACTTTGAGTTTAGACACGGATCAAAGCCGGGCTTGATTCGTTGGGAACATTGGGTCATAGATTTTGACTATGCATATCGAGTCGGGCATAGAAGTAAGTCACGGCGTTGGTCTCTTCTTTCGGACTTTTGGAAACCTAACCCGAATACAGACCCCTTGGTTCGAGTGCATCCTGATCCATACATATGGCAAGGAAGCGTTATCGAATGGCTCTAAGCTGGCATGAATTACCTACAAATAGGACAGGTTCCTAATGTGGAGGAGTATCATGAGGACCCTTAATAATATCGAGAGGAATACGGATTACAATCATCACCGAATGAGGTAAAGGCAAGAAGGAGTAAATTTTACAGATATATTCACAAAACCATGCGGCGTTTGGAAGGCAATATACCCAGGTTATGATTTGGTCATTACGGGCGAGTTACAATTCTCCCCAGATAATAATAACAGAACGCTTTTATTCCGAAGAGATTCCAATAGTTAGTCAAGAATGAATTTTACTTCAATAAGTCGCGCTGACTTTTTATCTTAATATCGAGAAATAAAGAACCTATAAGAATCATCCGTACGCTGCATATTCGACGTCAGGTCATAATACGTCTACTATAGGTCTAGCGGGCTTATCATATCGTAGAACAGCGAAGGAGATTGCTAAAGTCTGACCCGAACCCCTGGGCGCGTCAGCCAGTTGTCGTATAATATGTGAGATCAACCAAGAGTCAGATATCCTTATGCAAACTAACGAACTCGGCATATGATACCATACCATACCATACCATACCAAACCATGCTAACAAAGCACAACACACACACACCCAACCCTTTTCTATAGTTTTCCATCTAAGAAAAGATCTCGTTCCTCCCGAGCGATCCCTCTGGGTCCCTAACGCCTTCAGCCGCAGATTATGTACAAACGACTTCTCTAATACACTTTTTACTTCCCTCCTTCTTCCCCCGCGCGCGTAAAGGGGGAACCACAAAAATCCCATCTCACTCACATTGGATCCGTTCCGTTTTCTAAGTTCTCCAACCCTACCGTATTTCTGCCCCGCGCTTCATCCTCTCTCTCTTTTTTTTCTCTCTCACCATGCGCATGCGCATGCGCATGCGCATATTCGGACGACGCCGACGCGGCATGTAACACTGCGCGTTATACCGCAACCCCAAAAGCCCATACCCCGAAGGAAGGCAAAATGCCAGGCCGATCCCGCGTACGTAAGCGCCCTCCTCCCTTCAATGCCTGGTTTTTCTCTACCCCCCTCCACACCAAACGGCGAACGTAATTGGTCGCTGCTGGGATTAAATATCTCCGGTCAGCCTTACCAAAGCGGATTCCTGAAGGAAGGAGAAGGGAAAGGAAAGGAAGGGGAGGACAAGACAAGACAAGCGCACAAAACAGTAAATCACCACCACCACCATCAGCATCATCATCATCATTCACTACTTACTTACCACAGACCCTCCCTTGGCGATACTACCTAATCTGATCTGATACATCGCGGGAACCGCTAGGTCCGACCACCCATCCACAACCCCCCCCTCCCCAGCCCTACGAGATTTTTTAGCATGCACCTCGCTTAGTAAACGATAATTATGCGCTACATGTACGCTTAGACAACGGGTAAGGTGTGGCTTTTTTTTTTTTCTGGTCGCCTTTTTTCTGCCTGTCAAACCCCTTAACCCCTTATTCATTCTTGCTGAGCACAGCAAAACCGGGTCCAGACCGAATCCTATTCGGAAATACTATTCCGAACCATGTTTAGTACTAGTTGAATTATAGAGAAACTCTTACAAGGATATCATATTAACTACCTAGGTAGGTAGGTAGGTAGGTAGGTAGGTAACTATCGTATTATCTATCATCGACATGAGTTTTGCACAATAGGGCAATATGGTAGTAATTAATTGTGTAGAGTTAGCCAAACCAAATGCGCTACCTAGCTACTTGGTGGAAAAAAGAAAGCATGTAAAAAAAATGAATTGTCGTAATCGTGTATATCCAGCCCAGCTGTAAATCACAATCCTGCTGGCGTACAGCGCCCTTCCTTTGGCTTCAAGATCTATCGTTCTATATACGCAGTGGTTGGTATCTCTAAAAACTCTCGCCCCGAAGCTCTCTTGGCTCTCAGGGAAAAGGAGCGACAAGGCGTAGGAGGGAGCTCGGGTGGGAGAGAATGAAAAAAGACGAAGAGCCACCCAAATACTTGTAGATCACTAAACCTAGACGCCTAACTAATGCAGAACCACATGATAGATTAAATTTCGTCCTCGTAATATCATCTCTCGCGTCTCTAGTACATCGTCTACTCTGCTGGGGAGTACTTCTTCCTCTTGCTGGGTCTCCGACCTGCTTCGTCGCCGACGAAGTGATTTTTGTCAATTTGGTGCTGGCGTAGATTATCCTGCCGATTCTTGTATTGACTAGTGCAACCGGGATAAGGACATTTGTATATTATCGGCGGACCCGCTGAATGCTGCATCTTTTTGTGCTTTGCCATACTGCCTTTAAACCATTGCGGGTCTCCCTTTGGACGGTATCCGCACACGTCACAGGCGTCATTCGCTTCCACTTTCTGGACCGAGGAGGATATTGACTTCGGTGGTTCGATGTGAGCTGGTGAAAGAGGCTTTGGCCTAGTTGGAACACTAATCGAATGTGAGAGGCCAGGCGGAGCTGTAAACGAAGTATCGGGTGTCCCGGCGTGAGACATGCTTTTAGCAAAGGCCTCGGTGGCAATCGTTGATGTTGAAACACTGGTACTAATGTCTTGAAGGCCCATGTGGTTGAAATCCGGAGTACCTGTGAGCCCTGTTTGATTTTGCTGGGACGAGCTTGTGGCCATATTTACGAAGAAGCCTCCATCAATGCCAGCGTTACTCTCAAAGTTGAACGGATCGAGAAATGGATTGAACCCTGATTCAGGTAGCTCCAACGTAAATTCGGCAGCGTTCGCTTGAATATGCTGAGTATCAGACGCTATTGTTTGAATCAAATCTTCTACTAACGATATTCCTAGAAGTTGATATGCTGTCCTCGACTGAGCTCTCTGCTCGGGGTAAATCGGGTCACAAAGCCTCCTGACTTGTGGGATGTATTCATTAAAAAGGTTGGAAGAACCCAAAGAGTTCTGTCATATTCATCGTTAGATACCACCATACTAAGAATAGTTGACATAGTCTGGATCGTTGATAGGGAGAATGGCCATTATAACCATCTCGAGATATTTTATCTAGCATTTGTTTTAATATATGGGAGACTTACTTTGCCAGCTTGCAGTAGCGCGAGTTCAAGTTTGCGAACAGTGGTGATCTCCCCAGACCGAATCTTTCGCTTGATTTCCCCGAGTCTTGTTAAGAGCATGTCTGAATGCCGGAATCCATTACTTAGATCTTGAATAATATAATTGGCCGTTATCACAAAGGGGCTGTCATCCAAAGAGCCTGGCTGCGTTTCCGCTACATGAATGGAATAGAGGGGAGATGTGAAGACCTCGTCTGATCTCGGTGGACCACTAGTTATGATGGAACTCTCTAGATCTATTGCTGGGTTAATAGAGTTGCTTGAACAGCACCGTGGATGTAGCTTACCATCGAGAAAGTTCTGCCCTACGGCAATAAGAGGGTCAATCTCCAAATTAATTCTCAGACCTGTTCGATACTCGGGCTCTTTACCCTTAGAATTTGACGAGCCATCCGTACAGGCTCCCCTGAAGGCTTGTGGTTGTTCTTCCAGCGTTGGTTGCCAGATTTCTACCACGATTTGCGTATAGTAATCACGATGGGCTGGTCCAAGAAAACGTCGGTAAGCAAGAGCTTGTTGGTATAGTGCTGTACAACGAGTTACGAGTTCGTTTTCGTGGACAACGAGTGACAAAGTGTAGACAAGATGGATGAAACAGAGGTAGTCAAACGGGTCTGTAACGCTATCCCCTTGTAGCATCCTCCTTAGGCTTGAGAGGCCGTTTAAGGCCACGGTTTTTATCGACTGCGTTTGAAGTCGTTGGACTAACGGGTTTCCCTCGATGTGCGATAGTTTATGCCTTGAAGATGCGACATGTTCCTGTAGGGCAACCCAAACCGTCTCGACCAGAGTCCTAGTGTCTGGGCTACGGTCCGATGGTTCAAGAAATCCGGATGACATGTTCGCGGGCTTCGGGTCGGATCCTGTAAACATCATATTGACGGATGTCGAAAGAGAGATTTCTGTATTCACAGACTGCATCCATGAGTAATTATCCTTAGGCTCAAAAGAGAACAACATAGGATCGGAGAGTCCACGGGGTATGGATAACAAGTCATCACCTGGCAGTTCAGACATGTTGTCAACCAGATAGTTACACGTGTCGTCTGGACATGGGGCTGTGGGCTTTGCTGCAGTTGATATTTCTTCTGGCTGGGAAGCTGATAAAAGATGATTTGGACTTATAGGAGTTATCGGGGATGTCATTGCGGTATCGATACTTGAGCCCATGGTCCAGGCTCCCGAGCTGTTCGAAGTTGCACTCCAAGGAGTAACTGGTGATATGTTATGCGAGCTTTTCGTTGATCGAAGCGATGAACTTGGAGAGAGGTGCTTGGTACGAGAAACATTCCTATAACGGTCTATGTGAGTGTCTAAGGCTAACGAGGGTCGGTGCCCCCCTGGAGTTGTATGCATTAAATTAGGCGGAGGCATGGAAGCATCTTGATGAAGTTGTTGTTGTTGTGTTGAGTATTGCGATAAGGGCTCACTGTGCCTCGGAAGTATAGTTGTTTGGGAGGGCACCATAATCCCCGGTGTAGCATTTTGCGGTCGATCTGGGGTCGTGGGGAAATCTACGGTTTGTGTGGCATAGTTGATGGGGTCGAGTTCAGCTGTCGGTAGCATTTGTCTAGAGTCTAACTCGTGTATTTCTGTACCATTCAGTTCTATCTGAGGACGAGGCTGGGATTCCTGTTGTTGTGGCTGTTCTTGTTGCTGCTGACGCTGCAGAAGTTGCTGCCGCTCACTTTGCTCTTCTAGATCGATTACGAGAGAATCATAACTAGGAGGAGGTACCGTGATATCTTCTTGGAAATCGAAATGTGGCGTCCTTCGTGTCTTGTTACCTATATTCGAGAAGAAGTTCCTGGCCATGTTGATAATACGTCTTCGCTTGGTCGGATGGCCTGTACAACACCGACACTTCCCATCGTTATATCGTTCGATTTTCATGCAGTCGTAGCATACGTATTCACCAGTTTTGAGGTGTTGGCACTTAGTCAGATGTCTTAGCATCGCCTCATGGTCGTCGAATCGCTCTCCGCAAAGGAGGAGAGGGCATTTTAGACGCTCGCTCGCTGCCATTCGAACCGATTTGTTTCGCTTGATGGCTGCCCATACGATGAATCTCTGCAATGCACATTCCTCCCCCGGAATCTCTCGAGTCCTTGAGAGGTTAGTATGTTCAGAACCAGGACAATATCCCATCGCTACTCACGCGCATGGCGATGGCGCCCGTGGGTTAGATTCCGATCGAAGGCTCGAGTTCGACCGTCGCCTCGAGTCAAGAGTAGGGTTCTGTACCGTCGCGTGTTGTTGCCCGACCGGCGGGTCTAAATCAAACAAAGTGGCATCAATAGATGCCGGCTCAGTAGTGGCAAAGCTCTTTTTCGGATCCATTGCTACGACAACAGACGTCTGGGTCTATAGGCTAGCACTTGAACGGAATGAGAGAAGTCGGGGCCAAACGGATCGCCACCGATCCATGACTTTATTTTTGAAGGATCTAGAAAATTGATTTCTGCTACCCTGAATATGACGATGTAGGACTTTTTGGTACTGGTGCAGGTGCAGCAGTACTTGTACCCTAGGACCAGCGGTAACGAAGACCGACTAATAAGAACTGATCCAGCCATTGGTGACCACTAACAGGCTCCCTCAGGACCTCCCCTTGTAATTACTATCGGCAGTGCGTTTACCTTACCGTTCGCGGCTCACAGGGCTGCAGAAGGCAAGCCGTGGGAGTTGGGGTCCAAATTTGACTCGGTGAAGTACGCAGGCAACAAGGCAGAATGGACCCCAAATTACGCCTTGTACTCAGATGCAAAAGCCAGCTGAGTGGGAATTGCTTGCTGACTGCAGGACTCGGGCGTGGTCCAATCAGAAGCATAGGTTGAAAAGACACAATTGCTTAAGGATAAAGCCAGGACGCGACCCTATTCGAGCTTGAAAACTCGACTGCGAACCCTTTCATCAAACTTCTCGGGTTTGGACGTATGAGTGTTTTAGTCAAATCTCGGGAACTCCTTGGCAATTATCTTTCATGGAACGGGAAGAGCTCTAGAAGCAACCCAATACCACGGAATCGCTTGTGATAACCTTACCGGGGGGCGGAAGCCATTGCGATGAGCTTGTTTTTGTTCCCAAATAGTTTTAGGGTATCTCGGGCATCCCATGAAGAAAATAGTAAAAGAACGGTCAAACCCGCATAAGGGGAATGACTTCTTAGCCATGCACGACGCATCAGCTCTGTTAGCTCTGTTAGACAAGCATAGCAAAAGGTAAATCGAATTCTAACATGAGCCATGTTTGCTGGCTGCATCACTATTTTCTAGGGGGGACCGAACCGATGCTGTGTCCGGGGGTGGCTTGATATGGTGAGATGGTGATCCATCACCGCCTTGTAGGGCTGGGAAAAGATGACAGAAGCGGCATGGGGGATGACGGGGATGACGGGGATAAGGAATAATTTTGAGAACATGTCTTGGAGCTCAGGCCATGCCCCGGACTTGTGTTCTTTCTATTCTTACGTGAGGTGTTGTGGCGCGATATGGCTAGGTAGTTAGTGGCTAGTCGGTGGCTGTGATGACACCAGACATGTTGAACTCCGCAACTCCGCAGCAAGAAGTGGCTCAGGTTCTACCTTGATGGATCACGTACCTACATACTTACCTACCAAAGACTGGTTTATGTAAGGAGTAGGACTTGCAAGTTTTAGACCTGCATATCTATATGCAACTTCATTTGATTAGTACCGACGGATACCAGCATAGCATAACATACATATTTCTTTGGAGAGTAAATTCCATAAAGTGAGCATCGGTAAAATCCCAATTCTGTAACCGATATTGAGCATATTATTGATACATTAGCTGATCGCCTATACAGTGGGTACTATGTGCATGGATCCAGTCTGTATGTCATCCCTTCCTCACCTTCTTTCCACAACAGACATTGCCGACATGTCGAAAACTAGCCAATCTTCCAATTCCATCTCATCTTCTAATGTAGGTACCAAATAAATCTCGGGATACTCAACAAGCCACTCAAAAATTTTAAGGATCGTGTGGCTTTAATATTGAAACTCTCATCTCCTTTCTTTATTGAATAGGTACCTTACCGAGTCTTTATTCGGTATTAAATAGTTCTTTATTGCGTCACCGAAGCGACCAAGCAAAGTCCCCTAAATCGGCTTCTATGTTGCATCTATTCTACGTCGCAATACCGAGTGCATATGCAAGCGGGTTTCGTTTCGTTTATTAGTATGCTTATTAGTATGCATACCATACATACTATACATACTATGCAGCCGTAAATATAATGTGTGTTGTGTCATTGGATCTCGTCTACTACACAAGACTTCGCATTGCCGGGCATACTGGCTGGGCTGGCTGGGCTGGCTGGGCATGTAGTATCCCCCCGTTCGGCGTTGACTGATTTTTGCAACTACAAGTTTACGCAATTTTTTTTATAGAGGGTCGACCTTGTTGATCATGACGCACCTATTGGGGCTCTTACGGGGAAAATGGGGTTTGTTGGTCTCGAGTCAATTCGTTCTCAAACATTACGCGTTCAACGTTTCAAGAAACGCAAGTCTGACTCCTGCTCCTCGTCTGGTCCCTCTGTTTCCCCCCCGCGCTTTTGTGCTGGGGTCAACCCGTTTCTTATCAATGCCTGCCCTCCGAATGGATCTTGGCACTACCCGATTAGAATCATGGGATTCAACCGTTCCACCCCACGAGGGAAAGACACCTTTGATAGCTCTCTCGTTGGCTTCAATTTTTGAACGCCGGACACACCGCGGGAGGGGGGAAGTCACCATTGATCTTCCTGACTAGCAAGGGGCTCCCCATCGTCTCCATCTACGATCTAGAGGGCGATCGACAAAATGTGTCGATACTCTAACAGTATCTAACCTGACGAGGGACCCTAACTCGGTTATGAGACTTAGGGGAACTGAGTGGACTAAAGTGGACATGGTATACGACAGCTGCCACACACAACGAACCATTTTTTTTAAAACTCAACTAGGGACGGTCTAGGCCCATCTAGTTTCGACATTTTCTGTCTCGAAACGGCTGTATAACATGAGAAAACCCTCTCGCGATCCATGGTTCTGGTACGCTCTATCTGCTCCATCTCACGAGGACAACCACCCAAGACGAACGATAATGGCATAGGCAGGATTTCGTGCTTGCGACAAGCGTATAGTGGCGTCGTCTATAACCTCCTATTCGACCATCTTATCCATCTTATTCGCCTATCCTAACTCTTATCAGATAACCACCGGGTGATCGACTGGTAACGAGCGTTCCCCGCGGGACGATGTCATCAGTGCAGCCGTCCTTATAGGGAAAACGGAAACGGCTTTTGGTTTATCTGCGAACTATCTTGCGACAGCCCCAGACATATAAGCATTCCAGCCAAGACTGCACCCTTTGTCAATCATATTTCTGTCTGTTTCGTCTCTTCATTTCTCTATTGTTCTCATTCTCATTCTCATTCTCATTCCCAATTCATCTCATATTATTATTAGTAAACATAAACATATTACCTCTTGGACGTTGTCGTCATTAATAAACCCAAAATCCGAATACTCACCCCTCACCTCACCCCTCCATCTCGAGCTTGTCGCTTATTTACATACCAACGTAGAGCTTGGGGGTGCAAAGTACCTCCTTACCCACCTTATCGAGCTTGTCGTCATTTATTTTTAATTATCTTATTTATTCAATTTTCAGGGTCTAAGACCCTTGAGGCTTCAAGCAGCTGGTAAAACCTACACGTTTAATTTACGGCGCAATATTTATATTTACACCTGAAGCAGGCCAAAAATTTTTAAATTGTCCGCCTCAAAGCTAGGCTAACCACACACAACGTCGAGATGGCGCACGTGGCACGAGAGTTAGACCTGAATGCTTGCTATGGGCCCGGCACCGTCATGGACAGAATGAATGCGGTGCCGGGCTTAAAAACTAGTACAGGTGAGTAGACAACAGATGTTTTCCCTTAAATACTCCCGAAATTTATAAACAATTCTCGGACGTTGGTCTCGTCTTTTGTTTTTGTCTCAAAAATTGAAAGTTCAATTTCCCGCCGTCTCATTTCATGCTTTTCATGAGTGACATGGTGTAACTCTCACCTCACATCCGCCCAGTCGCAAAAATCGCATGAGTTGGACGAGGTGGGAAAATAAACCCGACTTATTCGATTCGGACGTAAGACAAAAAAGAGAAAGAAAAAAAATTAGAGTAAAAGAGTTATTAGCTTCAGCAAAGCTGATCAGCTCCTCGGCCAACAGCATTCTTCTTCTTTCTACGGGCGAATCTCGTCGTCAATCCTTCGGCGATATCAACGCCGGATATGGAGCCGACACCTTCAAGTAGGCTACCGCCGCCCTCGCCCTCGCCGCTTATAACGATTGATCCGCCTACAAACCCGGTACCGCCAGATCTCCCACCACTCTCCGTGGGTACCTTGAACGGCAAGACCGACAAGCTGGATGCACTAAATCTAGTGACGGACTCGATAGCCCAGCAGCGGCAGTCATCCTCGTACCACTTAATTTTCCACCCGTACTTACTCGCTATTCTTGCCGTGGGCCTCGGCATCGCTTATCAGTACTCCTGGCGCGTAAAGCGCGACCTCGGCACGGCGCTGATGTTGCATTCGGGGGTGATCATGACTTATTTGATGACAATCCGGTATTTTACGGGCCAGTACATCCAGGTAGCCGAGAGTATGAAATGGAGTTGGATGGTATCCGAGGATGGCGAGGAGGACACCGTCATTGGTGTGCGGTTTGGAAACGATCTGATTGGTGCGCTGGTCTTACGGCTCGAGCCGAATCCGAGCCTAGCCGGGAAGAAGCGGAACCGAAACTCGATGCTGAAGGGGGGTAAGGGCATCATCCGGGCCTGGACGGTTAAGCTGAAGTATCGACACAAGGGCGTGGGTTCCGATATGCTTCACGAGGCTGTTAAAGTAACGAGAGAAAGATGCGGCAGGGACGCAGAGATTGGGTTTGCGAAGGAACACGCTAATAGCACCATGGTGCTACCTGAGGCTTTCAACGGGCCGTTTAGAAAGGACGAGCAAAGAGCTGCAAAGGCTTTAGAGAGAGTTCTGAGCGAATGGGAGGGTAGTAAACGAAGACGAAAACTATAAAGGTTTGTAGGGACGGACCGGGCTGGCGTTTGGCGGTTTATCTGGTTACAATGCATGATCAATACATCAATACCCCCGTTCGTTTAGAGTTGTCTCAGCCTTATAGATAAATCAATCGTTTCTTGAAGAATAAGTCGTTAAGACTTGAATTATATGATTCCCAAGTAGCCGTGTACCTAATATTATATTTCCCATGAGCTCCTAGTTGCTAGCTGATGATGTAGCTAATGTGCTAACTATATTTGAAGAGCAAAAGTGAGGTCAAAATCAATCCATAGCCACCCTCCATACGCCGATAGTCTCAATCTGACCGTTCAAAAAATGCGAGCTTACATGTTCCTCTTATCATATTGCATTTTGATTTGAACATGGCCGTTATCTCCCTCATACATACCGAGCCTTGGCGGGTGGTTTACTCTTCTGAGGTCCTCCGCTAACATCGTCGAACCCATATATAGGCCGGCCTAACCGCTTTAAAGAGTGTAACACCTACAATATGCAAAGACTAAGGTCAATATTAACAGGGCAAGGCAGGTTTACTTGATTCAGGGAGAGAGGGAGGGAGGGTGTGTGGCGGGGATCAACCCACATCGTTGATGGTGACTGTTTTTCTCTGGCGGTACTCGGTGTACACGACGCAATCACGTATGATCTGTTCGCGGACGGCGCAGTTAGCAAAGCGAGTAAGTAAGTACAACGTAAACGCAAACGCAATGCAAATGCAAGCAAACAAATTGGGATCTTTGCGTCACGCGAAGTTATAATATGCATACGTACCTCCTCGAGCCTCGCTTTTAGGGCTGCTCGGACTTCGTCGTAGATCTGGGCGGATATTCGCTTAACGCCACCTCTACGGGCTAGCCGTCTACCCCAAAATATTAGTTTCAACCGATCATACGGATGAAAGCGTAGTGGGATGGGATGAGATGGGATGAGATGGGATGATGAGTGAGCGAGTGAGTGAGTGAATGAGTAAGTGAGTGATGCTAGACTCGATTTCGAGTAGCGGGTATTAGTTAGAGACATACCTGATAGCGGGCTTGGCTAGAAATCGGGTTATACGTTAGTTACCCGTTGACCGTTTGGACTTTTATAAGTCCCCGAAGAGCCTAGGTTAGGTATGTAACTTACTAATTCCCTGGATGTTATCGCGAAGTATCTTACTATATAGTAACGATTAGCCATGATCAAGCGTTCACCTTGCTTTATACGCATAGCCTAGGTTAACAATATACCGATGACGTTTGATCCCCTGCAAACAACAGCGAAAGTTAGCACCGGGCAACGCACGTTCAAGCCATCGCGTCTAAGACTAGATAGATAGATAGAATAGATAAAGAGAGAGAATAGGAGCTAGGGTAAATTTACTCCTTTGCCGCCGAGACCCTTGCCGCCCTTTCCACCTCGGGCCACGCCCTTACCGGCCATTGTTTTATTGTATTATTTTTCTTTTTCTTTTTCAATAGGACAGAAACGGAAAACTCAGACAAGTGGTCCCACCGGAATTATCGGGCGCAAGCAAGAAGGAGGCCGAGAAAACAAAACAAACGCGCGCGGGCTCTTTTGAAATCCTAATTCCAGGTTACAAGTTCTACAAGTAACTTTTGAGGCGCGTTAGCTATGTAAGATGTTAGAAGATGTGGAGTTGCAACATGGGGATGAGAGCCAACCGTTAAAGGACAGTAACGTTAAAGTCAAACCCCAGATTTGATAAAGTCAAACCCCATCCACTTTTCTGTATCAACAACCCCATAGACAGCCACTCATAGCAATTTCTATGGACATTCGTCCACTTCCTCATATATACAGAGTTTTAGTCGGCTGCCTCAATTTTCCATTCTTACCCAAAGCTGGTGTTTGCAAAACCTGCTATAATTTACAGGGCCTTTAAGGGCTTCAACCGTGGTTATAGCGTATATTTTAACTAGAACAAGCCCTTATAAAGCCTTAAAATCAGTAGCTAAGCGAATTTAACCAATTAAATCAATTACACGTAACCGTTCAAAAATGAAGCTATTCTAACAAACGTCAATTCGAAAAAAAAAAAATTTTTAAAAAAAATAATAATAAAATAAAATCAATCAATCAATCAATTAATCAATCAATTAATTGAATATCATCTAATGATATATAAAATATTTAATATTGGGTTCTTTTGAAAAAAAAAAAATTCAGATAATTATTTGTAAGATGCGACCGGCTAGAATTTTTTTCTTGTTAAGGGGTGGACGAATATCCATAGAAATTAATATATATGGCTGTCCAAGTGTTATCGATACAGAAAAGTGGATGGGGTTTGACTTTATCAAATCTGGGGTTTGACTTTAGCGTTACTGGTTAAAGGATATTTGAGAATAAACTAGTGCTGATGTCGTTACGTATCGATAAGATCAAGGCAACCGCTGCTTCCAAGGACCCTGTCTGCCTGTGTCCCACTGCCTAAAGAGGATATGTACTTAAGTATATGGGAATAGAGCGGGGTAGCTGCCTAGAGTTAGTGTAACGGAAAGCAAGACACTTAAACGTCTCATATATTATGTTACCAACCGGACTAAACGGATAAGATATATAAGAGATTGTGTTGGGCCTTTATATCAGTATTTTACGAAAGTGCACAAGTTCTTTATCATGTGCACAGTTAACTTGACTGCCATTTATATGATACTACCTAATATACTAACTACATACAGTTATTAACTCCAATTCAAGTCTATACATAACTAGAAATTACGTCTTTTACGTGATTAATATGCTCATTTACATGTGAAAAGCTATAAGATAATATTATGGGCATAGAAAACATTCGATTCCCAACAAACTCATATTCCGATTTTGGTTATATTCTTCATAATGTGGGCATGTTAACGCTATGTATATTAGATGTATATTAGGTACACATCCAGGTGTCCTTAACGCCAAGTTCTTCCGTCATGCGATGAACTTCCAAGAACAACGATTGTATTCATATGAGGTATCCTTATTAATGCAGCCTATAAACTATAGATGGTACATGATTTCGAATGATGGAATTCGAAAAAGTAGTTTACACCTTGGGATCTCAACGAGTGATCATGTACTTCTATGAATTCTAGTACCCTCCAACTCGTTTCTGATGCAATATCCTGACCGTATGCTAACCGGAGGCAAGCGAATATAGCCTAGCCAAACTTCTCTAATGGAATGTGGCGCTTGAAACCAAGCATCTGTGCTCTATAAGCGATGCTAGTTGCTGTTCTGTCTTGCTCATTTCATCGACGTTAAGCATATATATTATGCTTCATTCTAGGTCTTGCTGAATTACTCCGTTGCGGATATGAAAGTTGCTTCGCTGAACAGTCGTCCCTCTTCGGTGATCTCCTGATCCCCAATCTTGAGCTTCAGCACAGTAGGGATATTGTGGGGGAAGAACTGTGTCCATAGTTAGAGATGAAGTGCTTTCCACAACGCTACCTCCGCAAACTTACTTGGTAAATGTAGGGTTTGGTTCCCGCCGCATTAGCGACAATTTTCTTGACAAAGCCAGGAACCTCCGCCATGACGTCGATCCTATCAACTCTCTCGCCCATGGCGCATTCGATAACGGCATCGACGGGCTTTCCGTCTTTTGTAGTACCGGACCAGGTAAATTTGATATCTGTTGGTTCAGGCCAGTCATTCTCGGTGTCCTGCTTCGTCTTAAGGTGCTTGGCGCCACAGTTTGGCCCAGCAATAACAATCTCTCCGTCTTTGGCTATCCCGCCCACGTCTACAACGGTTGTTCCATAAGACGGTGGCGTGGTGAACTCCATGAGAATCGCGGAATATGTCGGACCTTGATAGTTGAGGAAGTTCCATCGGGCTGCCAAATGGTGAGGCTTCATTCCCTGTAGAGCGTGGGAAAGGAACGCTTTTCCTTTGAAGTCGATGGGTCCATTCTTCGTCATAACGCTCCCCTCAGCCGAACACCTTGGCCAGAATGCATGTCGCATGGAACCCCACGGGTGGGATAGGTCGGTACCGAACAAGGTCTTGCCATTCTTGCCGACGACGAAGCCAGGAGCCACCTTTGTTATTTTGAGGTTGACGATACACTGAGGGTCGTTCATCGACTTGATGGTGTAAGAATTACCATCCGGAGATAGTTCCACGGCGCAATCGGTAGCAAAGAAGCAAGTTTTATCTTCGCTGAACTCGGCGTGGCTCAAGGGTGAAGAGCTCCATAGAGGTTTCGAGCCGTCGGTATAGAAGATCTTGCAGTTGAACTGGCAAGTGGTCCGGATGCCACTTCAAGGAATGTCAGTTAGTTTGAGAAGCAGCTGGGCGGTTGAAAACTCATACACCACATTGCTGTAAATGACCTGAGCAAAAGCTAGAGGGCCACTGTCTGCCATGAAATAGAAGGTCTGGCTCTCGACACAGGTCGATTCCATAGCCTCCCATTTCATGTCGTCCCTGGTTAATTCCGTATACGGCGTCGTTTTGGCATCTTCGGCCACTGATCTTATGGCCGAAGGGCCGTAGATGGGCTCTTCCGTGCCCACGACATTAGCCAAACTAGGCCACCAGTTAGTTGAATACCCTAGGTACGGGGACTAGGGAAAGTTGCTGCTGACGTTTGTTTCGCCCAGTTGAACATGATGCAGAAAACGGGATAATCTGTTTAGGTGTTGATGATAGATAAGTGAAAAAAAGGAGGTAATATAGGATGACTAAGGGGGGAGAGGAAAAGAAAGGGGAAAAGAGCGGTGATGATAAGTTGTAGGTTCGTTAGGAAAATATGCCCTTAATTAGTGTAGAGAGAAAGACGGAAGTAGCTCAAGCGCTCAAGCTTTCGATATTCGGCGGGGTCCTCAAATAAAGTTTAGGTATCTCTGTACCTGACAACTCCACTCCCTTGATCATACATGTACCTAGGTACCACAGTAAACCGGATTTTGATTTAAGGTTGGGGCGTATTCGTACTCGAAAACCAATTTGTGGCTAACGCCAAAAATCTCTGAGGCTTGAGCATCCACCATTGGAACGAATTTGGAGGGGAATTTTTTAATCGAGAACATTAACGATTAACCACCCATTTCCTCTTCAACAATCTACGCGCGACAGCTTCAAGATGTCTAAGGCGCGCCAGGTCACCGGTGGCGTCGACCAGATCGTGAAGCTCCTTGTGGGAGCTGGAAAAGCTACCCCGAGTCCTCCTGTTGGTCCCGCGCTTGGAAGTAAAGGTGTTAAGTCTATGGATTTCTGCAAGGTAAAAGAAAAACCGAGTCGCTAGAGTGATGCGCCAGGATTAACAATAATGTGTATACAGGAATTCAATGCGCGAACGGCACACATATTACCAGGGACGCCCATGCCGACTCGAGTAACAATACGACCAGATAGAACATTCCATTTCGATGTTCGAACACCACAGACTTCGTGGCTCCTCAGAATTGCGGCAGACCTACCGGTCAACAAGAAGGGAAAGAGGAAGGCTGCTAGCCGGCCGGGACACGAAACAGTAGGCACGGTTACTCTAAAACATATTTACGAAATTGCCAAGATAAAGCGGTCCGAACTACGCCTCTCCGGTCTTCCGCTCGAGGGTCTTTGCAGGGCGATCATCTTCCAGGCCAAGTCAATGGGTATTGCCGTTGTCGCATAAAGGGAGGGCGATTCCGACTTAGTCGCCTTTTGTAATATCTAGGCGTTAAAGCGAGCGAGAAAGGGTTGATTCTCGGTTTCGGGTCCTCTGTTATGCTTGCACAAACGAAGCTTTTGACATGTATCACCAAACCTATACGAAATATACGAATCAAACGCAGAGTCCCTGATATTTTCCTGTGTGTGGCATCTAATGCAACGGAAACATTGGAAATTGCCTCCTTGGATCTGGCGATGATCGAGAGTTACAGATACTTTTGCGGGTAGATAAGGCGCTGCTACTCTCTGGCGGCTATTGATATGTCGCTTCCCCGCCAGCCATGAAACTTATATAATAGTCTATATTAGAATTGCTAGTCTATATAAGGGACTATATGGAAACTACATCGTTAGTTGTTTATTATACGATAAGTAGGTAGTTAGAATTACCTACCTTTTTACATATATGAAGGTAGCATTGGTGCTCCAAGACAGCTGTCAATGTGTTACCCGCCTAAGCTATAAAGCGATTTCGGTCTGGCTTACACGGCAGAATCGCATCGATGAGGGGAGAAGACGAGATCTTCAGGTCCAAAAGACATATCTCATCGAAGATTAATGTACCGGTCGACGAGGTATTAATATTGCTAGACATATATGTATATGCGTTTGTTTAAAAAGAATCAAAGCAATTATCAATTTGTACATCCATGAGACACTTTGTGAGCGCACCTAATGGTCGGCTTCTAAATGACTTCTAGAATATCCAAAACGACGTGGGTCAATAAATAGCCCGGCCAGCCAAGCTTTCCATGTGAACGACCGGCTAACACAGGCGCAAGGATACCACCAAACTTTGCGCAACATGCCGGTCGTACCGCGCATACTAAATCCCGTATTCGTACGAACAGAAGCTTGATTTGAGGGTTTTTTTTTTTTTTTTTTTTTTTTTTTTTTTTTTTTTTTAAAAAAAAGTTGGTTATTTAGACCTGGCCATGTATTATATTGTTCTGTCTGAATGGCTGATATTGAAGACGTTGGTTATTCAGGAGAAACAACGGATCTAAGGTTAACTGCCTTAAGGGTAGTAAATTGCGTCGCCGGCTCGCGGAATTTGTACTGATTACCTATCCATTAAATAAAACGCTGCTCGGACAGATGTCTCAAACGGATTCGTCTTCAAATCTTGACATGCTGATAGGTCACAGACAAGAAAATATTGGTCGGGGACCCAAAGCTACGGGTTATACCGTTTGAGCAAAAGTGGCGGGCGTTTCGTTGGAAGATACATAGTAGAAATCTTGGCCCTGATAATGCATGGCAGATCACAGTCCCGCCGCGGACGGGATCCTGCAAGCTAATCAATTCCAGGCACACCTATAGCTTTATCGGTGTTATTGGGTACATATAAGTGTATAATGCAAGGTCGATGTTACCAAATGTCTAGGACAACCTGGTACACAACCACCTGCACCGCATATATATCTAATTTTTTTTTTTCCTGTGGAATGGGGTCGTAATGGGCGGGCGCAATGTGTGTAATGCTAAGGAAGAAAAAAAAGATTTTATGACAACGGATCGTATTTGAGTCATGAATTTATTATTAGACCGCTTAGATCGCCTAGCTATCACAAAGCCACCCCATACATAAAAGGTATAGGTATGGTAATTATATAATAAATAGTTAAGCACAATTCATTCCTGTATGCAAGTAAGGTTAGGTAGATGTTATGTATTCGTTAAAGAGGGGAAAGGCAGAAAGATAAAAAGAGAATCGAGTTGTGTAACCCTATATGTATAATACTGATGTCGTTTTGAATAATCCTTTTTCTCCCCCCCCCCCCCTACCCCCCTGTTGGTCATTTTGGGAAGGCTTGGGCGATTATGGGAGTGTTGAATTATTTGTCAGCCTACTTTTTGGCCTATTATGTTGCTGAATCTCTCTGCGACATCTAGACGCAAACGGATGGAAACCTTTTTGGTCCCCACCCAACAGGGATCCACGAAAGGCCCACATGGGGTCCACTATCTAGTCTCCAAGTGACTCTTCAATCTTTCTTTCCTACCAACCCGGAACTGCGTCTGGTGCACTCCGGGTAAAGCGCCGAGGTAAGAGCCCAAAGGTACTCACAAACCAAACCAAAGTATCTAAAAGTACTGTACCACGTTTACTTTGAATTCCCGCGTTGCCAAACAGTCGGATTGGTTACAGAGTATAAGCCGTAAAAATACTCAAATCTTCCACACAACTCAGCCCGATTAAGACGATCTATCTTGGTATTGTGCATATGTAGGGTACATGTTGATAAGATGCGTACTTCAATAGTTTTAATTAACTTTTGGTTACTTTAGTTACACAAGTCCTAGAATATCAAATCCACGTCCCCATATCTTAGATTCTTAGGTAAAAAAATTGGATCGGAGAGTTCGTTCTTGCCGGGCAAGCGGGCAGTGGGCAGTGGGCAGCGGAGAGCGGAGAGAGAGAGAGCTACTTTTCTACTTACAACTACGTACTTTGAGGAATTGCCCCACCATGATGGACATAAGTCAGGTCTCCCACAAGTTTTGAGAGAGAGATCTTTTAGAACCTTTTACCAGGTCTGGCACATCATATCATCATCACTTAGTATTTTTTTTTTCTAAAACTTCTTTTTTTTCTTTCTTTACTTTTCATATCCTCTACTCTCTATCACACTCACTCTCTCTTCGCTATTAAAATCCAAAATCACTAACTTGGGGGCCATCCCTCGGCCCAACTTTGCTGACAGTTCTTTATATCTTACACACATTTGGGATTCCTATTGTTATCTAGCTCCTCGGTATCTTAATTGCCATGACAACCCCGAGCGAGGCTGATGATCGCCGCCAACTAGAGCAGTCGCAAGGTAATCACGATATTTTCTCTTTATAATAATATAAAGCAGCCAATAAATGATTTCTGCAATGTTTTACTTTCTGAATCATGTTTCCTTGGCTTAATTGCTAACTATGTATCTTTCCAACCTACTAGACAGCTCCAACGATGTATCCGAACGTACCGATGCCGCCGTAAAACCCTCAGAGCGTGCATCGGTACGCTTCTCATCTATAGTTGACGAAATCGATCCTCCAATCTCGACCTTCGGTAGTCCGGAAGCCCGAAGGGATAGCTCTGCCAATATTGATCTAATACGAGCTCTGACCAATTCTATTCAAGGCGCTCAGCTCCAGGAGCAGCGTCTGATGAATTATTCATTTGCTCCTGTCTCCCTTCCGCCTTCTAGGGTACGCTATCTACTATTTTTCCCTCAATTTATTTCTATATGATACTTGCTCCCTCCCTACGGTGCTTGCAAAAGTTGGATGAAATTCTCCTTTATATTGTTCACCGCTGCGCCTCATTTCCCGTTCCAGAGTAAAGCAAAGATTGGCGCTTTAGTTCACATGTGGTCCCGATAGCAAATTATTTGGTTTTATTAGATCCGACTCTATGGGGTCCTGTTATAACTAACAAGTATGTCTTCGTTTAGGTTGCCTCTAACGAGACTACACCCAGCGCAACTCCGCAACATAGCCATAGCCCCATGAGCCACCCGTCCCCCCGATTGAGCCCTAAAGCTCCCGAGCTGGTGTCACCACCACTCACACCAGCCGGCACTTCTGCAGCGGATTCTTCTACACGTAGCGCAAAGTCCGTTCGAATTGCCGGTTCTGATGGAGGATATGATTCTCAGGCGATAACACCGCAGGCATCGGGACAAGATTCGAGGCCCGTTTCGCCTCGAATGGGCTTACCGCACAGACCTGCTTCCACCGATAATATCTCTCAACGGTCGACTGCGGTAGACGAACACGACGGTCTCCGCTCGCATCGAAAGGCGATTTTTAGCATCGGACCTGGAGGCCAATCCACACCTGTGTCGAGAGAATCCAGTCCCTCAAGAAATGCTGCCTCTCAGTATTATTCGCGACCCTTTACTCCTCAAGGGGATATCAATGATCCGTATGCTGCAAGCAAACGGCCGATGCAGAACAAAGCGGGTGGCAACATCGACCAGCGATTCGTTTTCTCCAGGAAAAAGAAGCATGGCTCACCCTCTTCTTCGTCCACAAATTTATCGAGGATAGATAAACAAGACAAAAGACATTCTGGATTTTTTTCGAATAAAAACAAGTCGGTCGACCTTCACCAGACAGGTTCCGGTTCAACAACACATAGTACACACGGATCTATGTCCGATTTGAAGCGGTTTTTTAAAGTTGGCGTCAATCACAAGCCCAAGAAGGCGGCATCGCCATCTCCTCTGGGATCTAAGCCAGCCTACCAGGTCCCATTCGCCGACGACCACGGCCTCACATCCAAGTATGGGAAGTTGGGCCGAGTGCTCGGATCTGGCGCCGGCGGCTCCGTTAAACTTATGAAGAGAACTGAGGATAATACCGTATTCGCAGTGAAAGAATTTCGCCCTAGGCATTCGTACGAAACCGAGAAGGAATATGTCAAGAAGCTGACGGCCGAATTCTGTATCGGATCCGCTTTGCATCATGGCAACATTATTGAGACGCTTGACATTGTCCAGGAGAAGGGAAAATGGTACGAAGTGATGGAATACGCCCCATACGATCTGTTCGCCATAGTTATGACCGGAAAGATGTCCAAGGCGGAGATTACATGCTGTTTTCTGCAGATACTCAGTGGAGTAACCTACCTCCACAGTTCAGGTCTCGCCCATCGGGATCTGAAATTGGATAATGTTGTTGTTAGCCAGCATGGAATCATGAAGATTATCGATTTTGGTAGTGCCCATGTTTTTAGATATCCTTTTGAGACTGAAATTGTCCTTGCTTCTGGTAAGTCAGATGTTATCACACGGTTGAGTGTTTGGTGGATCTAACATGTTACTAGGTGTTGTTGGATCAGATCCCTACCTTGCTCCAGAGGTGTATGATGAGCGCAAGTATGACCCTCAAGCGGTTGATATATGGTCACTTGCCATCATCTTCTGCTGCATGTCGCTGCGGAGATTTCCCTGGAAGGTTCCGCGCTTGTCGGATAATTCATACAAGCTTTTCGCAGCAGAGCCGTCTCCTGGCCATGACCCTAAGAAGCTCATTCTTCCTTCGAGGTCTACGAACGACCTAACAAGTATCCCACAGCGTGATATTTTCACGGAAGATGATGCGAAACAACAAAGCTCTAAGCCCACCGAGCCATCTACTCCTAGTAGCAATGGTGCTACTACTGGAGCTGGCAACGGAGGCAGCAATTCAACTAGTACTGGAACTAATGGTCAAGAGAAGAAAGAGGTTATCAGGGGTCCGTGGCGTCTGTTGAGGCTGCTTCCTAGGGAGAGCAGACACATTATCGGGAGGATGTTAACGATTGACCCCAAAAAGCGGGCTCAAATGCCGGAGATACTTGAGGAACCTTGGGTATCTGACACGGTTATTTGTAGGCAGATCGGTCACGGGCAAGTCATTCACGCGGACGATCACACGCATGTCCTTGAGCCACCGGCACCACCGAGTAAATAGAAAGACCGGGGATCAGTTCGGCGGGGTATTTTTCGCATATTACGAAATTTTTTTAGGCGTAAAGGGAAGTAGTATGTTCCCAAAAAACCGGCGTTTAAGGGGTCATAGCTTCGGGATCATCAACGGCAAAGCGGAAGGGTGCAAACCATTTCAGGTTTATAGCGGTATAGAACTTAGAGTATATGCTATTGCGTATAGAGGTTTGGGTATATAAGGTTCTAGTCCATTTGACGACCCCTGCCGTTGGCGAACCGCGGCATAGCTCAGGTATTAATAGATGTCAATTCAATTCTATACTATTAGAGTGCCTCTTTAATGAATCAAGTCCGCACATATATGTTATGTTATACAGGTAGGTAACATACATAGGAGATAATGTATAATACACAGTACCTACTAGTAGGGATCTTGGTAATCTGGATTACGTAATCATGTGATCGGGATGTGCGCAAGGATCCGGCTGGCCCCGGATAAGGCGGGCTAAAGGTTCTAGGCCAAAGGCAGACCCGGCATTCGGAAAAACCGAGGAATAAAAAAATTTGGGTCTATCGGCCACTTGAAGCTTCCAAAGCCTTCTAAAGATCCATCCACCACTTGCGATAGCTTCAAATTTAGACCTTCAAACTTTCCAATTCGTTGCAATTTGTCCAGAAACTCTCTCTTTACCTTTACCAATTCACGAATTCCTTCTCCTCCCCTCTGTACATATACTTTCACAATGGTATGTTCCATTCCTAAACAATTGCATTACTGATATGCTATGACGTGCGTTTCGCAGTTGTCACCCCACCATGCGCTCTTGAATTTTTGATTTGTCCGTGTGTTCCTACGAAGCTCAGCTAACATGGTATAAAAAAATCGAACAGTCTACCGTCCGATCGGTCAAGTCTCTTATCCCCCTCCTGGACCGCGTGTTGATCCAGCGAGTCAAGTCGGAAGCTAAGACGGCGAGCGGCATCCTGCTACCCGAGTCCAGCGTGAAGGAGCTTAATGAAGGCAAGGTTCTCGCTGTCGGACCCGGCCAGCTAGGCAAGGACGGCCAGCGTCTGCCCATGGGCGTGCAGAAGGGAGACCGCGTGTTGATCCCTGCGGTAAGTTAAGAGAACCATCGGCATCTACAGAACTATAGCTAACGTACGATTTCTTCTAGTACGGTGGTGCCCCGGTTGAGGTCGGAGACGATGTATACCACGTTTTCCGCGACGGCGAGTAAGTTTCCCAGCATGCCTCGCGAGCATCGTTGAATGCGACGCGGCTACTACTATCTTGATACTAACACTATGTTCGTAGAATCATCGCCAAGATCAACGAGTAAAACTATAACGATACCCAACGATTAATGACACCGATGTACTATAGCATTGTATGTACAACAGGAGGCAAAAATATAAAAAAAGAAAGAAAATAAACCCGGGTCAAGGCTTTTGCATATAGCGCAATGTGTGTGATTTGGGCGGCCGGATGGGAAAAAGGCGTCTTCTTCCCAGAACTGTAGGGTAGTAAAGTAAGTAAGACCTCTTGTCTTAAGAGGGCTCAACTTGCGGTCTCAGAGGTGTAGTTTAATCTCTCTCCACTCTCCACCCCCGGAAAAATGTGTTCCTTAGGAACTCTTCACGAAATGATATAGATGGCAATTGCAAATGTGTGTCAAGTGCGAATTATTTAATGTGATTAGTCTCGTTTTTATATGAAGCCGAAATGAGTACGGGGGAGAAGTGAAACCCCATGTCTCTGGGGAGATTATTATCGGAGGAGTCTGTCTGGCTTGTAGAATGGCTTATCGAAATAAGATTCGCGTGTATTTGACGGTTGTGTGGTTCTGTTTATGTTGTTTTAAGTGTTACCAAGCAACTGAACCAGAGCTTGTAAGTGAGCAGGCAAGGTGCAATCACATACTCAAATATGACAGCAATTAAGGTGTCGAAATGAACATATATGACTGACGAGAATAGTCCTCAAATCAGATGCTCATGCTACCTCGATTGTCATTTGAGTGTGCGATGGCATTACTTATTTCCCTGTTTTATCACTGCCTGGTCGTATCATCCTATATATTGCCTGTTGCACATACTTACGAGTTGAAAGCTCGATCATTCTTAGTGATCTGAGATAGGTACACCGAGATAAATAGGAATGAATGACTGGCGGATTACTAAATGGATATAAGACCACTTCTTGTGGTTTTGTCTAGAAAAAAAAAGGGGCACCAATCGAAGAGCTTTCATCAGCCAAGTAGAACGTATTATCAGATTAACCGACAGCCACAATACAACAACACGGCTTAGGCGCCTCAGCGCCTCGGCGCGGTCCTGCATATGTATAATACATTAAACGCTAAAGGGGCTTGTGTTTGTGTTTGTGTGCATTTGCATTTGTTTTGTTTCTTTCCACCATTCACCCCCAATTCACCCCCATCCACGTTCCATATGAAGAAAAGGCCGAAGACTTGGGACGAACACGTTTCATCTTCATGTGGTACAGCCCGACCGATTGGCTGCTTGTATATATTAACGCAAGCCTCTTTCTTTAGCCCCTTACGTCAAAAAGCTGGAACCTCGTTTTATTCAGCCGTTTCGTTTCCCCCAGATTTCCCGACAAACGTCGATTTTTCTTTTCTCGCGTGGTACCGTTGCACTTTATCTGAGACTACATGTAGAAAATTCAAGGTCTAGGAATTAGCTTGGGTCTTTGCCCCTGAGGATATGTCATGGTCAGTTATCCACTCTGGCGCCTCTTATTCGTTGTTGGGTATGAGGCGCCGAGGTGTTGGGTGGGAAAACCGGCTAGATGAGGGTCGTCGTGTTAGCTGAAAAAGGAGGTAGTTGAATTATCCTCGAATCACGCTTTTAATAAAAATCTAAGAAATTAGATTTGATTCGACATGTCATATTGTAGGTTCTCCTTCGGGGTGTACCTGACTAAGGAGGTAATTAAGATTTTTTTTTCCCTTGGTTTGTTTGCTTTACAAGATGGCTACACATCCATCTTGTCTCCTACTTTAATCTATTATCTACCTACTTCTGAGGAGGGGAGATTCATCTTCTATCGTTTACTTATTCACTCCAGTCACTCATTTTTTCAATTCTTACTGATATGTTCAATTCTTGATTTGCGTACACATCAAGTCCTTTGGGACAGTGCATACACTCATTTCTTAGCCTGGCTGGGCCATTACTCTTCTCAACATATCCTTTACGCAGTTTGATATCCTGTATATTCCTTCTCTTTCAAACAACCCGTCCTATCGACATTACTCTTCGAGATGAAGTACTCTCACTACTCTTTTGTGGCCGCAGCCGCCATTCTTCCTACGGTGGTAGACGCGCATACAATTTTCACGACTCTTTTTATCAACGATGTCTCTCAGGGGGACGGTACCTGCGTCAGAATGAACATGGATCCCCAACATTGCACTGACCCAATTGCCGGCTTAGATAGCGACGATATGGCTTGCGGTAGGCTCCTCGTCACTGTGCAGCTAGAACATGTGGCTAACTGTTCAATAGGTGTTGATGGTGAGAAGTCTGTTGCTTTCACCTGCCCCGCACCGGCGGGCGGAAAACTCACCTTCGAGTGGCGTACGTGGGCCGATGCTGAGCAGCCCGGATCTATAGATATTTCACATAAGGTATATTGCAGTCAGCATAAATAACGATATGAAATTTACTTACTTTGGGACTTAGGGGCCTTGTGCCGTATACGCCAAGCAGGTAAAAGATATGGACACGGGCTCAGCTGCTGGTCCTGGTTGGATCAAACTTGTAAGCATTCTCATGACGTCTCTGCTTGACTATCCTGGTGTCGCAATGGTCCTCTAGCTTTATGATCTCTTTCTAACCTCATATATAGTGGGAAGAAGGCTATGACGAGTCGAGTGGCAAGTGGTGCACAGAGAAGTTGATCGACAACAACGGTCTGATGTCCATCGATATTCCCAAGTCACTTCCTGGTGGCTCGTGGCTCTTCAGGCCCGAACTCTTAGCCCTTCATCAGGCAGACAAGGGCGATCCGCAGTTTTACACAGGATGTGCACAGGTGTTCATTAAAAGCGAGAAAACGGCGCCCCTTAATGTGCCCGCAGAATACAGCGTTAGCATACCAGGCTACGTCGAGGCTGGCCAGCCTGCGGTAACCTTCAATATATATCAGCCGAAATTCCCGTATCCAATGCCCGGACCAAAGGTCTACAAGCCCGCGGAGTCAAAAAAAGCGGCTGCGTTTACTTTGGCCTCAACTTCGTCCAAGACTCAAAAGCAGACCGAGGGGGAGATCCCTTCAGACTACCTCATTAAGAACGCAAATTGGGTGGGCGTGGAAGTATCGTCCTATTCGACTGAGGACGGGTGCTGGAAAGCATCCGAAGAATGCTATTCCCAGGCCAATGGCTGCTACGAGTCGGCGCCTCCGACGGGAAGTGCTAACTGTCGAACTTGGGAGAGCAAATGCGACGGCATCAGTGCTGCTTGTAGTGCGGGGGACTTCAATGGTCCTCCAAATAAGGGCCAGAAGCTCCAAAACGAGGACCCGGCCCCCCCAGAGAATATACCAGCAACCATAGACGTTAGTAGTTCCAGGAAAATGCGGGCACGCCGTGCTAGGGCTCTGATTTCGGGTTTCTCTTAAAAAAAGGGGTCTGCTATTCACGACTCGGAGTTCTCCAGTGGAGAATCCTTGGTTGGGTTTGATAACACAATGTGGATGTTTGCAGGATGTCGTAAGAGGTATTTATCGGCTAGGAGAGTATAAACGGATCAAATATACGACGTATATATATATATGTATTTGAACGATAGGCGGGGAAATGATTACACTTCTCTTGCCTCTGTTGCAATATGTATCTCGACGGCGTAAACCCATTCTTAATGATTGCGCCATGAAATATTGCTCCACTGCTAAGAACTCGTAAACTAATAACCCTGGTTATCTCCGGATTTCAAAGATAGGTACATTTCTAGAAAGGTCTTATTAAGGTTATTGTTGCATTGTTAGTATAAGGGTCTATGATAAGGCTTTGTAAAGAAGGTGGTATTTGGTATTTGGTAAGACGGCTGTCGGTCTGTGTTGATTTGTGATGGTGGCGTTCAACGGTACGAGATAAGTATGGTACATAACCTTGGTTCTAGTACGAGGTTTAAGTTAATAGTGATTCCAAAGCTTGAAACGCTAGCTGTGATTGTACGGATTTTTATAAATAATTATGCTAACGATGCGCTTTGACATATACTAAACGTATACCTAGACGTATACACTTGACGTGGAATGTAGATCTAGGTATATGTGTCCAAGCGAAGTAGGGAAGCGTACGTAATGAATACATAACAAATACCTAACAAAGACTTCCATGGTACGGTACATAAGGTTAGTAAGGTTAGTAGTACTTTCACAAAACGGACCTTCGGCAATCGGAAGCAAGTAGCCATCGCAAGTTGATTAATAAAAGCTCCGAGCCGGGTGGATCTCCTCATCCCGCTATCAAATGACGAAAATCGGAATAGGATAATGATGATGACAAAACAAAATGGTCTAAGCTAAGGGTCAAATGCCGTAACTGAGCGTTTCTTCACCGTCACTCCTTAGCGAACAATATCTATGTAGGTAAGTTAGAGTCCAAGCCCAGATCTTAGTCCAAACTTTGATTTCTTTATAAAATGCCATTCTTCTCGGCTGTAGAAAAAAGGGCATGTTTTCCCATTTATTTTACTATTTAGTTCCAAGGTAGCCCCAGGCACAACGATCAACGATCAACGATCTCCAAAAATAGATGAACAAGGGCCTAAATTAGCCATTTCCACTCTTTTTTTTTCGCATTGGGTCTCAACTATTAAGACCTGAAAAGAAGCCGTCTAAAAAAGAAGGGGGAAGAAAAAAAAAAAAAGAAAAAAAAAGGAAGCTATTAGACTAAATTTGTCGCAACGAGAAAAAAAAAAAGATTTTATTCCTTTGGACAAGTAATACTCGAGAGCGGCAACACAATTGGTTAAACAGCTACGAGGTTGACGAATCATATTTGTTATACACCTTGCTCAGCACGAACGCACAAAGACGCAAAATGACGGTTCCTATCGATCACATCATCGAGACCCCCCCGCGGGCACCGTCCCCCGTCCACGGCTTCGGAACCCTTGCTGTTCACGCCGGTGCCCCCCACGATCCTACAACCGGTGCTGTTATCGAGCCCATCTCTTTATCTACTACCTTCGCACAAACAGCTGCCGGAAAGCCTGTCGGCTTATACGAGTACTCGCGTAGTTCCAATCCTAACCGTGATAACTTCGAGCAAGCTGTTGCGGCATTGGAGCACGCAAAATACGCACTCGCCTTTGGTAGTGGAAGTGCTGCTACCGCTACTATCCTCCAGAGCCTGGCTCAGGGCTCTCATGTCATTAGTGTTAGCGATGTCTACGGTGGCACTCATCGGTATTTCACCCGAGTAGCTAAGGCCCATGGTGTTACTGTTACCTTTACCCCTCAGATCGAGGTTGATATCGCAGAGCACATCCGGGATAACACCAAATTAGTATGGATCGAGTCGCCTAGCAATCCTACGCTGCGACTTGTTGACATCAGGGCCGTCGCTACGGCTGCCCATTCGCGAGGTGTCGCAGTTGTCGTTGACAACACTTTTCTGAGTCCCTACGTGCAAAATCCCCTCGACCACGGCGCTGATATCGTCGTCCACAGTGTCACAAAGTACATTAACGGACACAGCGACGTCGTTATGGGATTAGCAGCGTTCAACTCGGATGAATTGCGCGAACGTCTTTCCTTCCTGCAGAATGCCGGTGGCGCTGTGCCGTCAGCCTTTGACTCCTGGCTAGCCCACCGAGGAGTTAAGACACTGCATTTGCGAGTGAGACAATCGAGCGGCAACGCTACGGCTGTCGCCAAAGCCCTAGAGGCCAGCCCCCATGTCATTTCTGTCAACTATCCTGGCCTGGACTCTCACCCACACAGGCATATTGCTCTAAAGCAGCACCGAGAGGGTATGGGTGGTGGTATGCTTTCCTTCCGTATTAAGGGAGGTCGAGCCGCAGCCGAGCGGTTCTGCCAGTTGACCAAGATCTTCACGCTGGCTGAGAGTTTAGGTGGTATCGAGAGCTTGGTCGAGCTACCGAGCGCAATGACGCACGCTGGCATTCCCCGAGACCAGCGGGAGGCCGTGGGCGTCTTCGACGACCTCGTGCGTGTGAGCTGCGGTATTGAGGAGCCTGAAGACTTGCTTCGCGATGTCCAACAGGCGTTGGAAAAGGCGGTGCTTGAAACCGCTTCTTCGAGCAACGGGTCCAACGGCATTAATGGCTCGAATGGCGCCAACGGACATGAATCAAAATAAATGGGAGGATAGAGAGCGGTGAATGCTTATCCGCCCCCGCAATTATCGGAATGGCAAAGCGTTATATCGAAACGGAATTTTCTTACTTGTTAGGCGTTTATGTTCGTATCCGGTCGGTAGCATACGGTGTGTGTGTGTATGTGTGCCAGGCCCATTGGGAGATCGGGCAACACAACAGCCGATAGACGATTGCGTTTTATAAAAGGGATCAAACAACGTGTCAGCATCATGATGTGCGAATTAAAATCGCTTTGGATTTCGTCGTTCGTTTATGGGCAGTTAGAATAACCTTGGATAGCATAATATAGACGTCTGGAGTAGAAAAGTAGAGGTAGGAGTTACCTATTCCTCCTTGAGATATATTGATGAGTGTCATGCTTACATCTCCTATAGACTTGTGGATGACCCTGTTATAATATTATGATATTGATTTGAATTTGTCAGTGCCGAGTTAAGCCACCCGTTGGTTGGGAGTATGCAACACCACTTTGCATCTAGACTAAGTGACACAGGTGGAACGAGAATAACCAATAGCCGAGCTACTTCCGCTTGGTATCTAAGACTCAATTTACTTAGCAGAATAGAGAAAAGTCACAAAGTTGCAGGATCGAACGGAGAAGCCTGTGTTGAATAATATTTCCCCTAATTAGGGACATAGCCGAGAGAGGGTGGCTTTAATCAACTCCGCATACTGAACAGACCGCGAGATCGATATCACACACCCTTGCCACGGTGCTCCGCCTCCTTGTCGGGAACGATCTTCATTAACGTCCGTTATTCGCACGAACAGAGGACGGAACGCCCAAGACTATTGGTCCTGGCGTTGATGAAGGACAGGTTTACACACATTGCTACGTGAGACGGTCACAGGTGACTATGAATTGTCTTCGCATGGCGGGATCGATATTTTATTCTGTTTGTCTCGTGTAAGCATATACTTTCAACTAATTTCCGGTAGGGACTATGAGGCTCGGCACGGGAAGCACATTATTTTCCTGTTAAACGCCAGCAGAGGTTGGTAATACGTTGGCAGCAGCAAAGACTCAATTCAAGTTTAGGTAGTGACAAATTTCATTCTCCACTAACAATGGAGAAAAGATTTGGAATTGCTACTCTCTACCAGGGGTGACGACGACGACGACGACCCGTGCTAATTGCGGCGGCACAGCTCCAGTTAGGGCTGACCCAGACGCCGCCAGAGGCTCCACGTTGGAAGTCCGAGGGATTATAATTCTTTTGGCGGGACGGGAATATCATCGCACTTTTCTTTCGCGATGGGGAAATTATTGGAGTACCGCGCCACGATGGTATATTTGGAATTGAGTTGGGTATTTGCTCTTCGACCGCCATGTTGGTTTGCTCGACTGGGTGGTATAAGAACAGACTTGTTCGACCTCTTTCTTGATGAGCCAAGTCATTCACCTTCACAAGCAAACTACCACGACCACGACCACGACCACGACCACCTTTAAGTTCAAAACAAGAAAGCAAGTCGATTTCAAAAATGGCTCCGGCAACTCTATCTACTCTGCTTCTAGCGAGCCTCGCGGCCGTGGCTTCGGCGCGCAACTGCAAGAACCTGACGATCCCGCTCTCGCTCTCGGTGCAGAACGCGGACTTCACGCTCAAGGCGCCGAGCAACGATATCGAAGTGACGAACTACGT
This sequence comes from Daldinia sp. EC12, assembly GCA_002120325.1. Taxonomy (NCBI): domain Eukaryota; kingdom Fungi; phylum Ascomycota; class Sordariomycetes; order Xylariales; family Hypoxylaceae; genus Daldinia; species Daldinia sp. EC12. Next base: position 1,756,611 of record KZ112928.1, read on the forward strand.
CTTGCACTCTGGTCGGGCCGGTGTGTATTACGCTGACGAGATACTGAGCGAGAACAAGGTAAGAAAATGACTTCCCATCTCTTCACAGTTTCCCTTGTGTGCCACCTAGACATCACACACCCCCCCTATCATGTATAAGCATGAGCAAAGGAAGGGTTTGACGCATCTCTTGCTAACAACCGCTTACCAAGGTTCGAAACGTTACTGGCACCTACTCTATCGCCGCAACATATTGCGAGCCCAAGTCCGGCCCAGGCCGCGCTCTTCAAATTCTCACTCGGTACGTACTAGCCATATACACATCCCCCAAACCTCCTTATTTTCGATAGCTAACCTTTTCGCAGTAAGCAATACTCCTTCACCCCTCTATATCATCTTCAGCAACACCCCCTAGAGCAACCAGTCTGGTCCAGCGGAATAAATAATTCATCCACACTAAACTTCCTCCTTTCCTGCTTTTTCCCTCTAAGGTGACTGACTAGGTAACTAACTTGTCCCTAGACGGCGCCGCCTTCGACCGTACGTACTGGGACTTCCCCGCGCACGCGTACAACTACAGCTACGCCAACGCCGCCCTCGCGCGCAACTACAGCGTCTTCTTCTTCGACCGCCCCGGCATCGGGCAGTCCTCCCACGGCGACCCCGTCAACGAGATCCAGTCGAACCTCGAGGTCGCCGCGCTCTACGCGCTCACCACGAAGCTCCGCCGCGGCGCCGTCCCCGGCGTCGGGTCGCGCCACGAGAAGATCGTTCACGTCGGCCATAGCTACGGCTCCGCGCAGACCTACGCGCTCGCCGCCGCCGCGCACTTCGACGAGCGCGTTTCCGACGCCATCGCCCTCACCGGGTTTAGCCAGGGCCTCGGCACGTACGTCAATAACTTCTTGTTCGGCGGCAACTTCGTGCTCGCCGACCAGGAAAAGTACGGCCCCGGCTATATTACCGCCGGCGACGTCTCCGCCGTCCAGTCCAATTTCTTCGCCCCGGGTAACTTCGACCCGGATATCCTTAACGAGACCTACAAGACGGGTGCCCCGACCGCCGTCGGCGAGCTCTTGACTATCGGCGCTCTGACCGCTACTAATAACAGCTATTCGGGTCCTGTTTTCGTTATTACCGGAGGTAAGAGATGCATTCCATCCCTTTCCTACTCGCCAGTACCCAATTAGTGACTAACTCGAAATTCCCATCAATATAGAGAATGACATTGCGTTCTGCGGAGGCAATTGCTACGTCACCAACCCTAGCATCCCCGCCCAGGTGGCGTCGTCTTTCCCTAACAATACCTTAATCGAGTCCTACGTCGTGGCCGGCTCTGGCCACGGTCTAAACTTGGTATGTGCTCCTCCAATATTAAGATATCGCCACATCAGGGCTGACCTCAAGTTAGGAGTACTCTGCCCAGGACACCTACGCCAGGATCCTGGATTTCTTCGACAAGAGTGTTTAAAGACCGGATACAAGTCATTTCGGAATCTCACGAGTAACTTTTATTGTCTATCTTATAGAAATCATAGAGTCCAACTAAGTATGGATATACCACTTGACTTCCCTTTTCTCCATGCCATGATGTGAAATCTGTGCCCATGATTCCAAACGTACAGAAAAAAGCGTCGAGAATTAAACCCGAGAAATTAGCTAAAAGAGCCCATCGTCAAATACCTAATCCTCATTCTTTTTATGATAAACTAGCCACAGACCTTGCCTAACCTGAACTATTCAGGGAATGGCCAATAGAGCTTCTCCAGTTGTATTATGAATGTTATCATTCTGCTCTACTCGTCATCGATGTCCTCTCCGTCGTCTATGCTTTACGTTTAGCGACGTGCTAGATCACGATATTTGTCCAGTACAAATACGTACCCTCTGGTTCCGAGGTATCGCTGTCTTCTTGCATATCCTGGTCGAGAGGCCAGTCAATGTTTATTGACTCAATTAATTCACCCGAAGCACGTTCGACTGTGAGGTTTGGAGTTAGCCAAAACTTCCTACTTGTAGTAATGTTCTGGGTAGTCACGTGGATGTATAAAGTAGAAGGGGCAATAAACTTACAATCGTTGCCGGTCCATTCCGTGGTATAACTTGGTGTATTCGGCGGTTGATCCTTGCCTTTAAATTCAACCGAATATGTAGACATGGAGTGCAACTGTTTCAGGAAGGAGAGTCGTATGGCGGAGAGGTCGAATTTGAGTTTCGCCATTTGGCCAAAGAACGAAGCCCAAAGATTGATCTTGTCCGTTGCTGTCGTCTGCGATTGACTAGAAAAGATAACCTTGTGTAATGAGATTATGCGTAGACTAGACTTGAACCTCTTATAAATATTGAGAAGATGGGACGGTTCGATGGTCAACATGCCGAGCTCAAGCTCCTTTAGATGCTGGAAAGCGGGAGTCTGAGGTATTCGTGGTAGGTTACCTTGCATACTATTCCCATTAACACCTTGGCTTATCGTTGGTGTGGATGGGTCTAGACTGCCAGGGGTAGTAGGCGGACGAGTCAGCCATTGAAAAAGGTGCTTAGTCTCATCCATAGCACAATTCCGGAAATTTAATCTTAGGTGTTCTAAAGATGGCGTTTTCGAAAGGAACGTCACTAGGGGAAGGCCAAGATAGCCCTCATAGCCACCTCCCTTGCTAATAACAAGAGTAGAAAATGACCCTGGACCTAAATCCAGAAAGAGCGTCTTGAGGTCGTTGAGGAAGGGTACAATCGTCGACTCAAGATAGTGAGGCAAGTTAAACGCCAGGCTCGGGAGATGACAACTCCTGAGGATTACCTCAAACCGAGTAGGACCATCTGTCTCGGATTGAGTGCGAACATGCGTCTCCTTAACCTTGCCTAGGGATCGGAGCATGGTCATAAATATGTGGGAAACATATTGTATGCGTGATTCCACCAAGCTAGATTCCAGGTGTCGAGCGAATCGTGGTTGATCAAGGGGTTGGTTTGTTTCCCGCAAAAAAGTAGGGGCGCCGTAAGCGTGCCAGGTATTGTCACCTCCATCGCGATATCGACCAGAGGAGTTGAAGTCTCGTAGTCCGATTGTCTTGAGGTTGGGTAGATTGCAAAGAGCTTCACTCAGAAGCTCGAGGTCTCTACCAGTGGTGATCAAGGCCTGGTGGCTCATATATTCTTCACGGATCTTATTATATGATACCGCCTGTTCAGCATCGGAGAAGATCTGCATATGAATTGGTAGACTGGGTAATGCAGGCGGGCGCTCAAGACTAATGATGAGATGGGTCAGGCTAGGCGCGAATCTGGACTTGGAGATATCTAGGAGAGCGCCAAGACTGAACTCGCTAATCATGAACTGTCTCTTGGTGAAGAACTCGTGGGTGAATGACTGGAGGAGAGAGACCTCCAATTGGCGACAGACACGACGAAGGTTTCCATATTCCGAGGTTGTGAGATAAGAAGATATCTGAAGAAGAACTTCAAGAGGGATATCTAATAAGGGGCACATATTGTCAACTTCCATGATGTGAAACTCACGGTTGTATTGTAGTTGTTGACGAATTGGGAAAATTGGGGGCGGGATGAATTAGTGTAGAGGTCGATATTGGTAATTGGACAGGGTGAGAGGGTGAGAGGGGCAGGGACAGGTTAGGTATCCATATCCAAATGTCAAATTCCCATTTGCTCGAATTTCTCGAATTGATACCTGGTATGAACTTTTATGAAAAGATGGAGAAAAATGAGGAAGGAATTTGGAAATGAAGTCGGTTTGTTTTTAAGTTGTTTGCTCCTTCTTCACTTTTTCAGCTTCTAGGCAGAACGGGGGGTGTCAATACTGTATGATATCTAGGCAACTGCTAGGTTACCTAGGCTTTAGGTTAGTTAGGTAGGTAGGTACTAGGTAGCTTAAGCTGGAAAGGTGAGGCAGCACTGTACCTGCCTAAGTATGGGTGACTGCCATTGGTCCAAGTGTCTTAAAAGGGGAACGGCCGTATGCGATCCGTGCATAATATGCCTATAACAATCATTTTTATCAAATGTGCACATCGCTTCGGCAACCACCTGCAACACCTGCGCATCTGCACAGGTACATATTCACTTTTTCATGAAAAATCACACAGTATTTGCTTGACGTTACTTGACATATTGGCAGCTTGAGGCTGCATAAATTGTGTCTAAATACGGCTCTGACGAGTGTGAATCCCGAAATGCCTCATGTACCTATAATTCATTCCCCCTTGAAGCGGTTACCTACCGCATCTCCTATTTGTTAACTACCAACCCTTTTATACCTGTTAAATATCCAAAAAGAAAAAAAGAAAAGAAAAACCGACGCTTTCCATCATAAACCTTCCAGGTATCCTTTATTGTCATACAGTCTTCTGATGACTCTTGTCATACTTATTACCAATATCTGCCTCCTCATCAAATTCTTCTTGCTGACTGCTGCTTTGGTCGTAGGCAAGTCTGACCTCATCAATCTGGTCACCCACTTCCATCCATGTATCGCTGCAGGCTGGGACGGGGAACAGCTTGCATAAGGCCCAGTACATCCCCCCGGAGATAATAAACCCGCAGAAGAAATTGAAATTGTAGATGTATGTTGCCCCTATAGGAACATTGCCGCCATTCACCGCCCCAGCAAATCCCACCACATTGATAAGAATGCCACTGATATACGCGGCATAAGCCCTCCAATGAAAACCGTAAGTATAGAAGTACGGTCCCGTCTTGCGAGCATCGTAAAGTTCCCTGATGTCAAGGTAGCCTTGTCGGACTAGGTAATAGTCGCTGCACATAACGCCCGCTATTGAGCTCAGAAAGACCGAATAGGATGAAAGATAGGTCGTGAATTGATTACTCGATGTTAGCAAGGTGTAAGGGCACATGGCCAAGCCAACAGCCGCACAGATATAGCCACCACGGCGAATGTTTATGAATCGTGGAAGCAGTGCCGTCATATCAGTTCCCGCCGAAACCGAGTTCGCTGCGATATTCGTGCCCAACTGAGCTAGTGCAAAGGCGAGCGAGATTATGAAGACGCCGAAGCGTTGGCCAGAACTGGCATCATCAATAAATCTCTCCAGGAGGTCAAGCGGATCCCAGATCGGTTCGCTGCCAGGATAGATAATGACCGAGCTGGATGAGACCAATATGCCGATCAAGGAGGTGATGGCAAAACCAATAGGAATTGTGAAAAGCTGCGACCAGAGTGCGTCACGAGGCTTGGTCGAAAAACGAGAGAAGTCTGGGTCATTTACAATGAGCGTTGCGAAGTTGGCGATGGAACTCATAACACCCTTAATAAACTGCCAAGCAAGGTCGGTACCTTCGACACTCGCCTTTTGCCGAACAATAGGGCCCGGACCGCCTGCACGAACGAGAGCCCAGATTAAGAAAGCGATTCCGGCGCAAGGGACGAAGTAGGCCTTCACGGTAAAGAGATGTCGAATTTTATGCACGGGGAACCAGATAGCCGGGAGCGACAGGAGCCAGAAGAGGAAAAAGGAGACATAGTCAGCAGTTGTAGTCCCCGAGCCCTCCGGGAACGAGTTCGGAATAGTTTTGCGGTCCTATTTTATGTTAGCACTCTTACTTTTCCCGAGTACCATATAAATCTTGCAATCAGGCCAAACTTACCCAACTCAGCCAGATGGATCGGATCATGAGATATACGCAGTGTCCACCAATATACGACTGTACGCCGTACCAAATACATGCCATGGCAGCACGGTTAAATACGGGCCAAAGGCAGCCCCAGATCCCAAAGCTCGATCGGTTCACTACCGGAAAACCGATATGGTACATAGCTCCGATACGACCAGTCATACAGATGAAGCACGCTGCGATTGCGTATCCGATCCATACACACAGCCATGACTGCCACCACGAAAGTCCGCCCACGATCATGGACGAACTGATCATCCATGTGTTAATATTGAAGGAATCGGCAATCCAAAATCCAGCGAAGTTCCACGCTCCCCACTGGCGACGCGCGGGCTCAACAGGTTTGAGATCATTATTCGTTAACTGATTGGGTTGGTCAGTGTTGTAATTTTTATTGGATTGGCTACCTTTCGTGGTATGATATCGGATGCCGAGAATGAGACGAGTGTACGGATTTCATTCAGCCTTACCATCAACTGGGCAACTGTGAGGCCATCTTCGTTATCCACAGCAATCTTTTCTACCCAACTACTAATCCTCGAATTATAAAGCCTCTCCATCGCGACAACCAATCCAAAAAGGCCCTGGACTTAGTTGGGTCGATGGTGTTTCGCTACGTTTAGGTAATTGTCGAGTAATGGTAACTGAACCCACGTGTGTCGGATTTTTTTCACATGTATGACGCCCGGGCGCGACCCAACCGGAAGAGGGGGGTACCTTTACAGGTAAATAAGCGATAGGATGATTAAGTTCGTCTTTATGGTATTAAAACATTCTATGTCGAAACTCTAGGTTTTTTGAAACCAGAGGTGCGTAAAGTAAATACTAACCCTAATTATAACGTGGGAAGTAGAAATGGATATATAGTGTCCCTACCTAAAGGTATTATAAGATAAACAAGATAAAAAGGAAGGAAAGGTAAGAAAAGTAATAAGTATTACATTTCGTCAAGCCATCATGATTACCTAGGCGAATTAATCCCTACGAGTACTTGTGATATCTTGCCTTATGTAGTAGATATGATGTATATCAACGTACAATAAAGGTGCTAACCTACAGTAGGGGGGTACTAGCTATGTACTTATAAAGGTAAGTACCTAGCGTACCCGGCGTACGTCTCCAGACCAGGAAGAAACTCCCCCACACTATAAACCTCCAACTCCAAAAGTTCTCATCTCGTTATAATCGTACCGTGACTGCGTTGTGTACATGTGGCTAGCCGGGGCTAGGTACATTCCTAAACATAACGAATCCATTTTCACTGATTTACATTCGGTGTCGCCGCCAATAGAGATAAGCCAGCTGAAGATAAGGTGCTGATTGGCCGAGAGCAGCTGGAATGGTGCTGGTTGGACGTTCGATCGTACTTGATATGCACGTTTCAGGTTTAGCGGTAGCCGGGGTCTTAAGGGTCCCCCCCGGTCAGCAACGATCATCAGCCCCGCTGAAACCCCATGCCGTCCCGCAGATTATGACGCTAATGCTATCTGCTATCTGTGAATTATGTCATCGCATCGAGCAATGCTTTTGAGAAATACTCCGCTTAGACGTAGGCCTAGCCTTCTTGGCTTTTCCCAGCTCTTTTTAATCGTCTAATTGATTTTAACGCGACAGCCCCACCAGTTCGAACATCAGAAGATACGAATTATTTATATATTTTTGGTCATTATCTCGATAGGTGAAACCTAGATTTGAATTGTTTGTTCCGCCCATTGATACCCGTTCTTGATGAGCTGTCAGGAAAGGCGTGAGGCAAAACGCAAAAAACTATTATCCCACCATGGATCATCAATAGGCTGACTTGACTACAAATATAAGTGGAAACTCTTTGTCGCAATGTTTAACTTTCAGGGTTATAAACAAAGAGTAACTAATACCATAACAAGACTGACATCTCACTCAGTTATAGCTAGAAGTCAGGAGTCCTCAGGCATATCATACACTATGTGATCAGGGCCTATCCTATGACTACCCTAAGACATCTTAAACGGGGACGGATTACGCATATATATCCATGAATAAAGATAGTTAAGTTTATATGTCTCCATAGACGGTTTCTATATAAAGAAATAGGCTAGAAGGTGTGGAAACAAGTTATTGTTCTACATAAATCACCAACTATCAGCTGAAATTGAAAACAATACATAAGAAGAGTACACTCCGCTCCGAAGGGTCTCATCAGGAAATGTTAACATCTTCTTACTAGACGCGCCGTAATATCCATATTCACTAATAGTGATGATAACCTAAACTAGGTATCCTATTAGTTACGGATATCACCTTATACTCGATGCAATTCACACTCCAAGGGTCAAGGCCCAAGGCCAAATCTTTGATACAGCAGTATCAAGGATAACCCTAACAAGTATAGTTTATATACAATTCAAAACCAACACTTGGATAAAGAACATATGGACCGAAGGGGAAAGTGCAGAACAGCCGTATTGTCCGCGATACAGCTACCATATTCGACCACGACCCTTCTATAACACTGTTTAAGGCGGATATATATTTCCAAGGGTTTCGCTGCCCAAATCAATTTTTTATCGCATCAATCAAGCATTCAAAGCTAATTGAACCCCGATCTCCCGAAGAACTACGATACATTCCACACAAACTACTATTACTTAATACACTCCCAACAACAAATTCAATTCATAATACAATGAGTACCTTACAGAGCATCAGCGAGTCAAAGCTGTACTGTCCACAGCACAGACTACTAACTTGTAAGACATGTTTACATAGTGTCAATTTGGGCAATCACGGTACAATTCCCAGGGATATCAGTGGGTTTCCCTGTCCCGAGTCGGCTCACAGCGTTGAAGCACGATTTGGACTGGCCCGTAAAGGCATCGCCGACTTGGGATATGTAGACGGCCTACACCCAGACGAACGGTATAAGTTGGCCAACCCTGACGTGCCAAAGTTTATCAATGATGGCCGCCTTTATTATGACTGTGAAGCGTGTGGCCTTACCTACGCCGCAGGGGGAGGACCTGGGTCCTTCGGTGCGCACCCATCTCATACCTGTTCGGACGGTGAGCGATATGTGATAGCCGTCCTGCGTCCAAAATTGTTCCGTCGTGCTACAGAGAAAATTGAATGTCACGCACACTTTAATTTCGGACACGAATCCAAGATGAACGTCAGTTACATATGTGTAGCAAAGTCTGACGATGGAACGATAGACTGGAATCTTGATAATGTTGAAATAGCTGCCTTAACTCGGTTGCTGCATCACGTGGTAGACGTAGTGATCCCCTACAGGGCAAGGCTTGTTAATGACCATATCTACACTAACAGTGCTTACTTCGCAGGACAGGCTCGACGATTCCAGTTAGTAGTAGTTACACCCCTTAGTGAGCCTCTGCTCCATTTCCTGGGCAAAGTCATAGGGTTGAAATACAGCGCTAAGAGGAAGGCTTACGTTGAGAAAGGTAAACTTGGAATCAAGACGAAGAGATATCCTGCGACAGAAGAACGGCGATACCAGATATCGAGTTTTATCCGGATGATTAAGCATTTGGCTGCTGAGGGCATACAGGTTCACTGGTGGCCTGGACAAGCTGGGACGATCAGGAGTGCTAGGAAAGCCTTCTTGAATAAACCATACGTGCCAGTTATGCCTCCGCCCGTCAACACGTTTACTCCGGAAATAGTTGAGCAGGGTGACGAGGTACCAGAGGACGAATTGGTAGCGGGTGATTCGCTTGAGGGCCTACCTGATCACCACGAATTCCAAGACGTCGAGTATGCTATGAGTCTTGATGGGGAAGATGCTGTCCAGCAAGCGATATGGGATAGTTTATCTGCATCGGCTGAAGAGTATGGCGATTAAGGGTTGACCGCTTACGCTGCTTACCTTTTTGACGTGGCTTAGCGGAATATCCTGTAGCCCGCCATTATTATGAAAGAGTCTTTGAAGTAGGTAGTCGATAACCAGAAATAATAATAAAAGATAAAGGGTTTACACCATATTATTCAATTCATTGAAACTTGATTTGACCTTGTATTGCTATTTAGTTGATAAAATAATAATTCTAAAGTCTTAGTTAACTGTAGAAAAAAAGACTTCAAATTTATCCACTTTAATGGTCTAACAGTGCTGCCAAGTTTTGTTTCAAAGGAAGTTATTAAGAACCTTGTTTAACTTTTCATCCTACAGGAGCACATCAAAGTGACGTACAACATACGGCATACGGCATACGGCAAAGGGAAGGTCCACAAGAGATGCACTCCGCATTCCAAGAAGCCGAAAGTGGACCCAAGATCTCATGTACTCCTCCTTCAACCTCCACCGTACCGTAGCTTAACCCCGCAGTATTTCTCTCTCTCCTCGTTCTTCAACGAATTGCTATCGTACATTGGTAGGAACCATTTCCCCCGATATACACACCACACCCACTTATACCGAGGGTCTTAACCCGGTAACTTAAGAGACAATCCCATGTCGCAAAACTGTACCCCCATGGTCATGATAATATATTCGTTCCTACCTACCGTAATTAATTAACTTTGTTTAATAACACCCAATACCAAGCCAAGCCAAGTGCTCCTGTATTAACTAAATAACTGAACCATGCCGCCGATCCCCAAGAACATCATCATCACCGGTGCCGGCGGTTTCATCGGCCCGCTACTTGCGGCCCGTCTGCTCAACGACCCCGGATACCGACTGTTCCTGACGGATCTAGCTGATCCCGTAGTTCCCTCGGGGGTCAAATACCCACAGAACGCGACGGTGCTGAAAGGCGACATCTGCGACCCGACGTTCGTAGCGTCGCTGCTGGATGCTGCCGCCCCGCTCTCCGCCATATTCATTTTCCACGGCATCATGTCTGCCGGTTCCGAAGCGGACTGGGACCTTTCAGTGCGCGTTAATCTGAACAGCGTAAGGGACCTGCTTCTGGCGCTGAGAGCGAATGCCCCCGGGGTCCGCGTCATATATTCTAGTTCGCAGGCTGTGTACGGACAGCCGTTGCCGGATGGTCCTATCTCGGATGATATTACGCCGACGCCCGAGGGCACGTATGGAGCACACAAGTTGATGACGGAAGTCTTCATAAACGATATGCACCGGCGGGGCTTCATCGACGCCTTCAGTTTGCGATTCCCAACCGTCTCTGTGCGGCCAGGCCGGCCGACCAACGCCGCGTCTTCATTCCTCTCCGGCATGATCCGGGAGCCGATGAAAGGCGAAGAGAGCGTAATTCCATTAAAGGACCGATCATTTAAATCATTCCTTATCTCGCCAGGAGTACTGCAGGAGAACCTGATTAGAGTGCTGAACATGGACAGCTCGAAGCTGCCGAAGCACATCCGCCATATTAATGTTCCGGGGATTTCGGTCTCGATACAGGAGTTGATGGATGCACTGGCTAAGTACGGAGGAGAGGACAAGTTGACGTACCTCAAGGAGGAGAGTAATCCGGATCTCGAGAGAATACTGCGAAGTTGGGCACCGGAGCTTGACACAACTACACCGCTAAAGCTAGGGTTGATTAAGGATGAGAGCGCAGACACTCTCGTCAAGCAGTATATCGATTCCTTGAAGTCGTAGCCCTCGTCAATCACTACAGGTGTTTTGAAGGCGAAGCTTAACCAAATCAATAATATATTATTGCCTAGTCCAAGATTAAACATCTCCAATGTACCCGCCCCCTGATGCTCCGAGAGTGGCGTAGTAAAGATCTTCCTCCGCAAGAATAACCATGCGCCCATCACCAGCGAAGTTGAAATTCGCCGACGTCTTGCCCAAAAAGATCTTCCCGATGAGCTTTCCTGATGGGTTCCATACCTGCACGCCATCGCCGCAACCAGAGTAGACATTACCGTTACTATCGCAGTGAATACCTGAGTAAGAGAGAGTAGGTAGTTATTAATATGAGGACCTATTAAAGGAGGCGGGTTTATCTGTCCAATTACGTACCGTCTGGAACACCGGTGTCGACGTATGCAAAGAGCTTACGATTGTCCCAGGTGCCATCCTCCTGGACATCGAAACGGTAGCTATAGCAACGTCAGCCGTCATTTCAATCATCTTTATCGAGCGTTAGTTATTGCTCACATGCTGGCTGGTCTGCTAAAATTCCAACCCAACACGCCCTGGAAAACTCCAGTGTCGGTGACGTATGCATGCGAACCGTTAGGGGAGAATGTCAATCCTAGTAAATAGATACGTATTAAAATATCGAACATTTGATAGGAAGACATTGAGCAAAGCTTGCCGTTATTAACACTGAATCCATCTGCGACTGCGGCAACTGCGCCCGTCTCGGGGTTGTATCTGTATATCTGGGTCCGGAGTCCCGGCGCGGGTCGGAAATCCTGCAGATATCCGTAAAGACTGTCGCTGAAATACACTTCCTTATTTCGCGGGTTAACCGCGACGTCGTTTAGGGAGTTGAATTGGCGTCCGAAGTAATTGTTGAGTAGAACTTTGTCGCGAAGCGTTAATCTACTGCCATTTGTTATGGGAGTTTCTTTCACTCACTAGTCGTATTGTATGGTTCTCTCGGATTCATTACTACTAGCTGTGATGTGGCATCGTCACCCTGGCCCTCTGCCGCGAAGACAATCTCGCCCCTGTAATTTGTTGCGCCTAGACCCAGATTGTAAGTCAACAAGGTAACCTTGGGTTGGTTAGGGCTAGTCGGTGTTACTTACCATTAGAGTTGAGAATGGCCGGTGCATCAACCGTCTGGACGTTAACAGATCCTGTTGCATTGCGGATATTTGATACTGCCGCTGCTTCTGAAAGTGCGATTTTGGAGATGATGTTGGACTTGTTTAGACCCGTACCAGCAGCCGCAGCTCCAGCATTCTGAACGAAGAACATCTCATCTGTAGGCGGATACCTGGCGTCCAGCTTATTAGACATATCTATTAATAAAACCTATATGCTCTCTGGGCACATACCAGACAGCCGCCTCGTGAAACATGGGGTTCGTTCCCGTATTGGCGATAAGCGTCAACGTAGGATTAGACCCAATCACGTCGTAGAACTCGTCATCATATATATGAAAAGGCCTTTCCTTTAATGATTCCAAGTCATGTCCCGGCGGTAGGAAGAATACCTATTCTAAATTAGCTTCTTACTTTCCTAAGGGATTCTGAAGACAGGGGCGTGGTTTACCGTGGAAGCATTAGCTACCGAAGGGGGCGAAACGGTTGGCAGAACATTGAATGATTTCCAGTCAATAATCTGAGCCTGTCCCGGTACCTCACGCTTGATTAGTCTTTCATAGTCGGATGTAGAAGAGCCACTGTAGGCTTGAACGAGAACACCTGCTGCTAGAATGCCTAGCGCCGCTGATAGAGATGTCATTCTGTGAAAATTCCCGCCGTCTGCTGCTTTGGTGTTTCTGTGCTTAAAGTCTTGGGAGGTAGTTCTCGGCACTGGCTCTGGCATTTTTTGTACTTCCCCAACTCGCCGAAAGCGTACATGCAATGCCTAGAATGGTAAAGGCTTTACCAAGATATTGACTTGGCGATATGCCTAGGTTAGCTCTCGGAAAGCTTGTTTTCTTTCTTCATATAACGAGGTTGGCCATGCGGGGGGACGTAACCTCGCCAGTTTTTTACCACTTATAACGAGGTATTATACCGACATCTACTCCATTAAAATTGGATCGCTTCTAAAGTCCCAAGAACCAGATGAAGGGGGACCCCGGTTCGAGCAAGTCCGGGGGAACAATGCGGAGACTCTGAAGCGGGGAAGCGGGGAAACGGAGAAAGGAGATGATAGATTTGTTTGTGCGTGGACATCACAAAGAGAAGTTTACGTAGACTTAAATAGAGATAACCCCATCGGCTGTTTTGTTACCATCTCCATCGAGAGAAGACATGAAGAGGAAGGATGGTCAATGTTGAATAGTAGTAGTTACTAAGTAGCACTAGTTAAGTCTACATTAAGCAGACTTAAATGTGCTTGTTAGACTTACAATCATACTAGTTAATGTAATATAGTTAATGTAAATAAGTACCTCTTACCTATCATTAAAACTACTAGATAAGTGCAGATTAACAAGCCCCAATATGAAAGGAATAGGAGATACACCAGGTATAGCGTTATACCCAATGTACGCAGATAACTCTGCTAATAGGTATCCATAAAGAAACAAAGCCAAAAGCTTAAATATAAATCGCTTTATACTACCAATTACACATAGCAACAAACTACAATAGTCTTGTTCACAGATGAAAGCATTGCGCCATTCATCGAGTTTCTAAGAGCATACATGATGGGCTAATAAAGGTAGGTACCTATATAACAGGTCGATAGTTAACCTACTAAAACCATAGAATCATTAGTATCAGCCATCAAACTCTCTATCTGAATAGGAAGGCGAGTTATTTCACCGTGAACGAAATAAAATAAAATAAATGGCTGACCAACAAGTGAACCACGTTTTCGGTAATGAGGAACTTACTATTACCAATCCCGAAACTGGCTGCATCGTTAACTTTCGCGCCTTGCTGAATCCTAGCTGCTTCGAACATACGGAGAAGTGCAGATGTGTTATACCCAAAACAGATGAAGATTGGGAGTGCCTATTCGATTTTACCATTCGCAGCATCAGGACTAGGAGATTGCAACCAGACGAGGTCGTTACAACCCTCGCTAGATTTCTCTTACGAATGGAGCATGATGGAGTGGTAACTTCAATTGTTCTCCCTTCAGAGAATAGTGAAGGCAAGTTATGATCTAACGATGATATTCCTTCTCTAATGGGTAACTAGAGGATAATCTTTACGTAGGTTGAGCATAATATTATATATTGCTTTTATGTCGGTAAGTATCGCAAGGACGATAACAGAGACTTAAACAATTAAAGCGTAAAGTATAGATCTATGTAAGAGTATAGTCATAATTCTTCTAATTCTCTTAGACTCTCATAACCGTCTTTGTAGTTACGTCCCTGGTAGGTAAATGGGTTAAAGAGAATAGTATGGCTAGAGGTTTACGCTAAGCCTTTCACCAGATAGGTCTAGGTCCTAGATGCACATCCAGTCGGGAAAGTAAATATGTGCATAAATAGATGAAGTATATGCTCACCTATACTTCGATATCTAGGATGTTGACGTAGAAAGATAAGTTCATGTTTCCTCATCATATGGTGGAATGATTCATCCCTTACCCAGACAACTAACTCACTTAGCCCCGTAAACCCTGATAGTTATATATTTTCCATGAACCTTCAGCGTCACTTCTAGATGTGATCTGTAAGCTATCTCTGATCTTTTGATGTCTCATCCTTAGACGATCTACGTTTTGATTCAGACTGAGAAGCGTGATACCATATATACCTAGGTATGTAAGACACCGAGGTTGTGTGAGCTTTGGAATTCAGAAATGGAGCATTCTTATGCCCATAAGCGTACTCGTCGCTCTAAAACCTGTTTCCGGCGACCGACCCATAGCAATTAATCCGCCCCGACAGCTTCCTAGTCTAGCAAGTAAGCTGTGAGACTAACGATATCGTGAACCATTAACTTGCCCACTTAAAGCAATTTTAATGAAACGCCTTGCTGGGCTTTTGATTGAACAAGCTAGGTAATTGGGATGTTTACGGACCGAAGGTCAGCGAGCATGATGGCTATCTCTAACACATGATTCGACGACTGCTAGTGCGAAGACGGTTCGGTAGTCGCCTGAATAAGAAGGTCTTGGCCTAGAGCGTCGCAATGTAACGCTGATCAGTGGGGATGAGCGCGCATGATAACGACCGCGTTTTCCCCTGACCTTAAGCGCCGGACGACGACAAAAAAACATAAAAAGGAGGCAGTAGCCTCCGAACATCGACTTGAGATGGAGGTATCTTAGGCAACGACAATATGTCATCTACTCGCATGCTAAGTACCAGGTCCTTAACCGTGCTGTCTCTGGCTCAGTCGGTTCTCGGCGGTACTCTCAAGCAGTGTACCGGTACGCTAGAGTTGTCTTGCCACAACGACACTAAAGTGGCCGACACCTGCTGTTTCAACTACCCTGGGGGATCCTTATTGCAAACTCAATTCTGGGATACCGACCCTGTAGTTGGGCCTGATGATTCGTGGACTATTCACGGTCTCTGGCCAGACCACTGCGACGGCACATACGACGCAACATGCGACAGCAAGCGTGCCTATAAAAACATATCAGACATCCTGAAGTCGGCAGGCAACGATGACCTCCTGAGTTATATGGAGACGTTTTGGTTACCGAATGATAGCACAGGGGAGGAATTCTGGGAGCACGAGTGGGGGAAGCACGGCACGTGTGTCTCGACACTCAACCCAAGCTGCTTCACCGACTATAAAGCTACTGACGAAGTCCCCTATTACTTCAATACTACGGTCAGCCTGTTCAAGTCACTGCCAACGTATAAGTGGCTTGCGGATGCAGGCATCACGCCAAGCTCGAGCAAGACGTACAAGCTCTCTGACATCCAGGCTGCGCTCTCTAAGAACCACAATGGCGAGACGGTCTACGTTAGCTGCAGTGGTAACGCTATCGAGCAAGTTTACTACTACTTCAATGTGAGGGGATCAGTTGCCACTGGAGAGTTCGTGCCAGCCAGTCCGGATAACGGTGATGATGGTGGTTGTCCCAGCACCGGTGTTAAGTACCTCCCTAAAAATGGGGGAGGCGGTGGTGGATCGACGACCACGACCACTTCGAAGCCGACGAGCACAAAATCGGGAGGATCTTCACCAACGCCTCCACCCACAGGATCATTCTCAGGGAAGGGCTATCTAAATGCTGTGGTCGATGGGTCTAAGAAAGGGTGCATCATCGGTAGCGGTAGCTGGTACACAACAGGAACCTGTGCCACATTCACAGCCGCTTCTTCCGGAAGCGGATTTACGCTCAAGTCCAGCAAAGGCTACTGCTCTGCGTCGGGCGGCTCGTTGACTTGTTCTTCTGGCATAAGCAATGCCGACGCTGACGTCTTTGCTGCGGACGGAACAAATCTGGCGAATTCCGGCGGCAACGATTGGTATGCTGATTCAGTTCCCAGTGGCTCTACACAGGGCACCGTGTATTCTGAGAAGGGATCGCATAAGATGACTTTGCAGATACAATGGCAAAGCGTCTAATAGACTCGCATCAGGAGTATGGAGCGTCGTATACACGTAAACTATATCTTATGTAAATAAATTTCGCTATTCTCTGTGAAGCGCCGTCTGAATACCAATGCCAGTATATGTAAATAGGAGCTAACTATAGCAGCTAGTTCTTGGATAAGTAAAATACCTACAGTTAACGAACCGTTTAAGTGCCATGAGTGTCATACTGATATACTTGGTCAGGTACTCAGAGGACCAAGAGTCATCGCTGAGTATGTCTTTACGTAGGTATTTATGCAGCTATCTATGAACTACTACTACACATAATAAAATTACGGGAGTACTGGATAATGGTGAAGTAGCTTGAAACCACCAGGAGTACCCTTCTGAAATACACCCTCCGGGTCATATCTCTTACTAGTCTCTCTAAGCCTAGATACGCTCTCTCTTCCATATCCCGCAATGACATCGTCCTCGTGGTGGGCATAACTCGCATGGATAAAACGATGCAAATGCCCTTTTCCACCTACCAGCCGCCTACACGCTGCCATGAGGTTTTCAATCTCCTCAAATACGAGATTATCATATTTTGGTTTCGGCCAAACAGTATCGACCACTGCTAGGAACAGCGGTCCATCCGAAGGGGGAATAGCCATCGCATTGCCGCCTGCCTCTGCGGAGTTCTTGAGCATAGATTTAGTCAGAGGCATAAATCCGAGAGTGAAGCTGAAACCTATAATGTGTTTCAATTCTTCAAGTGTATTCTCCCATTCCTCGTAGACATCTTCCAGCACACTGACCATGCAGCCCTTGATAGTGATCGAAGCGGAAAGGTGCCTATCGAACGAATGGTTAGCGAAGATCAAGGTAAATATTTTAGCAGCGGCCTAACCGTGGGTTGGTAGATTCGAATTTAATTGCATTGGACCAATCATTGCTGAGCTTTAGTTGCGTTGATATCTGCACGGTACAGTCTTCTTCGATCTGTGGCTGGGTTTCCATAAAAGGCATCAGCGAAGGCGGATATGCTCTACCTCGGGTGTGATACATCTCACACCACGCCTCCTTTTCGCCAAAACGGTAATCAATGCAACAGGAGATATTGGCATGTTCGTCGCTGTCATCTTCAGCAAAGACGCAAGCCCAGTGAACAAGCTCCATAAACGCTTCGGGGCTGTAGTATGCTGTCCCGCCCCATATACGCCTTGACTTGAATACCTTCATTTTGAAAGAGGTGACAATTCCAAAGTTGTTTAAACCGCCCTTTAAGCTGCGCCAGAGGTCGGCATGTTCCTCTGCATTTGCGCGGACAACCTCGCCAGATGCGAGTACAACCTGGAACTCGACAACAGAATCGCATGCGAACCCTGTCTTACCCGAGAGTATAGACAAACCCCCTGTTATTAGATTAGCAAAGATAATAAACTAGTATAGATCATAATTTCGAGTTACCTGATAGAAGGAAGCCAGCAACACCCGCATCCCCGTCCGGAGAACCAGCTACCACCAAACCGTACTCCCGCAGTTTGGCGTACACAGGAGACCAGCGTTCTCCAGCGCCGATTTCTACAGCTGACTGGTCGTCACTCAACTTGATACCTTTTATTCTTCGCGTATCAATCGTAACCTCTTCCTGGACGTTTGCGCTGGCTGAACCTGGAAAATAGTCGCCGCGATTGCCACTGTTGCGAATAGCCAATTTGCAGTCCCCTGAGAGAACGAGCGGACGAAGAGCCCGGACTAAACCTTGGACTTGCTCGACGTTTTTTGGTCTGGCAACGAATGCGTGTTTAACCTCGTTCTCGTGTTCGGCGCTGCCTAGATGCGAGGCCGAGTCTCCAAAGACACTGGCCAACGCAGCTAGGATCTGGGAGCGCTGCGAGCTAGCCATGGTGGCAACTTCAGGGAAGCAGGAGTACGATGAGCTTCCAGTAGCTTAGCCCTGATCTATCAGAAATTGGGAATAAAGTGCCACTGGCCGAATCTGACCTAGGTACTAACGAACTTAGAATAGTACTGGAGTAGAATAGACCGTACTTCTTGTACTTCTTACCAAATCGTTACGCGGCCGTAAAGCAAGCAATATCTTCATGGCCAGGCTTTCCTCTTTTTAAATATCACCCTCATGGTAGCTTTACGCAAAGGCAACGTTTGTAGCCCTGGTGCTTGCTTTGTTATGCTCATTAAGAATACATCAAACTGCTGCCAGTTTCCTTGCTTATCACGCCTACTATGTCTTAGATGTCTGTAGTCTTAGGCATGTCAAGCTGGAGTAGCTTGGCAATGGGCAAACTCCTAACCTCAAACATCACTCACAAGCTGTGAGAGGGTGTAATGGCTTGATAGCCTTCCTTTTGGAAGACCCGTTGCCATAGCGGAACCTACGCTGCTGTTGCTACAGCCGGTAATAAGGATGGTGTCTTTCAAGGACATTGCAGACGTAGATTGTATCGGTGAAGTTGAGGTTGGGAATTTGATTCCTACCTTATCTTTTTACATACTATGCTTTTGATAATGCTATACTCTTCTTGATCTCGAACTTTGAAAGCTCTTATTTCGTGGGTGAAATCTTGTATATGAGAAAGCTGCATATATGAGCAGTAGTGTCATATTGAAAAGAAGATACAGGGAGGAGCGGTATTCTACATGGTGCCGTTGGCCGGGTTCAGGGTTCAGGAGCTGAGCTCATCACTCCAAGATATAATATCGAGAACTACCGCTATTATAGAGCATATAATTATATATTCACAGCAAAGGAATAGGCCATAAAATCCCCCACGATGAAGTACTAAAATATTCGATCCATCGTGGGAAGTTGAGGGAAGACCTTCCACCTCGATTACGGGCAGGGAATAGACGGAATCTTCTCCCACGTACATTTCTTGCATCGACCATGTCTGCACCCGTTCTTGGTACACATAATCTCCTGCGGCGCATACGAGTTCTTGCACTTGCAGCTGTATATTCTGTTAGCCACCTGCCCATACATACGTGAAAGAAGCTAGGATGAATAAGGCCATAATGTACTGTCCTAGGGTGTTCTTGTAAGACCTCGCCACTTTGGCTAAATGGCTGCGACATATAGGAACCAAAAGATAGCATAACGAAGGAATACTTACCATTTCCAGAGATGGGTTGCGTAGAGAGGCGGATCTTGTTTATAAGGCGGATCCGGGGTCGGCGGCCGGGGTGGCGGCTTGGGAGGGACAACGCGGTGTTTGCCATGATCTTCGAGGTTCTGTTCGCCTGCCATCGATGATAATCTGTCGACTTTGTGGGAATGAGGATAGAGATGAGGATAATCTTGTGCAGATAAGATTTTTGTATTGAGAGATAATTCGTAAGCTGGCGGGAAACTGTAAGTTCTGTCCAAGAGACTTGCTTGGGTTTAAAAGAACCTTGGTCCGGGATGATGGCTGGGGAGTTCCTATCCACGTTGAGTGACGCATCACGATTGGGATAGATGCCTCTGTAACCGCCTCGAAAATTTGACTTCAGTACTACGAATAGAAGTCCCAGCTGTATGTTGTTAATATCTGTACGCCACCAGATCATCTGTGGTTCCTTACTACTCTTGAGGCGAGTAAGTAGTTGTCTTGTCTTACTAGTTCCTGAGTATGAAGCTTAATCACGACATTTCTTAGTTACCCTCTCTAGCACACTCATCTTATGATAACGTCATGGAAGAATGATTTATCAATAATCGGAATTCAACAAAGACACCAAAGTTGACCATTACGCGGCAGGGGAAAGGAAAGTCCACCCATCAAGACTCGGATAGTAATTCAAGAATTTAATTGCAATATACCACTCTACCGTGACTAAGTAGGTACATAGTCGAGGATAGAGTAATATTTCAAGACAGGGTATTATTGAGCTTATATGGATAAACGAAGACAACCTCGAGGACCAGAGGAATGATTTCAACCTAATGAGGATTCTTAGTTGACGCCCTTCCCCTATTCTCACCTATTGTAGTTCTATCTATGAATGCTCCCTTTAAAGACGATTAATAGGGGATGTTACTTCGACCAAAATTATGCGCTCAATGCAAGACAAGCATCAACTGCAAGACCAACCCTATAAAACCCAGGTATTAGCAAGTTATAACATTTCAGGCAATGTGGAGAGTGAACTAACCTTCCCTCCTTCTGATAGACAACATCACTAATGACATCTCGGTCTAGATCTGGAAACATACTAGCCAGAGTTTCTACGACATTGTTATGCTCTGCTCGGTGTATCCTCTGGGCTTCGGCAACCTCCGCGCTAGCCTGCCTTGCTGCAGCTTCTTCAGCCGATAAACGCTGGCGCGTGTCTATCGAAGGGTGTCGCCCTTCAACACTGCGCCGTGGATCAAGCCGTGGGTCAAGCCGTGATGTATTATCTGGTTGGGGTAGACGAGAGGCCGAACTGGGACCGGCGCCACTTGGATCTTCTGAAAACATACGACCAATGGACGACAAGGGGCGTTGAATCGAACGAAGTAAGCCTGAAATCGCGGGACTATCTTCGCCAGAGTCATCATCAGTAGAGGATAGTGACCGACGCGGCGTAGCTGTTCCATCCATGTCAAGCGATGGGCGCGCAGAAGAGGCGCCTGAGGGATACAACCCAGTCTTTTCAGACTGTTGCGGTTGTGTCGCAGCAGCAGCAGGCGGTGGTGGCGGTGACGGCTCCTCTGCTTTATGCTTTTCCGCAATAGCAGAGACTGCCGCTTCTACGTTCTTGTCGAATTCCTCATCCGAGATTGTTAGAGAAGTACGATCCATGCTCTCGATAAACTGTATGGCACCCATCTATTTTGCAAAGTGAGCACACGGAAACTATCAAATACGGATTGTTTCGAGGCTTACCAAAGATGAAAGATAGTATCCAGCTTCACCACCCAGTTTTTCCTGATTCCGGAATCGCAAAATATAATGGACATTAGAAACCAGATGATCAGGATTAGACCGTAATACGACGTATATCAAAAGCGGCATAAATGAATCAGCGGAAGAGTCGGATTTGTTATGTTTGAGAAGTCCTAAACGCCAATTAGTTAAATGATAAGGCAGGCTGATATATTAATATTCATACCAAATATGACTTTGCAACAGTTGAGGACACAAATGATCTTATCCCGAGGTGCTCTGTAGGATTTGATTTTCAAAAGTTCTAGAACTATTAGCCATTTATCGTCACTTTTTCAAGGTCCTTCAAACATACCTTGCTGAGCTAGGATGAGGAACCTCTTGCCACTGTCACTGGTAGGCGGAATATCTAAGTGCTCTTCTCGGACCCAGCTGTAGATGTTGATCTTTTGCGCTAGAATCTCGTCCCTCTCTACGTCTTCTTGGTGCTGCCCGCGTCGCCCTGGCCCCATGGGCACATCACCTCCTCGGCGCTTTGGTTTTGCACCTGGGATAGGCTGGGGCGGGGGTATTGCGGGTGAGAATGTCTGGGTGTAGAGTCTGTTCATGACGAGCTTTTCCATTCCTTCGCGGGCGTTATCAAATTCTGCATCTGAAACCTCACTCCATACCTCGCATTGGGCCATTTTATTGGCTATGAAGGTAAGAAAATCGCTTATAATTTTCACTTGTTCGTGAACCATCCATTGACGTTTTCCAAACTCGAACAAGAAAGACTTCAGATACCTCGCGACAGGATCGGCTTTCTTGTGCTTTAGCTGTTCCAAAAACCGGTGGAAGTCAAACGGCAGAGCCGGTTCTGGTTCCGGATCGGGGGGCGGAGGCCTATGTAGCGGTGCTATGGACGAAGTCTCATCTGATGGCCCGTCTTTGGGTGGAACCGGTGGACCTTGGTCGTCAGGCTCCTTTAGCTTGTCCCTTGATCGTGTACTGATAGGTGAGGCGTTGGAAATTCTTAGCCCTTGCCCTTCGTGAAGCTGCTGAGCAATACTCGGCGCAAGGGGCTCAAGGCTGGACTTCCTCGGTGGATGCTGTATCGGGGGGCTACCTAATAGTGGCGAAGCAATCTCAAGCCGCGGACTCATCACTTCATCCTCTCCTGGGCCACCTCCATCTTCAGGAAATTGTTCCATGATACTCTGAATCTCCGAACGAGATGTTCCTTCTTGCTCATCCTCACTTGGATAACGCCTTTCGTCATAACCGGCATCAGATCGGGTTGGGGAGGGCTCTAGACCATGCCCTTTAGGTCGGTGAGAAGAGTTAGCTCTAGATGGTGGTTGGGACCCTTCAGGGGTGGGAGGTGTCGGGTCAACATATGGGGCAGTTGAGATGGTTAAGTATTGTGGCTTCTTGGGTTTGATGGTCGCAACAGAAGATTCCATAGGGTCAGCTGGGGTATCAGGTGTGGATTCTTGACCGGTTTTCTCCTCCAATACATCTTCAGCCTTGACATCTTCCTTCTGGGCAGCGTGGTCGGTTGGGGGTTTATTCTCCGGAGAGTCTATTGAGATAGCTTGGTTGTCTGGGTCTTTGGGCTCTGGTATGGTTTCCTTGACATCGCCATCTTCAGATTTGTCTGGAGTCTCGACTTTCTCTGACTCTGATGATGAAGTGGCCGTGTCGGTCGGTAAAGTATCTGGCGGATCGACGGACTTTTGATCCCTCATGGCGGGGTCATGGTCGGAGGTGTTGGTAACCTCTGGTCTGACAAGAGGGCTTGCAGACTCTGGTAGGGACTGTTCAGGAGGAGGCATGCATGAAAGCTCGAGTTGGTTCGCCGGTGGTTTAGGTAGAGATGCTTTTGGATCTTTTGGTTGCGAGGTGGAGATAAGAAAGTGTTGCAGTAAGTTTATGTGGTGAGATAGGCGGCAGGTACAGCAGGTGCAGTAGGTACAATGTTGGGTAGTACGTGCTGGGATGCTAGAATGCTAGGATACTGGGATAATACTGGGATCAATATTAGGTAGTTAGTTTAAATGTTATCGTTATCGCTCTTCCCTCGAAACGCGTGAAACTGTAAACGTAAGTGGACATGCATAAGGCTGTTCTAATTAATGCCGACCGATGCCAAGAGGTACCCAAAATAATCGAAGAAGTGGGAAACCGCCACAAATTAGTGTATTTACAAGCTAAAGGATTCTACAACCTGCTACTGGACAAGTTACTAAGTACCGACTCACATGTAATGGACATGACTATAAGTTGTGGTAAGCATGAAATAATTATAACTTCCAATATATAAAGACCTATTTGGTCTCTTTGTCCTTTTTGTTCAACTATATCATATGAGGTATCTATATAGCTGTAGCCGAGATCCCTTATAATTAGGTACTTTACTATGTAGTACTTAGTTGTGGAAGACAAGCTTGTAGCCAACTGGTGTATGTATGGTATTTATCTATAACTACTACCTAGGTACCTAAGATCGACTGTCTGTCTAATATAGAAGTTGTAGAGTGAATAAGTAGAAATGCTAAAGAATTCACTATGAATCAGGTAGTTAAACAAAAATGTTATTAAAGTGAATACCTAAGTTTATATAAAATCCAACTAACTAGAGCAACTAAAGCAATGGCTTCTTGCAGCTGAGATTGCCTACTTAAAACGTCATCTCGGGCTGTCGGGGTATGCACGTTATGCATCGACATACCAGGGTAGAAGTGTATCCACTATCTTAAGAAGATAGCAAATGGAATTCAAGTTCGGCGCCAAGCCAATTATTAGCGGGAGTTACGGACGCTAGGTAACTCGGATTCGTCCGGCGTTATGTATGGCATTGTAAACAGGGAAGTAACAATGGCCCGTTATGTCCTAAAGAATACCTAAGTAACTAACCTAATCACAAATCTTTGTCTTGTTAACTTTTCGGAGGAGGAAGACTCAACTTCAGAAGGCATTTGAAGCCTCACTTAAATTAGAGAGCCGACTTATCACGGCATTCCGTTCGTTCCGATTCCTCTCTATATACTCTTATACACTCGTTTTTTCTATAACTATCCTATGGCCCGAAACGTTTCATCCTCCATTGTCGCTGACATAGGCTCTCCGTGAGAGGATTTTTTCCGCCGATGCTTTCGAAACGCTTTGCAATGTGGTTACTTCATTCGTTCAATCCTGCGCATAATGCCTCAAACGGCCATAAATGTAGATTTTGACGTTAGAAAAAAGCAAGGCGTAGACACAATCCCGAAAGTCGCGCGGCAGACTCGGATGCGGTTAGAAGCAATTGGAGGAATTATACAAGAATGCGCCCTGCACTGGTACCAAAGATATTTACTAGAAATATTACTACGACAGAAGCCTTTAAAACCTTCTAAAGATGGGCGACACGTTCCGCTGCAAGTCGAGCAAGAACAAGTTTTAATCGATGAACGACGCGGCCAACCGTACATATCCAATGCGATTCGAACCTCGAGATATACTCTAATCGACTTCATACCGAAGCAGTTAATATTTCAGTTTACACGACTAGCGAATTTCTATTTCCTCTGCGTTGGTATTCCCCAAGCAATTCCGGGCCTGAGTACGACAGGAAGTTACACCACTATCCTACCTTTGCTATTCTTTGTTCTCCTCACGATCGTTAAAGAGGGCTATGATGATTATAAGCGCCATCGGTTAGATAATTTGGAGAATGCGAACTCTGCTAGGGTTCTGAGGCGGAAATCCCCAGGCGCAGATACTATTTCGACGACTCAAAAACGGTTGGCTGGTATATTGAAAAATAAAGGAGCGAATGTGAACGACTGGGACGACGAGACTGATGGGGAATATGGGTGGCGACGAGTCAAATGGCAGGATGTCAAAGTTGGTGATGTTGTTAAACTGGTTCGCGATGAAGCTGTGCCGGCTGATCTAGTTCTTTTATACGCCACGGGAGAGAACGGATTGGCATACATCGATACTATGGATTTGGATGGTGAGACCAACCTTAAGAGCAGGGAATCGCTTCCGGATTTTGAAGATTGTCAGACTATTTCTGGTATTCGCAATTGTATCGCCGAGTTTGTCCTCGAGGACCCGAATCCCGACCTATATCGTTTCGATGGGCGTGTCACAATACGCAGCCGAACGCTTCCTTTGACGTCTAATGAAGTCATATATCGAGGTAGTACGCTTAGGAATACGGCTTACGCCATTGGAATAGCGATTAACACTGGAGAGGAGTGTAAAATACGCATGAATGCGAACCAGCATCCTCATGCTAAGAAGCCAGCACTAGAAACCATCGCTAACAAGATTGTCATCACCCTCGCTCTCTACGTTATCATCCTAACGGTTGGCTGCTCTATGGGCTATATCATCTGGCGAAGATCTACCGAGCGATTTTCATGGTATGTTTCCATGGCCACAGTCGAGTTCAAGCAAATCATCATTGGCTACGCGATCATGTTTAATAATGTCATCCCTCTGGCGCTCTACGTTACGCTCGAGATAACGAGGATCGGCCAGATGCTTATGTTAAACAACGACGTAGAAATGTATGATGAGGCAACTGATACTCCAGCTCGATGCAACACCAACACTATCTTGGAAAATCTCGGCCAAGTCAGCTACATATTCTCCGACAAGACAGGCACGCTCACGGAAAATGTAATGAAATTTCGCAAAATGAGCATTGCTGGGACCTCATGGCTACACGAGGCGGATATTCAATCTGAAGAAGATACAGCAATGAAAACAAGTCTTAGTCTTGCCCCCGATACGGGGGTTGCAATGCCGCGCAAGTCCAGAGAAGTTGCTAGTGTTATTCACGAAGATATCGAGCTATATCCGCTTTCGCCAGCGACCTCAAGTTTCACACCTCGGTCCGAAAGGAGGTCGTCATCACAATGGAGGTCGAGTGCCCGCCCAGACCACGTACAACCCGATGTTACGACTGTGGATTTGTTAGAGTATATTAGGTTAAGGCCGACATCGCCTTTTGCGAGAAAAGCCAAAGACTACATCCTATGCATGGCTCTATGTCACACTTGCTTACCAGAAGTCAAAGATGGGGTAGTCGACTTCCAAGCTTCGTCTCCGGATGAATTGGCGCTTGTCCGTGCCGCGCACGAACTCGGATACTTAGTTGCGCATCGGTCCTCCCAGGCCGTGACCTTGCAGATTGATAACGGGGACGGCAGTCAAAGGACTGAGGTTTATCAGATCTTAGATGTCGTCGAGTTTAGTAGCAAGCGAAAACGCATGTCGATCATCGTACGCTTTCCTGATGGGAGAATTTGTCTCATCTGCAAGGGTGCCGATTCAGTTATCATGCCTAGACTCAAGTTGGCTCACTTAGCGATGCAGAAGGCCACAGAAGTCCGCAAAAGCGTTGAGGCAGAACGTGAACTACTTCGAAGGAGCGAGCAACTAGACGTGAGAAATAGCTTTGGGGGGCGTCCAAGCTTAACTCTACGACGGAACATTGCGGTTAATCGGAACAGTATTACTGTTGCACAGCCAACTTCACCGATTAAAATCCCGACCATCGTAAGGAGTAGATCCGTTGAAGGATCGAGAACGAGACGCTCCGAAGACAGACTCCGCCCGTCTCTAGGTATACGAACCACATCTCTTGACGTGACCCAGACGCTTTCAAGATTAAGCCCGTCGACTCCGAGGCCGCTACCGGATAAGTTCGGGTTCCTTGATGATTCCTCTATATATGATGAATCTGTAGTTTTTACCCGATGCTTTAAACACTTGGATGACTTTGCCTCTGAAGGCCTGCGTACTCTTCTTTTTACGCAAAAATTCATACCCGAGGGTGAATATGGGACATGGAAAAAGGTTTATAATGAGGCAACGACAAGTTTAGTGAACCGTCAAGAAATGATCGAAACGGCGGGTGACTTGATCGAACAGTCGCTCGACCTCGTAGGGGCGACAGCGATTGAAGATAAGCTCCAAATCGGCGTGCCGGAAACCATCGATAAGCTCCGTCGTGCCAATATTAAGATATGGATGTTGACGGGAGATAAAAGGGAAACGGCAATCAACATTGCTCATTCAGCACGAATTTGTCGGCCAGGGTCCGATATATTCATTCTCGATTCCTCTAAAGGCTCACTGGAGACACAAATCAACGATATATCCGAGGATATTGCGACAGGTTGTACTCATAGCGTAGTCGTCATCGATGGTCAGACCCTAGCGGCTATTGAGCAGTCAGTCCGACTTACAGACCTCTTCTACACTCTCATCCCTTCAATCGACTCTGTCATCTGCTGCCGTGCGTCGCCTGCCCAGAAATCCCTAATTGTGAAAGCCATCCGGCAGCGAGTACCAACTGCTTTAACACTTGCTATTGGCGATGGGGCAAACGACTTGGCCATGATCTCTGCCTCTCACGTCGGAGTCGGAATCTCAGGTAAAGAAGGGTTGCAGGCTGCTCGTGTAGCCGATTACGCTATCGCACAATTCCGCTTTCTACAGCGACTACTTCTCGTTCATGGTCGTTGGAATTATGTTCGCACGGCGAAGTTTATCCTCACCACTTTTTGGAAAGAAATGTTCTTCTATCTACCAACGGCGATGTACCAACGATATAATGGATACAGTGGAACCAGTCTTTATGAGAACTGGAGTTTAACCGTATTCAACACCCTGTTTACGAGTTTGTGCGTATTATGTCTGGGTATCTGGGAGCAAGATCTCAGCGCTGAGACGCTGCTTGCCGTGCCTGAATTATACGTACATGGACAGAGGAATAAGGAATTGAACATTCCCAGGTTCGTACGTTGGATGGCTGTTGCGGCCACAGAGGGCGTGCTAGTGTGGCTTGGAGTATGGGCAGCCTATAATGTTTACGGACAAGCCCGCGACGATGCGCTTTTTGCCTTGGGCGATCTCGTTTTTACAATTGGAGTATTATGGATTAACTGCAAGATCTTGTGAGTTTCCCTATGCTATTTAATCTTGCGTTCTACTAACAATGCTTGTAGTCTCCTCGAGACACATTATAAGTCGGGGATTATCATGGGTGCTTTTGGTATTACTATTGCTGGGTGGTGGGCTTGGCAGGCATTTCTCTCAGGAGTCTATGCAGCGCAACCGAGCCCCTATCCAGCCAGGCATGGATTTGTAGACACTTTTGGTCGAGACCCCCTTTGGTGGTTGACACTAATCATCATGGTGCTTGTACTCATCTCGTTAGAGCTGGTTTACAAGACGGTGAAGCGTAACATGATCATCACAGGTACGTGGCACTGGCCTCCATGGAAGAAAAGAAACCCCGACGACAGCCTAGAAGAATGGGGTTTGGAGCTCTGGCAAGAATTAGAAAAGGATCCGATTATGCGCGAGCGACTACGGAAGGCGTGCATGGAAGAGGGCGAGGTCGAAGACGGAGAGCAGGACAGCATTGACCCGGACGACATAATTAAAGTTATATAACGGAAAAGCATGCATCGGCGTCTTACGGATATACATATTTATACGCACATATATACCCACCTGCTTACAGCGGTTTGGATCAAATTTCTATTGGATTTTTTTAGGGGCATCTTAGAGGCTAAACAGGAGGTATATATACCCAGCGCTCTGTTTCTACAGGCATATAGATAAATCCGCATTTATGGATGTATATAAATCATAACTGCTTCATATATATAACTCGCCTAATTTAAATACATTCATCAATCTTTATATGTAAGAATCATATCATGTATTCAGATATAAGAGCTAAGCAACTCAAGGGGTATTTCAAACAACCAAAATGAAACTTGCATGAATCCAGAAGGCAATGAGTGCTAAAATTTTAAAATTTTAACATAATTTCATTATTTCTTTTTTTGGATGTTAAATGCTATGTGAATAGAGAGTAAACGCATTCGTCAATTTCGTCGAGAAATGAGATAGTCCCTTAACAGAACCTCCACGAGTACTCCTTTTTCCACCATTTTGAAATACTCCTCACATCCCATCTTACACCATTGACCTTCTCTTCTCGCCATTCAATGAATGCATTCAGCTACTCGGCTCGACCGTAGTGGTGCTCACGTGCTTCATTTCCAAGCCCTTTAGTCCCTCTAAATTCTTCAACAAGGGGATGTTCTTGGCGAACTCGGGGTGATCGCGGGCCTTCATGTGGGCCTCGACAGTGACCCAGCCGAGGACCAAAACGAGCACACTGCTGGGCGCGCCGTCGTGGTCGATATCCCGCTCGACGGACCAGCCTAACGCCCACTCGCCCGTCATGCCCTCGGCGAACTGCAGCATGTTACGGGTGAACTCCCTGACGGTGTCGGCGGAGCGCTTGCGCGAGTCGTCCGAGTACTCCGCGGGGAACCAGATGTGGAGGACCTCGGCGACGGGGGTCTTGGAGGCGGATCCCGAGTTCGCGAGGACGGCAGGGGGGAAGGGGTCGAACTCGACGTGGTAGGGGCGCTGGGGCGGGGCGGCGACGGCGTCGCGAACGCGCGCTTTGAAGGGCGCGTAGGCTTCCGTCTTCTCGAAGGCCCGGTGCGCCGTCACGTTCTCCCAGTCCACGAAGATGCGCGCGTCGCTCGCATCCTCGTGCGTCCGGGACGTGCGCACGCGCAGGCAGCCCGGCTGCGCGACGAGAGTCGAGGCGGTTATTTCGAGGATGCTAGTGGCTTCGGCCGCCGGGAGGTCCGGCTTCAGGGCTAGGGTGATGAATTCCGTGACGGGCGCCATTGCTTTTTTTTCCTCTTTTCTTTCCCTTTTTGTCTTTGATTTACGTAGCTGGTAGCTTTTGTATGTTGTGTATGTGTTACTAGACCACAGCAGAAAGAAGTGGATGTAAGATATGTAGGTAGGTGGTGGGTAGGAGGTGCATGCGGGTGATGGGTGATGGTGGTAGTGGTAGTGGTAGTGGTGTTGAAAGTGAGGGGTTTATAAGTACCTACCTCTATAAGACACGGCCGGAGCTCCGAGGCGATCGCAGATTAAGTCTTGATGAGGGGGGCCGGCGATGGTGGGTAGCGTTTCATGTAATAGGCGAATTAACTAGTATTCTAACGTTAGTACTATAAAGTTGGTATTCTAGAACGGGAATTGACCCATCAAGTTTACTATTTAGTATTAACTAAAGCTCATTTACGACTTCGGGAAGGTACGATTACTAATTATTCCGAGGTATACTTGAGGCATATTATGTAGGAGGTACCTACGTACGTACCTACTTACCTAGGTAGTAGGTAGCTAAGGTCCACGGAATATGTATGAGGTACATTTGGAAAGTACTAAGGTAGGTACGCAGGACATGGAGTCAATACCTGTGAATTACTGCCCAAGGTCAAGATTATAGGATAAAGTTTAACCAGTTACCTACTAAGGTACCTAGGTAGGTAACAGGTACTTATAGTGAGTATATCTTCCATTACATACATGATCCTAAGTTACCCGCTTCTCAAGAGAAAATTACATACAATCTATCACATATTTACATAAGAATATTAATTATATAAGGTTTGATCAATCTACTTCCTCGTCTTCAGATCTTGCCACCCTCGTACCATCCAACCTCTTAGAGCTCGTCTAACCAGTCTAGTAATGGGTTCAAGTAATCCGTCGTCAAAACAGGACTCGGCCCGGATCCGTTGTCCTTGACTAGCGGGTAGAAATCCAGGAAATCCTGCATGAACTCCATATAATACATGAGCACATACTTGAGTCGGGGCAACACGTGGTGCTTCTCGGCGATTAGGAACCGGACGAGCTGGTAATCCCTCGGTCGAAGTGTTAGCTCTAAAGTATACCCCGGCGGTGGGTATCCGGGGAAAACGATGCCCCGCTCGTTCATAACTCGGATGGACCGGGGCACGATATTCTCGAGAAGCAGCATCTTCAGGTTCGGCGGAAATCTCGTCCGGATGAGCTCTGGCAATGCGGAATCGTCCATGTACGCGCTTCCAAGGAGATAAATAGGCGGTATCCGGAGGAAATGCAGATTTTTGAACTGGGTTAAATCCATGCCTTGGTCCTCGATAGGAATCTTCCATCGCCAAGTAAAGTCCAATATCCTTAAGCTCTCCTGGGCCGAGGCTAATAAATTGGGATAAAGCCTCTCTGAGAATGGCAGTTGATCGTTATGGCCGATCAAAAGATTCTGCAACCTAGCCGTGGGGGATAAAAGTCTATCCAGCGCTTCGTGGTTATACCAGCATAATTCGATGAAAAGCCCCTTTAAATCAGAATGCTGGAAGTAGTCCACCTCCAGCTTACCGAATGCGGAAAAGTCGATATAAGAAAGCCGCATACGCCGCAGTTTCCTGTGACGGAATAATACAGCATCATCCTCCTCAAATTTGAAAGCTGCCCAATTTCCTAGCTCAATCGAAAAAGTCACTGTCATCATTTATTAGCACCCCTTTCTTTACGTTTAATCACCGTCAGAACTTACAATTCCTTAAGTTGGGCTGCTCTTTGACGAGCTGGTTTAAGGAACGTCTCTTCTCATCCTCGATGCTCAGGGGTTCACCGCCGTGTTGCACGGTGATGCTTTCGAGATTTGGGAATCTGATGCTCATGAGCTGCCGGTATGCAACGGGGTGAAACTCGTCGAGGACGAGAAAGCGCACCGCGCCGGCGATGTAAGGTCGCTTGAGCAGGAACTCAACCAAACCGCTAGTGTCGTGATCTGTGCCGGCCCTGGTGAATATTCTACGGTAAAGTAGCGGCTCTACGATCCCCTGAGCTCTTCGACAGGTCTGCGACAGCGAGGCCTGATCACGAATGCCAAGATATCGCAATATCCACCACTGGATCTCCAAGGGGAGACGGAGGAAGTAAGCATGACCGCGTGTTGACGGCATGATTATAGCTGCTCTAGTAAAAACTTATAATCGACCATCAAAATGTATAGCTACGAGAATGACATCCACCCATGAATAGCACAAT
This sequence comes from Daldinia sp. EC12, assembly GCA_002120325.1. Taxonomy (NCBI): domain Eukaryota; kingdom Fungi; phylum Ascomycota; class Sordariomycetes; order Xylariales; family Hypoxylaceae; genus Daldinia; species Daldinia sp. EC12. Next base: position 1,789,058 of record KZ112928.1, read on the forward strand.
CAATGGTTTAAAAGGAGGGACACCCGGGTTCTCCCCGCAGACCACTGAGTAAGTGCACACTCGCAGCTATGCAGCAAGCGGGGCGAGGACCATTAGCTCCGGGTTAGACGGTATTTACATTTACATAGCCGGAAACCGCGAGGGAGTCTCGTTGCATACTCACTCCACCTTCGGCATGTACCGAAACAAAATCACCGTACTGAAAAACCACGATACGCCTCGATGTCGGACGATGGCCGCTTTATATCTAAGGTGTCCTACAAACTAGCATATGATGTAATGGAGATAGATCAGCCTATAACAAACCCAAAAAAACCCGCAGTTGTCCGGACGAAGCGGCATAACCGCTTTAATACAATGGAAAAGAGAATAAAAAAAAGGGGGCTCGAAGCATTTAACGGTTAGTATGATGCCAGCATTCTGCAACGCACGAGCTTCAATGACGTCATCCATCTGCGACGAGCGTTATAAATAGAGGCTAGTGCCAGATGAGCCAAGACGCTTCTACATACTTCCGGAACCGACTTGAAGTCGTGATAGGTAGAATCTATTGCAGTTGGTAAAAGAAGAAAAAAAAATAACCATAACAACACAATATCGAAAAAAAAAACCACTTGAAGCGAGGTCACATGTTCCTAAATCGACAAATAGTACAACAAGATTCACGCAAGGCATATCGCTTTTGGGGGGATATTTACTACTACGCAGTGTATGTGTATAATTCAATACACTGGAGCCGCTTTATATTATTCAAAACAGCTCTTCCGCTGCTTTGCACAAGGGAGGCAACTCCCTAGTCTGAATGTGCTCTAGTTTTAGACTTCATTCGTACTTAAGCCTCCGGCCTAACGCATTCCGCGGCTGGTTTCGCCGCTCTGGGCTTCTTCTTGCGTTTGCTACTTCCGGTGCCGGACCCCGTCGGAGCCTCGCGTATCCACCTCGCGACCGCTTCCGCGCGCTCCGTCAGGATCGGATACTCTCTTCCGTCATCCACGGCCCAACGCTTCGGGCCGCCGTGCGGGCTGGGAACACCGCCGTTGGTGGAACCTGCGTGGTCGGCCTCCGCTCTTCGCTGCCGCGCGAGGATCGCGGCTTTGAAACTGGCCTCGTCGTTGACGCGCTCGTCTTCCAGCGCCTCGATGATAGCTTGCTGGCGCATCCGCTCCTTTCGCTGCTCCTCGGTTTCCGAGGTATTCGCGCCGCCGGTGATTGATAGAGCGTTGACGCTTGCGGTCGCGGTAGATACCCCCCCATTTGTCGAGACGGGAATCGGTAGCGGGGCAGGCGCGCAAAGAGCCTCCCAACTCGATGAGAGCTCGATCCAGTTTTCGGCTCGCCGGAGCACTTCAATCCAATCTGCCCGGGCTGGCGATCGACTAGCCTGAAAGACCGGGTAGCCATCGGCAAGTCGAGCAAGCCGCGCCACCATATGTGCATGGCGTTGTAACTCTTTTGCCGATGTCTGGATGAGGGTGTGGCACAGTAGCAGCGAATGCAGTGCGTCAGTCAGTAACGGATGGTAAGTGACCATCTCGGTGGTTGTCTGGATCGGCTCCATAGCAGCACTGCCTTGAGATACGAGCTCCGTCGAGGGATACGGCGGTAAGTCGGCTGGAGGTGTGGCTGAGAAGAGAGAGGATAGCTCGTACACCGTATGGCCAGGTGAAGTTCCCGTGGGACTACCCGGGTCCTGAGAAGTATGGCGCGATTGATTGTAGTACCTCTTATTACGATGAGTCGCCTGGTTTACCTGACGGCTAAACTCATCTGATATCTCGATAGGTAAGTTGGGTGAATAGTGAAAATGCTTGAGATACTCCATGTAATCTCGCAGAGCGCGCTTCGCGTAAACACGCACTGCTTTACGCGCTTCTAGTAACTTCTTAGATAAGCCTTTATTATCCAAGTCCTCCCCCCCTTGTTGTAATGCTGAACCGCCATTAGTATTGCCATTGCTAGCCCCGTTAGCACCGTTCTGCGAATTCGCATTCTGCTCGGTAGGCAAATCAGGGAGCGCGAGCGGAACGTGGTCGCAAGCCAAAGTAAGGTAACAACCAGCCCGCTGGAACAAAAGCTGTACTTCTATACTGCTCGGTTGGTCCCTCTCATCAAGCGGAGGATTATCTCGCCGCCGCCTAATTGTCTGGTCGAATTGCGTAGACTCATCTGACGCAGGTTTGTGCCGTGGTTGTTGAAGACGGTACACACCCAGCGCAGAGGTAAGATCTCGAACTGCACCTTCGAAATCTTCTTTGAACATCCGGACAATGGCGCGAGTCCTTAGGGGCTCGCAATCGGAGGGCCGTTGTCCTATTATAAGATCCAAGGCACGGAAGTCCGTACATTCGGCGAGCTGTCTCGACGGGATCTTTTCGTGGAAGAAATGAACATAGTTAGCATCGGGGTCCTCAGATGCCCTCTGTAAAACAAGACTAGCGACGTTTTCCAAAGTTGAAGTAGATTGCATAGTCGCTACACTTGAGGCTATTTCGTCCAAATGATAGGCGCGCGACAATTTCTGGGTGGCTTGCTCCCTCATTCGGAATTTCCGCTCTGGACTAAGCTTTGCGCCGGCATTGTTCCCAAACCCGAGACCCAAGGCCTGCATATGATGCGCGGCTCCTCCTGCCAGAGAATTAGACAATGTGGAAGATGCGACGCCATTCGCAGCTCGTACAGCCAAATCGGTAGCACCGTCGACAAGCTGTCTTATCTTGACCAGGTCGTAAAATACTGCTGGGTCGACAGGGCGCGGCAAGGGCATGTAGTAGTTCGCATTGGCCAGTGTCTCGAGGACTTCGAGCGGTAGCTGCAGCCATGGACCATGGAACGAGGATATGTAACGCCAGTGTCTGCGGGTAGCGAATTATATATAAGCTACCAATAATACACCACACGTAAAACGCTTTTCTAGTCAAAATAAAAAGGTACAAAACTCACTTATTCCGGCAAATTACAAGCGCAGAGGAGGAAGACGAGGACGACTGAGGCGCAGGAGAAGATGGCTTCTTCTTATTCGCTGTCGGGGGCGCAGTTGAGGACTCTGCAGCAACCTGTGCCTCTATGGTAGGAGATTCGCCCGCTGTGGGCTTCTTGTTCTTTTTACCCATCGCGCATTGGTGGTAGATTTGTTTTAGGTTACTCCCAATGGAAAATGTAGAAAATGTAGACGTAGTATATACCCTATGAGGTGTTGCGATTGATACTCGCGAATTTCGCTGCAACAAAGCGGTTTAGGTATTTACACAAGAGGATTAGATAGGTAGGGCAGCGAATTATAGCGATGATTTTATTACCCGTTGCCGGAAATCGCAAAAAAGTCGCAAAAGCTCCCCGGGGCAACTCGCTACTACTTTCGGTTCTTTGAAAGTTCAAATTGCTCGGTTACGAAGCCAGTTTGGAAAAGCTCAATTGCGTCCGGCGATTCGGCGTGGCGCGCCTATTTTCTTATCTAAAAGCTAATAACGGCCTATTACATACCTTTATCGCCACGTGATGATCGTTTTTATTCCCTTCCTTCCTTTGTTCTTTTACACGGTAACCTTAGTGACTTTTATATCGTTACCTTACAAGAAAAAAAATTTTGGCACTGTTCATTTTTCAGAAGTACCTCATTCACTATTTCTACTTTTATATCTCATCTCATAAAGTCTTACAAAATATGAATAGCCTTGCTGATTGTTCGATGGTGCTCATGATTAATAGTATCAATAATATACAAAGAGAACCAACCCCCGATATATCCTCAAAAGCTAAGGTCAATATTCAGGATATGTACCTAGGTACCTATGTTATAAATTGACCTTACAATATTAGTTTCCCTTGATTTCTTTTTTCCACTCCTTCTTCACTTCTTTTAGCAGACCATTCTGTGTCAAGACATCCAAAGCAGTACCTGCAAGCGCCTTGCCCACTCGCAGAGATCGCTCAAATGCGACCCTTGTTCCGGCCGCCTTGGCGAACTCCGGATTATGAGGTCCGTTCCCTCCCGGTCCCGGAGGTATCGCAAACCCTGCACTCAAGCTGGGCATAGCGTAACTTATATCGCCTTGGTCCGTACTCGCCATGGTTCGACCTTCGGCCTCATCCTCGTTGTCGTTCCCTGGGATCGGTTGCGGAGGCGAAAGCGCATTGAAATATCTTCGATAGGAAGCGCCTAACACGCGGTTGGGGACATGATCGGCATAAGACTGCACATGGGTTATCTTTAACTTTGCACCTGTTGCCGTCGCTCCAGCTTCAAAACAAGCATCGACCTTTTTCTTCAGTTCCTTCACCCTCGCCTGGGTGTTTGCGCGGGTAACGAAATTACCGGCCGTGTATGCATGGATTATATTTGGCCGCACCCCGCCGTCTGTAATATTCCCCTGAATGACATCACCAGGCATTGTCTGCTGACGGAGGACGGATATTGCATTGTAAGATGTAATCAACGCATCGAGGGCGTTGATTCCTAGCCAAGGGTTTGCTGCTGCGTCTAAGATATTCAAATCAGTATTATACTCCCCCCAAGAGCCAATAAACGGTTCGGGTTGGCTTACGAGCCTCGCGACCGAAATACTCGACCTTGAATGCAGTATACGCAGATGTCCGCATCAGAGCAGTATCTTTGGTAATGCCGGGATGAGATATCAAGTTGATATCGACGTTATAATCTCGATAAGCCCCGGCTTCCAACAACTTGATCTTGCCACCGCCTCCTATTAAAGATCAGGATGCACGATTCATTAATTTTCCTTTCAGAGACCTGGGTCAATGAGACGATTGGTTATCATCTCAGTCTTCCTTACCTTCTTCTGCAGGAGTTCCGAACACGACAACTTTCCCACTCAATTGGTGTTCCTCCATTATCTTAGCGGTCGCCAATCCACCAGCTACTGATGCGGTGGCAATAAGGTTGTGGCCGCATGCATGTCCGATGCCATCCAATGCGTCTACGTACTTCAGTCAGGCTTCATTACACTGCATTAGGTCCTGGTTTCAGTATGACACACCCATTTCGACGTTGAAAGATACAACTGGACCCTTCTTCCCACTATCAAATACGGCAACCCAAGCCGTAGCCATACCATAGGCGGATGGCGTCACCTTCCATCCTGGCCTACTGGCCATAAATTTCGTTAGTGTCTCATGAGCGATGAATTCTTCGTAGCCAAGTTCCGGGTTGTCGTGTATCTTCTTATTGACAGGCCACAAATCATCTGCAATGCCGTCTAGGAAATCGCTAATCTCGCCAAGATAACCCGGCTTAGCTTGAGCGAGGTCGGCGTCCTCATGGGTAATGAAGACGAAATCGTCAAATTGTTGACTCATCTTGCTGAAGAAGTTCTCGGATTGCTAGTCGTAGTTTTCAATGAGAATAGTTACGCATACCTGAAAGTATGACCGATAAGTTATAATAGGTATAGGTAGGTACCTTAGTTATTGGATGTACGAGCAGAAGTCGGAGTTATTAAATAGGTGAATCCGTGGACCTTGAGGTCTCCAGACTTGCATTTCCAATTAGCCTATCCTTAGTACGTGTACCCTCCGCATCCGCTAAACTTTCAGGTTAATGCGTTCGATGTAACGATAAAGACCTCGGGATTCAGCAGTGTCACTTAGGTACCTACTTAGGTCTGGTATCTATACCAGGTCAGGTACGTATCTGCATAGGGGATAATGCATGTAGCTACAGGGTAGCTTACCCCACATAATGCAGCCTATCTGCGGGTTTTAAGTGAGTTATTGCTTGCTACTTCCCTATCTAGATCAAACTATTAACATGGAAGTTTCAAAGGAATCACTTACGAGATAATACTAGTTGACTTAACTTTCTCTTACTTATCTTTCTTAGTTTCTACTAATTCAAAATCGGAGTCGTCCGACTTTATCTGCCTTAGGTACTCTCTAAACCTTGCCCTTGATAAGCTACCTACCTACCTACGTAGGTATCTACCCCAAGGGATGGCCTACTTAAATCAAGATGAAAAGACCAAGTTGTGTTTATTCACAAACTTGGTAAGGATAACTGCACGACACTGCGGTTGGTCTACTGAAGACGTGCCTTAAATCGGGAACGGGACTTGAGGGCTGCATATCATATTACAGCAGGCAAAAGCAAAACATCAAGATTAACAATAACTAATCAAAATGGCCTCGGAAAAACCAACTGGTCAAGAGACCATTACATCTTCAGGTATCCCTGATAACGAAGCAGCTACACTGGACATCAAAGATGAGGCTGGTGACTTGGCTGCGAGAGCATTGACAAGCGATGCGGTGGACGAAGAAACATCTCGGAAAGTTCGACAAAAGATTGATATTCGCATCTTACCTTTCTTATGCGTTACTTACGCTTTGATGTTCATCGACAAGACTTCCTTGGGCTACTCTTCCGTGTATGGTATTATACCTGACAATAAGCTCGAGGGCCAGGATTACTCTTGGGCAAGTTCAATCTTCTATTTCGGTAGGACCTCATCAAAATACCTACCTACACAAGTCGTAAAAGATATTAACGAGAATAGGATATCTTGTCGCCGAATACCCAGGCATCGCAGTTCTTCAGAGGTTCCCAGTAGCCAAGTTTCTTGGGATCAATGTAATACTGTGGGGTGCTATCCTTATGACAACAGCAGCGTGCTCTTCTTTTGCCGGCCTAGCAACTGTGAGATTTTTCTTAGGCATGGTCGAAGCGACCATTTCACCTGGGTTTGTCGCCGTCACCGCAATGTGGTGGACTAGGCAGGAACAGGCAGGTCGATCAGCTCTTTGGATATCTTTCCTTGGAGTTGGCAGTTTCGTCGGAACCCTACTAGCCTATGGTATCGGCCACATCCAGGGCACTCTATCTACTTGGTACGAGAACCCAACTACTTTTACGATAAATTCACCCAAAAGATGTCTTTGCTCTCATGTCAAAGCTATCGTTGCTGTGGCGTAACTATTGACGCTAACTCTATTCTAGGAAGTACATCTACCTTATTCTAGGAAGTCTTACAATCGTATGGGGCATAGCCTTTACGCTTTTTGTACCAGACGGCCCAGCAAATGTTCGATGGTTGAATGAGGACGAAAAAGGTCATTGCAATCCAGCGAGTAATCGAGAACAAGACTGGTACCAAATCACGCCGCCTCGCCAGAGACCAGGTTATAGAGGCTATTACCGACCCTAAAGTGATTGTCCTAGGTTTGATATCATTCGTCAACGCCATCGCGTCTGGTGGACTAAGCTTCGGCTCTTTGATAATCTCTGGGTTCGGATTTGATCCCCTCCAAACCACCCTTTTGAACCTGCCCCTTTCTGCCGTTCAGGTCATAGCGCAGCTCGGTTCTGGTGTTCTTATTTCCTACATCGGCAGATCCCGATTGCATGTTGGATCCCTAGCTATGATACCACCGGTATGTGTAATTCTACATCATGACGCAAAGGTACTCAATTAATATTTTGTAAAGATCGTAGGGACAGTTTTAATCAACCAACTCCAGCCAACGAACAGATGGGGACGGCTTGTAGGAGTTTGGTTACTGGTAAGTACTAACCTTGACCCTGGAATTTCTCATGGCTAATTCTAATTTGTAACAAATAGGGCACTTACCCCGTAGGATTCATGATAATTCTTGGCCTACTTGCAACCAACATCGCCGGTAGCACCAAGAGATCCATAGCCTCGGGCTGGGTCTTCGTCTGCTACTGCGTTGGTCAAATTGCCGGGCCACAGTTTTTCGTGAGCAAGGAAGCTCCAGCTTACCATAGTGGCATCATAGCCATGCTCTGCGGCTTTATTCTGAACTTGGTCTTGAATCAAGCTCTACGCTTCCTTTACGTACTCGAAAACAAGAAGCGAGATAAGATACTGGAAGGTAAATCGGAGGATAAGCTTAACGCGATGGAAAGGGAAAGCAATCTACAAGGTTTCGAGGACGTCTCTGACAAGAATAACGTAAGTCACCTCTGAACCTACCGTGGCAATCAGAATTCTAACGTCAAGCAGGTTATGTTTCGTTACGCATTATAATAGTAAATTTCCCGTTGACAAGTCTGGATGTAGAGGCAAAGGAATCTCTGTTGACCTACATCGGTAGTTAGAACTGAAGTATGTAGCCGTTGCATTTCTCCTTTACTACGTGTAATCAATTCGCATTCAAACACTTGCTTTTTCCGCAGTCTCTCGCTGCTGCATAGAGACCCTCGCTTTCTCCTCCGCATCGTGTGCATCTGTAATACCAAGCATCTGCCCACCCTTCTCTACATGATTTTGGCCGCCAAACAGGCTGTCAATTTCCTCCAGTGGGACCTTCATTGTCTCGGGGATGCAGAACCATACGAAGACAGCCAGAAGGAAATTAGTTGCCATGAAAAAGAATAAGCATTTCAATCCTTCATTGGCAAGGAATATAGGAAAGAATTGTTGAAATATGGTATTGGCAACATTCTGCATCTGGGAGCACATTCCAACGGCCTGCGCTCGGACGTTCATACTGAACACCTCTGATGTCCATATCCACGTTGTCGCTCCCCACGAGGGCTTGTAGAAGAATATAAAGAGGAACAGGAGAAAGACGATGGAAATGCCGACAGGTTGAGTCTTTGTAGCCGCGCCTTTGGCTCCGATCACGTCGGGCGTCGTCATACCAATAACGGGAACGATCAACATGCATATTCCCATTCCGATGGCACCCACGATGAATAGCCATCGGCGGCCGAATCGATCCGCAGTCCAGACGGCGTTGAGGGTGAAGAGTATACCGCATGTTGCATTCAGTGCGTTGATCAAATTGATCGTCTGCGTAGACGGCCATATCGTCTTATAAATAGCGCTCGAATACGAGTTCAGCGTACCCTGGCCCGAGAGCTGCTGTCCGACATTCAGCACGAAAGCGAGGTAAAGCCTCTTCCTGACGGAGGGGTCCTTGAAAAGCGCGAGGTACGAGCCGCTTACGGCCTCGTTCTCGAACTCGATGGCCTCGCGAATGCTCCTGAGCTCGAACTCGACGTCCCGTTCGGTGTCGCGGATCTTGCGGAGGGCCTTGCGGGCCTCGTCGACGTTGTTGTGGCGCTTGATCCACCAGCGGGGGGACTCGGGCTGGAAGGGCAGCAGGATGATGACGATGGTGGGGACGAGGATCTGGAAGATGACGACCATGCGCCAGTCCCAGTGGCCGAGGGCCGCTTTGTTCGCGTTGCAGGCGTAGGCGATCCAGTACGCGATGAAGGAGCCGACGCTGTAGAACATCTGCCAGAACGTCATGATCTGCCCGCGGATCTCGGGGGGCGAGACCTCGCCGATGTAGATGGGTCCGGCGGCTGGTAAGGGAGGGTAGGGGTGTTAGTTTCGAGACGATGTTGTACAATCTGTGGGTAGGGGTTCACGTACTGAGAGCCATGCCCTGGCCTATACCGATGAGTACGCGGCCGCCGATGAAGCATCCTAGGTTATGCCATGGCGCGAAAGCTTGCATGAATGTGGCGGCGATGGTGAGGATGCAGCCTATTCCCATGCCGATTCGTCGACCGAAATAGTCCGCCTGGATATATAATATCAGCTTCATATGCACGACCAGCACGGATTATATATGCTACTAAGTAACGTATATGAACACTTACGGTAGGACCGCCAAAGAACCAACCAGCAACGATAGCTCCGATAGTATAGGCCGTGTTCACCAGCCCGATCAAGTTCGCATCCCTCTTCTATAAGCCAAAACGTCTTAGCTCGTATTCGTGTGTATGTTGTGGGTTAAGAGTAGTAATGTCGCGTATAGGGATTCCTTACCGTATCGAGATCGAACCACTCCAACCAGTTATCTGACCCCTGCGCAGCGTTGAAGACGGAGGCGTCGTAGCCGTAGAGAACCATACACATAGCCGCCACGAGGGCTATATACCTACTCAACATCAGTCCCGTTTCCCTTGTGACCTTAAGGCTAGGTAGGTAACTATGAATTCTCTAACTTACCAGTTATAGAGCCTCTTTGAGCTCACCATCTTTGATACTGCTGCTGGTGAAGGTCGTCTTACGTGTCCCGGGTTCTACCTTTACGCTCTCTTGGGAATAACAAAACTCAGTCCCCACGTACAATAAGGAAGAAGGTTGGCGAACAGAAGACCTAGTTATGTCTTCATGGGTACCTATAAATACTATCTATGTCTAAATCCGATCATCTGAGAGGAGAGGCTACCCTTGTTAAATTCCACCTATGTGAGCCAAGGGCTCTCCTCTACTTGTAGGTATACCACCCCCGCCTATTTCTCGCCTAGCGACGATACTCAAAAAAGGATTTACTAAATAGCACATCGCTCGCTCTCTCGCTCTCTCGCTCACTCAGCTGAACCCGGAGGAGAGAGAGAGACCACGCCTAAGCGACTAGATCGAATACCTCATCCACCAATCGCAGACCAACATGCGTTTACTCTCTTATACATACGTTCCATGACAAGCGAGATTCCCAGATGCTTGTGGCTATTCATGGAGAGAAGTCAGCGGGCACTAACCCCGGACCCCAGGGCCCGGGGTCGTTGCAAACTACCTAGTATGGGGAAAAAGTTCTCCAACGTTAGAAAAATTCCACCACTCACAGTTTTCCCCGTCTGCGGCGCCCGCAACCCTGTTATCCGTTAGCTCCCCCTAGCTATAGAGATACAGGCCTTGCTGCCCGGTTCGCGATGCAGGAGTTAGGATCCAGAGTAAGATGGAATTAACGATAAGCTTAGATCGAATTAGTCTTTTTTACATCGAATCATTACCCAGGTAGCTATGTTGTTGGAATTCGTAACTCCTAGTAAGTAGGGCTAGAGAGGCAAATCTCCTGAGTACCTACTTTATGTAAATTGCTGGTTGGTATGAGTTCGACGTTAGGTATGCAGTAGCTTGTAGTAGCTTGAAGTCAATGTGGGAGCCCACTATTTCACATTTTATAGCATTTTATAGAGTTGCTACATCTCGTATTTTGTATAATGGTGGCTAGAAGATACGAGGTGTCATACTGGTCTTACTTCGACATCAAGTTGATTAAAGTATCTCGCGTAGTATAGCCGTGGTATATTATGATGAACAAGAAAGGAAATATAAAAGAAACGTCAGGTTGCCTGTCATTGATTTAATCACTCCATCGTCTGTCCGAACAGTTATATCTAAACGCCACAGAAAAAGCAATGGTATCTACCAGCGAATATTTCCCACATATATACCTTCCCGTCGTGGCATAAAAGCTTCAAGGTAATCCACCCAGTCCGTATAGAAATATCAATGCAACAAGAAAAGAGAAAGAAACTCCTGTCTAACCCTGCTTAGTTTATGGTTGCCCATTCCAATTGAAACCCTGATCCCCATTGCCCATAATATTTGGATACGCCATTCCCATGTTCAAATACGTGTCTATATCTGTCATTCCTTCATTCTCTAAAACGTCCATGAGCTCGATTTGTTGCTGTTGGCTCAAGCTCCCTTGCCGCTCTGGCGGAAGCCCGTTAGAAAACGGCATATTGCCCATGTTAACATCGTTGAGGCCGTTTGCGCCGGAATCGCCCCAAAAGTTACCACTCAGTCCGTTACCAAAAGCATATGGTGAAATGAACGGCGGCGGAGGGTTAAACCAATCTGTAACTGTAGTTGGTTGGGGTAAAGGTCGTTGGCCGTGTAGTTGGTGTTGTGGTAAAGGAGGAATGGTAAAAGCTGGTGGGGCTGTACGTGGTTGTGGCGGAGGCACTGTATTAGGCGTCGCGATATCAGAAGGGGTCTGGGCAAGACTTGAAGTTGAAAGCATGGGTGTAACAGGAAGCGGCGTTCCCATAGCCGAAGGAGTAGCAGTGTTTGTGGACACTGATTCCGGAGAAGGTGGCACATGCTGTGCAGGAGATGAGAATGGTGGGGACACGGTTGAATCAGTATCCGGTGGACTGTTCTCTTCCAGGAGTGTCATGTCTCCTTGGGTAAAGTCGGGAGGGAAGTAACTGAAGCGACGTCCAGTAGGGTCACTAGATGCCGGATTTAGGAAGATAGAATTTGATCTAAACGTAGGGTGTGCGACGTAGTTACTCTCGACTCCGTAGTTGTTCATCTCTTCTGGACCAGAGCCAAAGACGTAGCCAAATTGCGGCGGATTGAAAGGAGAAACACCAGCATTGGATATAGTTGTCCCGCTTGAAATATCAGACGCAGAAGGTGAGTTTGTGTTTGTTTGAGAGGGTGAACTATTGAAAACACTGGAGTTCGACTGCGTTGATGTTTCGTTCGAATCATAGCTCTGAAGGCACGCTCTTGTGAAAGTAGAGTATAATTGAGATGCTGCTGCGGTTCCTGGCCATCTTTCAACGCATTGATCGATTATATCCAGTGATATGTTGACCAGCTCCTGTACTTCGTCGCGGGTGTGTAACGCTCGAACTTCGGGATAGGTGACAGACCATAAAATGGTGTTAAGAGACATATAAAGGGTTAGTATAAAAATCCATGTAATATCGACAGCGGCTGCCATCATCTGTTTACTAGAGATTTGGATAACGAATGCAGCCGAGTCGAAACACTTTGTAGCGGAGCGCACGGAGGGCTTCGGCACTTGGGGAGATGGCCGATGAAGTGTCATCATCATAGCATGGAATCGTCCCGAAAACCTATAGTTATTGGATTAGAACTACTAGAACTTGATTTCGGTGCTGGCACTAAATTAGATACATACCAGGGCTTGCACCATGCAGGGTTTTCCGGGGATTCTTTGAGCCACTGATCCATCTTGGCCTCCATCACCCCGAACCACGGATGACGGTCGTCCTTAGGTTCCGGATACTTCTTTTCATACAAGATCCGTCGGATTTCAGCCTGGAGTTGTCGCATTTTGCAGAAATGTATAGCAACTAGTTTTCTCTCATCCGGAGGACCGGGGATGATTCCATCTTCGCGGATGTTCGCGTCGTTTACAGTCTCGAAGAACCTGACATCGTTTATGTCGTCACTTTTGGCAAATCCATTTGGACGACCCATGACGTGGGCCATGCCTAGTTCGAGATTACTGACAATCCAACTCAGCCGTCGCCGCATATCAAGAGTCAGCGGGTCACTGACGCCTAAGGAAATAGTCTTTTCATCGGCTAAGCCAAGTTGCTGACAGATTCTTGTTGCTAAGCCGATAACATAGTATACAGCGGTTCGGGTTGGCGTTAGCATTGAATACTGGCCGATCAAAACGAGGCATTGGAGGGTTTTAAGATCCTTGGGCCGGACAACATCTTCAAAGTATTTCATGGCAGCCTGGTAATAGCTATCGGCGAGTCCTGCATATGTCGTGTCTAATTTCTGCATGCTCGTCGCCATAACTAATCGCACGACAAAGTTTTGGTATGGGTCTGTGCTTCCGGAGTAGACGTCTTCGACAGTCCTCTCCAATACCTTCTCGTGGAGAGTTGGAGTAAATACTTGAGCTAGGGTGGGTAGTTAGCCTGCGTATTCTCTACTTCTTAAGGGGTATAAGTGGATAACTCACCTCGTTGGTGAAAAACTTCGACTAGCCTGTCGGCGATACCTCTGCTTGGAAGATTCTGCGCCGGGACGCCACTGATGATGGGATAACTTTTCTTCCTTGCCGAGATTGGGGGCGGTATGGTGAAGGATTGCGACCGTGTTCCCGGAAAGAATGAGCCGGGTGCCGCAGTCTGGCGACGCTCGCGTAAATCTGGTATCAATTCTGATATGCGCTTCGAGTCGGTGTACCGTTTAGCCTCTTCCATGAGTATTCGTGTCATGGCAATGCCACTAGACGGTCCCAGATACCGCGGGGTCTCATCGGTTTCATTCAAACGAACTAAACCGCCTGGCCGGATGAAATCTTCATGATTTTTAGGGAAGTCATCATCGTCGGTATACTGGCCAAGTTCGGCCTCAAGCTGTCTAACTTTCTCTTGGAGTTTGACGACATAAAAACGACTGATTCTCTTTCCTTTTGTTGTGTCAAAGTACTCGCAAGCAGAACCGGATCGCTCGCAAGGCAAGCAACGAGGCAGCGTGGGGTCACAGCGTGTTTTCCTCTAAGAAACGGCCCAGTCAACTTAAAACGATTTCAAAAGAGAGGGAACCGCAGACCCCTTCTATCAGGAGCATGCGTGAGACAGTTACTCACCTGGCGACACCGGCAGCAAGCTGTAAGTGTATGCGCAATGCGGTGTGAGGCTTCGCCGTCGCCGTTCTCTTCCGTCTTGACAGGCTTCTTTTGCTGCCATTGTTGAGGGGGTCTCGGAACATGGGAGGTAAACCCTTGGACCTGTCGAAAGACATTTGAGGCATCCATGGGCGACTCTGGTATGGATTCTTGTTGTTTCTGATCGCTCTTGTTGTGGTATAGAGCCTTGGGCTTTTTGATCTGGCCCCCAGGCACGTGGGGGAGATCAATCGTTGGTCGCACGCAACTTCGAGGGCTCGAGGCGTCGGGAATGAAAGCGGGGCGAGTGAATTGAACAAACCGATTATATTGCTGCTGTTGCTGCTGTTGCTGCTGCTGCAGGTCGAGTTTTACTTTATCATGATTTCGATTTTTGGAGATGCCACCGCAAAATGCTTCATAAATGTGGCTGTAGAAGGGAGAATCGTCGCCATCGAGCTTGTAATATCCGCTTTGAGTTTGAGAACACATTCTTACCTACGTACCCGTACGTATCGTCCTATCGTTCCTATCGTTCCTATCGTTCTTATCGTACGAAATACGTTATGCATATACATGTATATCTCGTATATACCTAGCATAAACTACTTTTACGTTAGCTTGTCTAATAGGCTATTTATGTTGTACTGTCAGATTGATAATACCCGATAAGATAGTACCTAGCCCACTACTTCCGTACTGGACCTGTAGCTAAAAGGCTAATGACTTAAGAGGGAAGCGACTTGAAGAGCGCGGACTGTATATAATGGAGCACCGATTGGGCCCCGCGACATGGATCTCTTTCCGCTTTTCGTTGAACGCGACTGTCAAATAAGTTTGAACATGAGGGTAACAACTTCTTCCACAGATTTATTTCACGGAAAAGCAAACTTTACATAACTGAGTCCACATAATGTAGGTAGGAACTAGTTACATGTAATTAGTTAAACTGCAAATTCTTATTTGATCTAATCTATAGGTAGCTTTACATCGTCCCGAATCACCCGACTCCTAAAGTTTCTCCTGTCATCCGTTTCGTTTCACCTTTTCTGTTCCTTTTAAAAGATCAGCCTTCACATCGGGCTGGGTCGATGCGCCGGTTCGGTGGATGATCGATGGATGGTCGACTAAATGTTATCACCGGCTACCATTCCGTTTCGTTCATTCGGTCTTTCGTGCATCTCATCTCGCTTTGCAATATAAACTTAGTTTTTTATGAGATCCCAGCCCGCTACCACTTTGACTTACACGCGTGCGGCAAAAGTGCCCAGGATTTCTTCCTGGTACAAATGCAAGAATCCGTTTCTATTCTTGGAAAACCCTCCTCTGCTTTATTAGGCACAGACACATTTCCTATTCGAGCCTATCCTGGAACAGTAGTATCGGTTTTAAGAGAAGACCAATGCATACCTACCTGGTAGGTAGTAACATGCTGACTGACGATTATTGATACCACCGAACTTCTATATTATTTTTTTTTCTTACATCCGACCAACGGTCTGGTACTACCCTTTTCATGCACTTATGAGACGGCCGCGCCAGAATCAAGAAAATATCTGAATTATATCATGCAGGCTGCCATGGCGCCTCACAAGGCGGTCATGTCACTCGCCTGCAAAACATACATCTAATAGCTGTACCACCAACCTATATTCAGAAGGACCCCCAGCCTTACTCCGATGATTTCTTTCACGCGGGAGAAGGGCGTGGGAAGATCGGGTGTTGTGATACTAACTATCGGTCCTGGGATGAGGCGCAAGAGAAGGAAAGGAGCGGGCATGATCTCATTCTCGGGCGGATTCCCGCATGGTATCTACTAGAATGCCTCGTGGTTACAAGGCTAACAGATACAAATTGTTGAGGAGCGAGCTGGGTTGAAATTCCTCCCCCTGACGCAGGGAGTTCCCGCTACGACGGAAACCCATGTAGTTTGGCACTTGGATACATGAACGAGCCATATAATTTGTGCGGAGCATATGTACTCCTCCTCCGGCATCAACATGGCCCCAGCTTCACGGGAGAGCGGACGTTTTACGGACAGAAATAGCAAAAGTTCAAACAATTTATCTTTTTCGGTTCCTTTGACGAACCAAAGAAAGAAAGAAACCCCGCGAATCGTTGACGATTAGATCCTAAGCCGCACCAAGCTTCCAGGAGGAGCCGCCAAACCATGGGTTATTATATGCAATAGTTCATGTATCCTATCCACGCGCGCAAAAGATGCAAGGCAAGGGAAAGATGACTTTTCAAAATTGTAACTAAATCAGGCGGAAACCCCCACAGTTTGTGGTACACATTACCCATTACCTATTACCGATTACCAGCGCATTACTCTAAGGTCCCTATTTTCTACGGTAGTAGTGAACGGTCTAGCCCATCTTCGGAACACTGCACACGCTGCACACGCTGCACACGCTGCAATCACACTTGTGTATGTACAGAAGCTGTTAGCTATTTTCTCTTAGACGTATTACTAACGCCACTAAAAAGTAATAAGCCGCCTCGCTCGACTCGTCACTTGAGCCCCAAGGCTTTGAAAAGCGGTATATGGTATATCCACGTGCAAGTTTTAGAATCTTAATTCTCACTACCGCCACTTAATAATTACATTACATCCATTACTTACTTCCATGACCATTACGTAGCGTCGTTCTTTTCCAAACAACATATAACTTAAGTGTTTACACTTATTTAAAAGGGATAAGAAGTTAAATTTAACGACTCCTGCGCCGCATCTCGCCCGCTACCTGGTACCAATAATACGTACCTACATAATAACCTACATAGATTAATCAACCCGAAACCGCTAATCTACCCAGGTAGCTGTCAACGATTGTGGAAACCATCTCCACTTGAACTTACGCTATCTTATACTATTAAAAACCCCCCCGAGACCCTGGACATCAGGGACCACAACCGGGAAGCTATACACGCCCAAGTTCTCGCCTAAAAGACGTGCTGTGCAGTATGCCACGATCAAGCTTCTCGGATAATCCGTTATTGCGCGTGTCACGACCAGTGTCAGCATGCTCTAGGTGTAAGTATAATCACATAGAAAACCCTCTAGTTACATACCTAACTAAAGGACGTTAAGACTAATATATCAATAGGTCGAAGTGCCAAGGTCAAGGTAGTTTGACTGATATTCAATATATTATTAATCCTGGTACTGATGATGATATTGCCAGTGCGATGGAAAGCTGCCGGCATGTACTGCCTGTGAGAAGGCTGGCCGTGAGAAGGAATGTTCAGCCGCCAACGATCAATTCGCTAGAGGCAAGGAACGGAGGTAAGAGACAAACCTCACACGTTAGACGTCCTCAACAGTCTAACTAACATGGTTGACCCAGCTATGTCGCTGCGCTCGAACTCCGCATAGAGAAGTTGGAAAAGCGACTGGCGTACGCTCGATCAAGAAAGGCGTCCGTCGCTCAGCATGAATCTGAGGTACCACCGACGCAACCGGAGTCTGATCGGAAAGACTCGCTGGCTCTTATCAAGGCTGCTATATACCGTAAAGCTGCCAGAAAACGAGAAATGTCCGACGTCAATTCGCTGATGTCTGACTTTGGTTATCTGTAAGTCGTTTTGCTGCTGAGCCCCAATTGGGGGTTTCCGCCGGTAAATGTTTGTTAATGGATTTGGCAAAAGGTCGATCAATGCTACAACAAGGGACTTCGAACCCGCGATGAGCAACATGACGTTCGCACGCCTCGTGCTGGCCGCCGCCTCCAACGACCCGCTCCCAAACGTCGTGGACTTAACGCTGCCTCCTAAGCAGGATGCCATTTCTCTGGTTCAGTATTATATGACGAACATTTACTCACTATATCCCGCATTTCCTGAAACGACGCTCTACACCATACTTGAGCAGATGTACTCCTTCCAGGAGCGAGCAATAAAAGACGTTGATTATTGGCTCGTATACATGGTACTGGCCGTTGGGTCCGCCGCCCAGAGTCGAGCCAAGAACGATAATTACTACCGTAATGGACTACGTTTTGTAGCGCAAGCCTTGCAGCACGCAGACAGGGCGTTGATGCCTGGTTACACGACACAGATACAATCTTTAATCCTACTCACGCAATACTCTATGCTGGATCCCGCTCACTTCGATAGCTGGCACTTGATCGGCTTCACATCTAGAGCAGTAATCGACCTGGGATTCCACCAAGATCCCCCACCTGAACAGCTCTCGGACAAGGCGGTGTTAGATATGAGACGGAAGACTTTCTACTGTGTCTATTCATTAGACAGGTATGTACCTCATTAAACCAACCCCCCCCCTTCCCCTCCCCCAATAGTCGTATAAAAGAATACTAACTCTTCGAGTAAGATCCATTAGTATGGTCCACGCACGCGCCTTCTCCTTCACCGACGCATCAACCAACGTCGGCTGGCCTCGGCCTTCTTCATTCAGCCGCCGAGCCTCCATCACCGGTAAAATCCTCTCCGGCTCCGAGCCCGCCTTCCTGCTCTTCCAGCTGCGGCGGGCCCAGTCCCATTGGTACCAGGCGCTTTTCCAATCGGAGCCGACCCCCTTACACGACGCATCCTCGTTCATCTGGCAGATGTGCCAAGACATGCGGGAGTGGGCCGAGACCCTCCCCGCCACCTTACCCATCGGCATGCGCGAGCACTTCGACCTCGAGCTGCGGTACAGCTTCGTCTACTGCATCGCGCCCTCCGCCCGCGCCCCGCACATGACCGACTACGGCCGCCTGCTCATCTTCGAGCACGCCATCGCCTACCTCGACCGCATCTTCGAGGTCTCCCACCGCGAGATGAAGACCGCCTTCTACACCTACCACGACGCCCTGCGCGTCTTCTTCATGGCCAGCCAGTTCGTCGCCGTCCTCCGCGACGCCGAAGACCTGCTCCTCGCCGGCGTCACCCCGCCTATGCCTTTCGTCGAGGTCGGGAAACCCCAGCCCCCGCCCCTGCCCCCGCGCCCCGGTGGCCCCGGCCTGGATAACGTAGAGAGGAGCTTGGGGTGTCTGGAGAGAACTACCCGGACGCTCGGCAAGTACGGCGAGCGCTGGGAGACCTGCGTGGCGCTTAAGCAGAGCTTCGAGATGATCTCGAGAGAACTCGTAGATCGTCTGCGTGTACGGAAGCAGATAAAGCAACGCGCGGCACCGCCCCAGCACGTCCCGGCGCCAATGGGCAGGGAGATGAAGTGGGTTGGCGTAGACGTTGAGGCTCTAATGAGGGGGAGCTCGGGCGGGTCGAGGGGAGCTAAGTTCGACTAGTTTAAAGAGGCTAGGTTAGCATAGACATCTTCTACCTATTAACGGCATTAATGCATGGAAGGGCGTTGAGACGGTCCGTAATTAAGCATGGTGTCTGGTTTCGGGCATATTAGGGAGGGAAAGAGGGTTATTCGGTACTAGGCATTTATGATTTACGGTATTTATTTACTACCTATCTAAGTTCAATTTCTCGAGTCTCGTCCGCATTATAATCCAGCGCAGAATTTTAGTACGGCAGAATGTATCGTAGATAAGCTGCTATGGTTGCTGAGACGCTAATCGTACAGCGTGAACGTTAATACCCTTCCTTTCAAAGCGCGAATAGAGTTAACCCGGTGCGATTCGCATTAGCGTCGCTAACACGACCCTCGAAATCAACCTCTAGCTCAACCATCTTCCTGTCCGGGAACCTAGAATTAAGCGTCGCCTGCAGCTTCCTCATGGTCGGCCTCTCAGGTCGCCAGCCCAGGGTGGCCTGGAAGATGAGCTTAGAGTTGTGTAAATAGGGCTTTAGATTCTTTGTCCAGGGACCCAGTGAAGAGCTAGGAGTGGCATCGGGTGCCTGGAGGATGACAGACCATGGGTAAGAATGAGGATACCCAAATCTTGACTGGCGGACAACTTGGAAGCCTATAGAAGCTTGCTTCAGGGCAGGCATACATTCAAGCGCCTTGGCCCAAGCCTCGAATAATGGACCCATCGTGTCTTCGCAGGGCACGTTTCGCCTGCCTGGTCTACCGGGTTGCTCCACGAAGTACCAATGTCTTGCTGGTGTCGGAAGTGCTAAGTTGACATAGAATTCTTTGAGGCGAGGCCAGGGTGTCACAGTTGTCTCTGACTGCTCGTTTTTGCTCGGCCAGAAAAGCGAGCTGTCGAAGATGCCGCTAATATTGAGGTAGACGAGGTTGTGCGACCACATACGTATGGCAGCTCCAAGAGGGTCATACAATCGGGAAGTCGTGGTGTCAGGAACCATGGTGTTAAGAACGATCCATGCATTAAAGGATGAAGATTCCGAGTCGAAGCGATGTGGGTCAGTCTGTTCTAGTGATAAAGACACTTCGAGGCACTCTGTGCTCAAGAGGGAGCCAGCATCAACAAGGGCGTTTGCCAAGCCATACCGGTCCTCCAGGAACGAATGGTACTGGTCTGTTGTAAGGTTGATGGATCTTAGACATGGTAACCGTTTCGCGAGCTCGACAACAGTGCGTAGGGTTAGTCGTGGTAAAGTCACCCATGTAAGCATTAGGCTTGACACACACTTCACGGCGGCGAGATGCTCTCCATTGCCAATTAACCCAAAGCACGGTTCAGGGTATATAAGTTGATGATCGATTGGGTTATTAGATCCCACTTCAATCTGTAAGTTCAAAGTCATTCCTCTCTTATCGTCGCTCTCCGCTAGAATACGGAAGAGCCGGCCTAAATCCCGTGCTATGGCCTCGCTAAAGTGTTGCCACTGCTGCGAAGGTGTAAGTGTCTCATCGCCATTTCCGTAGTTGATTCCGAATTCGAGATGCTTCAGAAACCGACGGCGCATACCGTTAGCCCAGACGATACGCGAAAAAACAGCTAGGTCATCGCCTGAGTTGAAAACTTGTAAGCGCGAGAAGGTGTGCCACTCGATGGCTCGCTGCCATGTACGTGATAACGTGGCGTAGCGTGCGAGGTTATTTCGCGGGAGGAAAGAAGCAATCTTTACGATGGTCTCATCAGGAAGTCTCTCCATCGTGCCGTGAGACAAGGTGGTTTGGAGATCGGAAGGGTGGATGTAAGAGACTAGGTTAGAGTGTTGTAAATAAAAGTCAATTAGTGTCGAGGTTTAATTGTTGAATGTTAAAAACATTTGAAATCATGGACGATTCGCACCTTCCTTCAAGGTGTTTTAGACGGCGACAATAAGGCAGTTGCGACTTATGATTTACATGTCGTAACGAATCGTACCTACCCAACAAAGGTCTAAACACCTACTTGACGGTATGGATTAGTCACACAAGGGACTGGGTATAGGTAGTCATTACCTAAATCAGTGAGTTATGAGTCTAAGTGCCTCCAAAGTAGTTGCCGAAAGAAGTTGGATATGATTAGGCACCTTCCATGGTAATACCAAGGTGTACACGCAAGTTGTGCACTTCAATATTCCGATCTTATGATACATCAAAACGTAAGTACAGATAAGCTTTATTACAGCAAACAATCTAAGCAACCTTAAGCAACCTTAAGTATGACTAAGATGTTAAGTTAGCCCATACAGAAATTAGATTTCACTGTTCAATTGATACATGTACTTGTACTTTGGATCTGACTCGTTAGTAGTTTTGATAGGGGGAGAGTTATACATGTCCTCCCTCACCAATCTTGCGGCTTCAACAATACTGGTAGTTCGCCAATACGGCTTTGATCTCCTATATCTTAAATACAAGTCCCTCTTCTGAAGAGACCTCGCCCTTAGCAAACCTATCCCAA
The DNA here is from genome assembly GCA_002120325.1 of Daldinia sp. EC12. NCBI lineage: Eukaryota > Fungi > Ascomycota > Sordariomycetes > Xylariales > Hypoxylaceae > Daldinia > Daldinia sp. EC12. Next base: position 1,810,888 of record KZ112928.1, read on the forward strand.
GCGTCCCTAACCGACTCCATGCCCTCACCCCAGACAAGCTTCACACCAGGGACTCTCTTGCTAAAAAAGCTCTCCCACGACGCGTTCGCACGCGCGTAATATTCTTTCTCGCCGACCTTGGCGATAGCCTGGTTTTGCTGAGTATCCGCCATGACCTGCGAAATGTCAAGCCCTGCCGGAGGTTTGCCGCCAGGTGCCACTGATGCGGACGGCTCCGAGACCTCGGCGCCTACGACGATGAACTGCACCCGTGGGTATGCGGATACTAGGGCCGCAGCCCACTTCCATTGCACGTGGTTGCGGCCGCCAAAGTCCACAATCACGATCTTGCTGTCCTTGGATATGCCTAGTCGCGACGCTACCTCAAGAGGATCCGCGGTCGTCGCCTCCACAGCATCGTATATACCTGTGCTCTCCACAAATGCTTTTGAGTACTCGCTAGCAGCGCCCACGATGCGTGCCGGCTTAGACGACGTGCGCTCTCGGAGAGCGCGTGCAAAAGCCAGACCAACCTTGGAGCCGGGCGCAAAGTTAATGACGGTGGCGTCTGTCAGATCGGCCTGCTCAGGGGTCAAGTTGACGGACTGCTTGGGGTCCTCGGAGAACATGAACTCGGCCATGAGGAACGCGGTCAGGTGCATGACACGGAACAAGGCACCATAAGCGATAACGTCAGACTTGTCTTGGATTGCCTTAGCGGTTGACTCTGGGCAGACGAAGTAGTGGTTGTACAATTTCAGGTGATGTTGCCGATAGGGCTCGGTGACGAAGAATTGCCCCGGAAATCCGGCCTCCTTGACCTGGAAATCCAGGGGCAAGGTGCCGATGGGAAGGTATCCCCAAACGTAGGTTCCTTTGGGAATGCTGGGAAATGTAGAGTCGACGACCTTTGCGTAGCCCCAGGCGCTGATACGGCCATAAACGGAAGCATCGTTGTACGGCGCCGGTGTCGTCGGCGGGATTCGGTGAATGCCCCACCAATCGGCTAGGTCAGCCAATTTGCAGTAGGTGAAGTTGTTAGAGGTAAGAGAAATGACCTCCGTTCGGATCCGCAGGGATGACTCCCCTAGAGGGGGTAGGGGGTCTGGAATAGGCACCAAGGCCTGTTTGAAGTAATCCTTCTTGTCGAGGATTTGGATAACAGGGACTTCGGCCATTTTGGGTTGCTTCTAAAGTTTTTTTTTTTTTTTTTTTTTAGGAGGCTGCAAAGGGAAAGGAGAAGAATTGCTTGGCAAACCACAGCCGTTGCTGGACCTTCGAGGTTGTTTATATAATGTCGGTCCAGAGTATTAACCCGTCTCCGTCCCATTCATGTTGAACAGGACGTTACAGCTGGTGCTGTCTAAGCCGTACGACCCTCCTTCCTGGAACCCCAATAGAATGGCTATGGAGACTTAACTAATATGGGGTCTGCCATTCTATATGCAGGGTGCTATGCGCATTGTAACGATTCATCGTAAATGGATCGTGTAAACTCCATTTAAGTTGTTAGGATGATAGCATACAGTAGTGTACTCCACTACTTTATCTATTAGCACAAGGATATCCCCTAGGTTAGTTTCTATTTAGCTTATAACCAAACGTACGTGATACATACTAGGTAGTTAACCGCGGTCGTACCTTTAAAAGCTTAGGGACAAGAGCTGTGAGCCTCGGCTATTCCTAACTAGTATAGCTTTGCAACCATATCGAAATCGATCTGACTAAGACGGAGTATAGCACCGATTCGAAGATCTTTATACTGCTAACCATCGTATAGGGAACGGCCGAGCGAGTCCGTAGGTGCATAGACTATGTAGCATTAGGATGTGAAGACGCTACTCTGCGATGTAGGAGGAGTTCTCTACTTAACGCAGCCTTCTGTCACACCTTTTTGTTTTACACTTACCTAGTGTATCTATTCTTATTATGTTGGGATGGCAGATCTGGGATGGCTCAACCTTAACGTTTCTAACTAGGTACCTACCTAGCTTCCGAGGTCAACAAACCTGCAAGAATGTAGGATACAAAATAGAAACATGGGATTTGCAAAAGCCAAGGCGCCGTTTTCGGTTTAAGGTAGACCTCGCTCCACTAGGTTCTATCCCGGAGTGGCGACATGTTCCCGCAAATCGCGATATAGGCCGGATTGCGGACAGACTAAATGTCCATCATATGGATGGATATTCGGAGTCCGTATTTCCTTGCATATGAAAGCTCAAGGGACGAAGAAAAGAAAAGAAAACAAACCGACTAACTAACCTCGGACCACTTCATTGACTCATTCGGCAATGAGTTGACAGAATATGAAATCTGAATGATGGGCAAAAGTAGTTCGTCAAAAAGAGAGGTTGAAAAGTTATAGTTCTTTCAAACGGTGTTTCGTAGGGTCGCCGTTCCGATTGCTCGGTGAAGTACGAAAATACATAGGTACTACCTACCTTGGATCGATGGAATAGGCCCTCGATATATTACAAAGCAATCCCGAACCCGCGATTTTAAAGCCATGCCGTCATCGATTGACAGAGCTCCCCACATGAGCTTCGTGCTTGTACACTTACAGAGTTACTTATATTATTCAACAGCTTCTTACAGCTTTATTACAGCTCCAATTTATACCTTACTATATAATTTGGTAGGTAATTATTATCCGTCTAGTAACGTAAAATAGAAACACAAATAGGATATTGTATGCTAGGTAGGTACTTGGATATTATATACTCGAATCTTTTTAGGCGGACAGCACCTACGGTAACATCCTTCGATCTAGGTAGATGCACTAAAAAAACGCCTCTTTTCTATTCTCCCTCGCCAGTCCGAGCTGGAAATTGTTATCACGCTTGGTAACACAACATCCAAGCCCTTATTCCCTCTTATTTTCCTTTCCTTTCCTTCCTGTCTCCTCTCCTCTCTCACTCTTCCCAGCCATTCCTATTCTCCAAACAAACTCCAATCTTAATCTATCCAAACGTAAATGATATAAATTAAACAATCACCATCTATTACTGAATTCAACCAATCATTTTTCTTTTCTCCCTTAAAAATAATACACCAGCGGTACAACCACACAGAAGCTGTAAGAATTTGGGGATTTTGAGTACCAATGCCGGACCGAACCTCAGATCGTAAACCCCCCGCCGGCGGGGCCAAGAAATTCGACCTCATCCACCGCGGCGACCGCTCGCCCACGCCCTGGGGCACGCTGACCTTCGTCGGCCTGCGACTCGCGGACATCCCCCTGCAGCACGCGCTGCTCTCTCCCGCCGCCGGTCTCGGCACGTCGCTGCTCTCCCGCGTCGGCATATCCACCGTGACCCCCGCCGCCGTGCTCAGCACCGGCGTTCCGCTTATCGACTCCCTCGGCACCCCGACCAACGCGCTGCTGCTCCTCTTCGCCTGCGGCTCCGCCGCCAAGCAGATCTACTGGCAGACCGTGCTCTCGTACGAATCCTTCCCCGCCTCCGCCGCCCTCGCCGTCGCCCTGTATAACACCCTCGTCAACTCCGGCAACACCCTGCTCTCCCAGGCCGCGCGTACTTCCTCCCTCTTCTCCCCGCCGCAAATCACCCTCTCCCTCCCCTTCCTCACCTCTTCCCCCATCTCCCTACCCTTAAGCACAGTCGTCGGCACAGCCATGTTCCTCTTCGGCATATCCCTCGAGACCCTCTCCGAGGCCCAGCGCAAGGCCTTCAAGGACAGACCCGAGAACAAGGGCAAGGTCTGCAAGGTCGGCGTCTGGCGCTGGGCCCGCCACATCAATTACTTCGGCTACTCCCTCTGGCGCGGCGGCTACACCATGGTCGCTACCGGCTGGATCGGCGGCCTCGCTTTCGCCGCCGGCCAGATGTGGGATCTGAGCCACCGCGCCGCCGCCGTCCTCGACGAGTACTGCACCGACAAGTATAAGGAGCAGTGGGCTCAGTTCAAGCGCGAGGTCCCGTACAAGATCATTCCGGGTGTTTACTAGCATGGGTTACCTTGAATAGGTACCTATCTATCTAAGTAATTAAATATTTGGCGCGTAAAAGTTAGCATGCTGTGTGCAAATGTATATCTGGAAATAATCTAGATTAGACATTGGAGTAGTTAATGCAAGACATTCACCAGGATTAGTGCAATCGCAATTAGTCCTTTTTGTATCGAGGCATTTCTTTAACGTGGCAGAGTTCGTTTTGATAGTGTCTTGTCTTATCCGTCTCCTTGCAGCCCATTGCGCGCAACCTTGTAATCTAGTATACAAATAGGGGGGGTGGTGTAGGAGGCATCACGATGACACGCGGCCGACAGAAAAGATGGCAACAATTGTGTGTGCTCCACCCGAGAAAACTGCCTCTCAAAGCGGCAAAGTGAAGTCATCCTCTGAATTAACCCGTCTGCGTCCCTTTACACGCCGCAGACAATGTCAGTGGTATATGACCATAGCCAATGACTCCTGGCAAAGGTAATAAAAAAAAGAAGAAAAAAAAAAAAAGAACTCCTCATGCTATATTGCAGGTTTCCGTCCAGAAAAACGCCGTTTTTTCCTCTTTCTCTTTCTCTCTCTCTCGTAAACAGACCCTTGATGCCCAAATCACACGTTGGTTATTCTCCTCCTCTTTCGTTCTCTGGTAATAGGTCCCTCCCACTTCTCAGGAGGCTCATAAGCCTGATGGCGGGCTCCATCAACCTAAAATGGACGCAGGTCTGCCATGTGTAAATTCTTCGTCCAACGAGGCAGCTTCTTGGTTTGTTCGTAAAATCGGCCACAATTGGCACAGAGAGACTAAATCAGTCGGCCGTTAGTAAATATCCACATACTCAAAAATCGGTATGTCACCTACCCTAGGACCCCAAGGTCCATCTCTGACAGCCCACACACTCGTGCCCCAGATGCGACAATGGGTACAGCGCCAGTTAAGCCTTTCCTGGTCGGTGAGCGTCCCACCCCCTCCTCCACCATATCCAACATCCGGCGTGATTCGACCACCTGGAGTACCGGATCGCCCAAGGGGACTTAGACTACGGAATCTCCTCTTCTTCTTCGATCTTTCTCCACGGCCCATCCTCTCCTCTTCAACCTCAAAGCCTAAGCCCGGTACTCCACCTACCATGCCGGCATTGCTGCTAAATCTAGCAGTTTCTCTGCGAAGACGTCGGATCTGCCGCTCTCGGTCGACTTCTCGCTTCTCTATCTCTTCCTTGGACAACACTTCGACCTTGGGTTCCCACTCGTCCGCGAGATGCTCGGGATCGTACCGCCAACCAGCCTCAGCGCCATGAGCAGCATCATTAGGGAACTCGGTACCCACGCCGCCCCATCCCGCTACGAGACCGCCGGCCTCGCAAGCTTCCTTCTTGAGACGTAATACCGCCTCGTAAATCGCATGCGTTAGAGCGGGAACCCATTCACCGGCAAGGCCCAAATCCGCACATGTGACTTTGGCAAAGGCTTCTGCCGTGCCAGGAGGGTGAAGCAATGACCACTCGAACTTGTCCGTGTAGAGTTGTGAAGAAAGATTTACGTTGAGAGAGACTATACATCGGTAGGTATCGTCGGGGTTTAGCTCATCCGAGTCGGCGGGTATCGGCGTAGCACTAGCTGTTATTTCGGGGACTTGCGAACGAGCACCCTTTGGAGTATCAAATCCGGTATCGAGGCCACTCCGGAACGGAGTTTCAGCAGCACGTGTCGAATTAGGTAGAGGCGTAGCCGGAGTTGCTGGGGTATCTCGGAAACTAGACTGGGGAGCTAGTCCGGCGCCGCTCGTAGGCGCTTTATCCTCTGAATGGAAAAGGGGATGGAGCGCAACACCGGCATACTCTTCTAACTGAGTCCTGATCTGCTTGCTGATCTCGGCTGCAATAGCGCCTTGATTCGGGAGATCCAGATCCTGGACGAGGCTGAGTGCGAATTGGTCTGTGGTTATCACTGTTTCGTGCAAATTCCACAGGAAAATGTCCCTTAGTTTGTAAGGAACTGTCAGGTCGCCCGTCCTATATAACGCAGGGTCCATCTGAGGAGGTGGCTGGTTAAGACCTCGAGGCAGAGGGTAAGCTGCGGAGGGCATAAAGGCAGGAATATCGACGTCGATACGAATGGGAATAAGAGTAACAGGCATGGCAGCCTGAGCCTGGTTATTTAGATCTGATCGATTCTTAGTCTTCAGCATCCAATCCCTCCAGATACCCTGAACCTCGACAGGGGCATTCGTCTCTTTTCCAAACTTGTCGCTCGGATCTATTCGTGATGCGCTGTCTTCTCGTCTCAAACTGCGCAAACCCGTAGGCCGCCGTCTCGAATCCTCTTCATCGTCGTCGTCGTAGTCGTAGCCATCTTCGGCATAATTAATTACTGTAGTGCCACGTTTCGTCGTTCGCGATACGGGACCGGTGGGTGCGGTGGAATGAATTACTGGGGTGAGGAGAGAATTGTTGTATACGCGGAGTCGCGGCGCGTAGGACGAGAGAAAGGCTTGGGGAGTACTTCTAGGCTCCATGTTGTGTCGCAGTTTACGTAGTTAATTCGTTTTATGTCATCTCATGCTGGTAGTAAAAAAATAAAAAAAAAATAAAAAAAAAGTTGCAAGGGATAATTGAAGACCACCTAGCAACGCGCCAAACGATATTTGAAACTATGTAAAATGGAAAGTCGGGGCACTCGGGCACTCGGGCACTCGGGCACTCGATTTTGAAAAAGACCTGATTAAAATATGAATAGGTAAAATGCAATCCGTATTAGGTATTGTACTTAATCTAATCGTACCCAAGTGCAATCGGATTTTGGAGGTTGGAGTTGGGGTGGATTAGAATAAAAAGATCATATACTATGGTTATGGTATATGTTTATGGCTTGCATGAGCTTGTCGGGCCGTTCGTCTTTTGTCGCAGCGCAACGCAACGCGTCTCGTCTCGTAAATTTTCCACAGCGAATTCGAGTTGACTGGTTCATCGCAAATGGGGAAGGGACCCAAAGCTAAGGGAGGGAATAAGATCACGTGGGTCACCAAAGTTTATCCTGGTAACTTGTACTTGGTCCGTGCAGATTTACCTAATACTCCAAAGCTCTTACATAAGAGAAGCTACCACAAGCTAAGTCACTTAACTCTCTCAGTCCAAGTCAAAAGGAGATTCAAGTTAGACATTAACTACTATACGGACTCTCAACGATGTCCTTTTTTTTTTTTTCTAACTGACTTAGGACTACTTGTACAAGGTATCCCCCTCGTTTCTCCAATGCTCATTAGGTAGTATCCAACAACGCCCGGCTTTGGTTTCCAACGCTTGCTTGATTCTATAAGGCTTAGCAAGTTATGCAGCACTACCAAGCCCGGCGTCATAATAGGTACGTGGGTAGGTAGGTAGGTATATAAAGCAACAAAATAAAACAACGTTCCTTCTTGTGAGATATCTCTGGCCATTAATCCGTGATTCAGCAAAACTCCTATGCGCCGGGTATGATCAAAATCGCAGATATTACGATATAATGCTCCTCCGGGAACCACTCCTCTATAAAATACGCAGCTGTACTTCTTCACCGTGCACTGGCCCGTACACTTCGGCCTCGTTCTTCCGTTCGTTTGTTCGAGTTTGTAAGCATCATCCAGTCATCCCACTCCTTACTTATCTCCATCAACACAGACCCCATGACCGTAGCGCTAGCCATCAATCCATGACCCTCACCCTCAAGTACGCGAACCTCACATCGCCGCATAGTCTTCCCAAGCCATTTAACGTTTTCGACCGGAACACGCGTGTCCCTGCTTCCGTGGTGAATAGTAACTGGGCGGGTGATATCCACATAACGGAAGCCAATCGTGTGCCTACGCTCCAAGCAAACAAGCAGATCAACCGCTGGATTAGCTCCCGTGGTAGCAAGTTCCCAAATCGCATGAGTGAGCCGCATGTCGTATGTCATTTGTCTTTCTTTATCTGCTATAGCGTCGGCGGCAGCGGCAATAACGGCATTTTGCGGGTTAAACTCGTTGTCACCGGGACGATACCGATCCATATTTTCGCTAGCAATGAGCGGTAGTGGCTTGCCGTCCGCAGTTTCCCGTACTAAATTCTCCTTGTCTATGCTGGGCAGTAAATCTCGGCGATTGTTGGAATTGGTTGTATCGCGCCCAGCAGGGGCAGATGACTTGCGTTTCCCACGTCGAGCGTTATTTTTAGGCAATGAGCTAGTAATAGAGCTACTAGTAGCTGTCATAAAGGAGCTATTGGCTGCTCTAAGGAAAGGAGTCGGTAAAGCTCGGAGAATCCTCTGGGATGTAGGGATTGCATTAGTAGGGGGTAAGGCTTGAGATGTACCGAATACGTTCATCTGCGACGGGGGAATCCAAGGGGCCAGAAGATGGATACGGCCGCGAATATGCTGTGGCATGCGGAGCGCAGTCGCAAGAGCGTAAATAGCGCCAGCCGAATGCGCGAGAATAGAAAACTTGTTGATCTTAAGTGCTTGACAAATCGCATAGACATCATCTATAATCCGTTAATATTCACGTGGGATAAGTATCAAGAAAGAGAACATAGACTTACCAGGCCAGCCGAGGGGTGTCGCTGTCCCGTCGGCATACGGCTCACTATCACCCACTCCAGGTCTATCAGGAGTAATGAGTCTCAACTTCAGTGTCAGCGCCAATTCATCGTAGAACGCAGTAACGTATCTAGTCAAGCCCATGCCAACGCAACAAAACACTGCTGAACCTTCGGCATCGCCGACCTCTGAAAATGAGATGACGCGACCAGTCTGCGGATGCCGGATCTTCTGTGATAGTCTCGGCGAGCATAAATAAGACTCAACTGCATCATCGATAGAATCCGCGCTTTGAGGTCGCTCATATCCCACCACGGGTTCGGAAGTAGTAGCCTCTTTTTTCTTCTCAGGTTCCGGGCTTTTAGGCCCTGCTACAGAAAGGCGCTTCAACCGTGAACTGCTCCGCTTCGGTTTAATCATCTCGCCTAAGTCCGGAGTTGTACGCCCCGATGTTTTGCGATCGCTCCCATGCGCACTACGTCTTCTGCTTTGAGCTACAGCTGGAAATGGAGCGCCGTCTTCAAATCCATTAGTATCAGTCGAATATGACCTCGACCGCTGATGTGTATAATTGTTTTCTTGTGGCTTCTTAGCGGGAGGGGCGCTTGCCCTTGTGGAGTGTGGCATTTCGGGCGGCAGAGAATCGTCTCTTCTCCGAGCACCAGACTCCGAATTTGCTCGAGTTATATGTCGCTGTCTTGTATGGGACGGATCGCGTGATCTAGTATGTTCAGAGTCTTCAGGAATGGTATCGTTAAAGCCACCGTCACCCTCTCTTCTCGATCGTGAAGATCTATGTGACGATCTTTTGGCGTTGGTTCCCGTTTTGCGCAAAGAAGAGTCGCGGGCTGGAATTGACCTCTGAACATTATCTGGATCGATAGATGGGCTTAAATTGTACATGCCTTCTTTCGTCGGTGAATCACTCGGTTCTTCGCGAATCGGGGTTTCGGCAAGGATAGTATCGGGTCTCGGTGACAATGCGCTTAGACTTTGAGATGTACCAATGGACCCTGAGCTGGCACGCTTCCTTTCTGTCTCACTAGCCCGCAATCGTTCTTTCGAGCTCATGTACATCAAACCCCTATGATTACGAGCTTGCTTCTTTCCCCAGCTGTCGTGCGATCGTTGTCTGCGCAGTTCGGGTGTGGGTGGCAATCCACGTTCGATTGAAAGATTGCCTATGCTATGTGCATCATCGTGCGACGAGACGGAACCTTTCGACGATGGCCTAGACGAGCTGCGTAGGAGAGACTTCAACCCACCACCCGAAGACTCGCGACGTGGCGACTTTGGGGCAGTCAATGGGGAGAAGCCAGATGGCGGTTTCGCTGTTCGAATAGTAGGGGGACTGGCAGCTAATTCGTTAAGGTCAATATCCTCCTCTTGTAACCGACCGAGCTTAGAAGCAGAGAAGGCTCCGTATTCAACACCAAAACTACCGTCGCGGGGTGAGCTTGGCATAGACAAGCTTTGGCCCTCGAAATGCCTATTGGCCGGCTTCGAGATGACAGACAGACTAGTGATTAGAGAAGAGATTACTTCGGGTGAGGCTGGCGGTACACCGGCGCGGTCTATGTCATCGTCACGAAGATGTAAGTGCATAGAAGGATCAATTGCCTTCCTCCGGGATTGGTGGCGACTCTGACGGGGAATAGGGGGCAGTTGTCCGCCGGCGGCTGACTTGGATGCGCCAGAGTAATCCATGGCGGGTAGACGCAAGGAGAGGGAATGAACAGCGGCGATCGAAACTAGGGCTGGTAATGTATTTGCCTAATTGCGACTGGTCTCACCTGCTTGTCTTTGATTGCTGCAACGAACACGAACAGGAACAGGAACAGGAGCGGGAGCGGTGTACAAACTCCAACTTCCAAGTCCAATATGCAGTTTCAACCCCAACTCGGCAGAGGATGCAGCGAATGTGGAGGTCAGAGATGGGCAGGTCGAACTGACAGGACTTGGATGGGATGCGGCTGGCGGCTGCGGGATACAGGATGCAGGATGCAGGATACTGGATATTGGATACTGGGTCAATACCGAGAGGGACTTGCAGCAGGTCCCCAAGATCCCAAGGTCCCAGAACTCGAAGAAGCGCTTAAATTGTACATAGGCCTGGGTCTGGGTCCCCGTTAGTAGTACAATTCGATATTAAAAAACCAATTGCAGCCAAGATAAGACGGTTGGCCGTCTTTGTTCGTTGTAGATCTGACTGTCACATATACAAGGGGATACAAGGGGGCATCTAGGTATAGGATAATTCGAGAAGTGTAGGGTATAACTACCGTAAATAAAAATTAGGGAAAGACTTTGGCTAAATTTTTTTTTCTTGGGAAGAATAGATTGCCGCGATTCACATTGATGGAAGAAAATGCTCGGAACCGGTAGCGTGTTGCTACAATTTGCGGGAAGCAGAACTTTGATCGGTTTTTAGACTCAGGGGAAAATGGAAGTGGACAATCTCGGCGATCGAATAATAAGGTACAGGTATTTCAGGTATTATTATTGGATAGGGAAGGTAAGGTAGGTCTAATTAGGTACTGAACTACACGATAACAAGCCTCCTATGGGTTGTAGTTTACTAACTTTACTTTGGTCGGAAAGTCTGTGTGTAAGTTCGGGTTCCCCTCTTGCAGTAGGTACATGTAATAATAATACATGTAATAGCGTTATGTATCATGTATGTATATGCTAGGCACGTATTGCAGCACAGGTACCCCGTATGATAGACCCCCCGGTCTCATGCATGTGCCTTGCGGTTTTCTGCAGGTGATACATCGATGTTGTACCTACATGACTGACTGCCCGACTACCTGCATTCGGTATCCTGAGCGGGCGAATTGAATGAATACTACAAAAACCTAACTACGTACTTAACCTAGTATGTGGTTCATTCGCAACACTCTTGCCTAATGTTTTGATTTATTATACTTCATTTATCCTCTCAACAAGATAATATATTTATGTATATGTGCTATAATAAGTATAATAAATATATGCTGGTCTTATTAATCTGAACTCTACTTTCAGATCAGCATTTTCCATTGCTCCACAGAGGCTGAACCTAATTGAGATTAACTCGGGTCTTAGACTTCTCCAATCGTCGGAGTTAGCATGCATGCCCCTGAAAGCCATTAATTAGCTGTTTCTCTCTGTCTACAAGCTTCGAAGGAATGATGGAATGCTCTACTACCTCTACTACCTCTAGCGGACAGGAACAAACCTCGAGCACTTAAACATGCATACCACACCCACACATACATCTAATACATTGAAAGGTTAAGGTTACATATTTAAACACGAATTATATTGAAAATATGCAATTCCGTTTCAGAATATGCGCCTCGAGTAGCACCCGTTTAGGTTACAGCTGCAACGGTTAACGTTTATTTGTACAACGTTTTGGTACTATGTAGTATGCGGGAAGAGAAGCGGTTTAATAAAACGTATGATGCAAGGCGACTTTTTTGTGCAATTCGTACGCACGGAGGTAGAGTGACAACTCAATTATACGTACCTACCTATGGACGGATCAAATTCAGGTCTCGAAGGAATCTTTAAGACAACAAGATCCGCCTTAGGTCCTAATTATCTCGCGATTTTATTTCATACACTAAAGATAACCCACAACTACCCGAAGTAGAATCAAGTGTTAATGTAAACGAATACTAGATACATGTACTCTGCGGTTTAGATCTAGTACATAGAACGACGGAAGGATGTGGAGAGGGAGAACAGATCGTTTCTATTAGTGGTATGTCGTGAGGTATTTCTCTACTTGTTGCACGTTGCTTGACTATATTAAATGTTATATCCTGCTCTGTTTATAATCAATTTCCTGGTCAACTCGCAAATAAACCAGTGCTAGAAATAAACTACGCGCAAGTGAGACAAGACGAAAAGAACGCTACGCGACTAGACCGTCAACGGAAGCCAGAAGATCATGCTCCTTATTGAAGCACACAAACTTGTACAACCAGCAGAGTCCTACAAGTACTTGGGTATGTACCAATGGGTCTATGTCTTATTGAGGATGCCCAGGTACGATCTCGCCTAGCTAAGAAGCAATGATTTTTCGTGCTTAAGGTGATGAGCCTGAGTTTTTGCCTTAGCTTCTATCTTTTATTATTATTTTTTTTGTGACCGGTGGAGGATCGGAGATTATTTTTGTGAAGCGACATGGCCTCGGATTTTCTCCCCCTAGATTACAACGTCTTCAGTCTAGGAAAGCCGCACGGAGCTTCTCAATTTCAACGGGTTCATGCGCCGAGAATACTAACATACTGCAAACGCCACGTGAATGACAAAAGATGACACGCTTGAAGACATCGATCACCTTGATACTTGCTTCGAACGAACGCTTTGGGCTTGTCTGGGAGCTGGGAGCTATGACCTGGACCCGGACCAATATCGATCATCCCGAGCTATATTGTTCCATAGCAAGGGACTCCCACGAAGCCGTGCTCGGAACGTAGCGATTTTGCGAAGCTTCTACCAACAGTTCATACGTGATCTGGTTGAACGTTGAAGGAAAAAGAAAAAAAAAAGTCGAACTTGGAAGACCATGCCCAAGAAGTGATCATTTGGGCTAGTTGTGGTTTTCTTCAAGTTCTAAGTCATGGCCCCGTGTCGAAAACTATGCTGTCACATCTCTTGTAAGATGATAATGTCACATGAGACCAGGTCTGATTTCTGCGGCGATTCGCTATTCGTCATCTGCAAGGAACATATCTGAGACGGCAGTTATAAATCTTATGTGACATTTGCACGTGGTGTTTAGCTCAACTTTGCTCGGCTATTTGGAATTGACACCCAAGCCGGTCACGATAAGTAGTTCGGATCCGTACCTGCTTTAGTTTGATTGAACTAACTAGTAGTACCTAAGTAGGTAGTAGTAATGTTTTGACGTGAATTGTTAATACACGCTGAGGACTGGAGGGCCCAAGCTATCGGGCTATCGGGCTATCAGTGGAGTTCAATCCCGTGCCCTTGTACCTGGCCTAGAACGCCCTAGCAGCTTAGTACGCTTAGCTAAGGAAATGCCCCGCAAATCGAAGCAGCTTCCACGATGCTCCTGCAAGTATTTCTTGGCATAAAAGCCCAGCAGCTTGGGCTTCATTTTGACCAAAAAGATTTGCTTATGGCCCCGCCAAAAGTTGACAGGGGAGAGAAGAGCTCATCAGCGGCGCGACCAATTAAGAGATAAGATACTAAATGACAGCACAGCATACGTCATTGAGCTGTTCCACTGCGAGGTGTGCATCAAATCAAGAACTTCAAGTCAAGGTAAGGCCCAAGACACGTAAGAAATTCCACGATATTTTTCGTGTGATTGAGGCAGCTTTGCTTCTAAAATGAACAACTAAGCCATGAGGAACTAACTCCCAAGGCATTACCATCTTACGACCCTTGATATATTTTTTGGTTAGGTAAATAAGGGTATATCTATACCTGTCTACCCAACACAACCTCTACTACATGTACTTCTTTATCCAGTGCATTTTGTATAACTAGGTACCTACCTACTAAAACTAGGGAAACGGTAATACCAACAATATGGATCTCCTACTATCTCTTCCGATAGTCTCCTATTTCGGTGGACCGATGCTCTCGTCGTGGTCGGGTTCATTAAATCTCCTATTTTTCTATATGACTTGGATGACACTTGTGCTATCCCATCCGCCTCTAACGATCGAGTTGGTTGGCACATTAGCAGTCCGGATAGTATTTTGGCTGATACCATCGCTCCTTTTCCTTATATTCGATTCGCTAGTTCCGAGCTTGGCGGAATCTATTAAGCTCTATGGCCGCAGGTCTTTACCCCGACGAGGCGCTGCCTCCTTGCTTCGACAGATTCTTCTCGCCATCTTCAACCTTGGGCTCAGCACCGCCGTGCAAGCTGGCATCTCCAAAGGCGCAGGAACACTCTTACACCGGCCGCTCTTCAAGACTAGCACGGCCCTGCCTCTTCCCTGGCAGATCACAAAACACATACTGATGCTGTATACCGCGCGCGAAATTCTGACGTACTACCTCCACCGATTTGTGCTACACTCTCGGGGTAGAGTGGCAAGATTACACAGCGCATACGCGCACTCGCGCAAGCACGCCGCCCCGTATGCGCTGATGCTGTATGCAGATCATCCGCTGCCGCTCTTGTTTAACCGCACATTACCGGTATACCTGCCGGCTATGGCCATCCAACCGCATCTACTCACCTATTTCTTATTTACCATCTTAACGACATTGGAGGAAACGATGTCCATGTCTGGCTATAGCATTATTCCGGGTATTATCATGGGCGGAATTACTCGACGTACTGCGACGCACTATGCTAGCGGCGGGCGTGGGAACTTCGGCGCTTGGGGACTGCTGGATTGGGTTAGCGGCACAAGCGTAGGTAAAGATGTGGTGGAGGATATTGAAGATGAAGCAGAAAAGCACCAGGTCAAGGAGCGCGGCCAGAAAGCTATAAGCGACACAGGCAGTATGGTGCAAGATGGTATCAACGGCTTGAAGAAGGGCCGTAAGACCCGGAAGAGGGGTGCGGACTAGTTTTAGTCCAAGATTTTATGTGAATGAGATGAAAGAAAAAGGGGGATAAACAGTGATGCTATGAATTACAATGTTGAAAATACACTGGGAGGTGGTTATATTGGAGTCTGGCGCAAAAAGCAGCTAGGTTGGAAGATATTGTATGTGCATACGACTATGATTACGTCAATAAGTATGATATGTGATGATATGAACGAGATATTTAGCAATAAAATAAATGGAAACTCCTCCATAGAACTATCTCCATTATACATTGCTTTGTTTGTTATTCTAAGTCTATAACTGTCACACAGTACTATGATAGTATAGTGAAGACCCTTATCCATATACCCCCGCCTTAATCGATAAAGCTTCAACTCCAAAATGTACGACTTAGTGGCGTCATATCGCTAGCTGCCTTCTTAGGCCCTTGTCAATGGCGGGGCAGTAGTACAACGATTATTCAGAACTGACACAGGTAAATACCCAATCCCTTTCCTTAAACTATTTTTGTAAATAGGCTCTTGCAAGAAGCAAGACTCTCTTTAAACACTGATTTTCCGAAACACACGCTTCAATTCGATCCGACTATATATCGAGATCCCTATCTCCCACAACCAAGCAACCCATTAACCCATTCTACAACACCCACCCACCATGTCATCAACCACAAACCCGGACCCATCACCCGGCTCCCTAGCCTTCATCCCCCTCGAAGCGAACCCCGAGCTCCTGACCTCCCTACTGCACAAGCTCGGCCTGAGCCGGGCCCTCCAGGTTCACGACGTGTACTCCATCACGGAGCCCGAGCTCCTCGCCTTCGTACCCCGCCCCGCCCTCGCCTTGCTCCTCGTGTTTCCCGTCTCCGCTACCTACGAGTCCCACCGCCTCGCCGAGGACTCTACCGCCCCCGAGTACACCGGCTGCGGCGAGCAAGAGCCCGTCCTCTGGTTTAAGCAGACTATCCGCAACGCCTGCGGCCTCATGGGCCTGCTACACGCCGTCTCCAACGGGCCCGCGCGCGGCTTCGTCGGTACGTCGATCCCCTTCTCTTCTCTTCTCTCCTCTCCTCCCCTCCCATGTCTCTCCTTCATTTTTCCTCCTCCTCCTCCTCCTTCTTCTTCTTCTTCTCCTTTATCTTCTTTCTTCCTAACTTACCAACCTAACCCCCGGCCCGGCAGAACCCAACACCCCCCTCGACCGCCTCATCCAATCCTCCATCCCCCTCCCTCCCCCCGACCGCTCCGCCCTCCTAGAACGCACCCCCGAGCTCGCCGCCGCCCACCACGAAGCCGCTACCCGCGGCGCCACCGCCGCCCCCGACGCCCAGGACGACGTCGACCTGCACTACGTCTGCTTCGTCAAGACCCAAGACGGAACCTTATGGGAGCTCGACGGCCGCAGGAAGGGCCCCATCGCCCGCGGGAAACTCGCCGAGAACGAGGACGTCCTCTCCGATAAGGCCCTGCTCTGGGGCCCCCTCCAGTTCCTCGAGAGAGGCGGCGGCGATATGCGCTTTAGCTGCGTCGCGCTCGCTGGGTCGTTGGAGTAGGAAATGGGGAGGTGCGGTTGTGCGCTGGTTGCTTGACTAAGAGAGATTTACCTGTTTGTATTCTTGGAGAATGGGAGAAAAAGAGATATGGTGTGTAAGTTAAAGTCGGGAGTTCAGCCGCAGTAACGTACCTACGATACGATACGCATTTTCATGTTGTTTTTTTCTTTTTTCAGAGAAGTCAAGCTGCCTTCCATGGGCGTATAAATGAAAGAAAGCAATACACTTAGAAAATCTTGTAGGAAGGTGGTTATAGGGTTATGTATATTTTTGGAACCGTTGGTATACAGTTCTGGCCCTATCCCACGACGGAAGCCAGGTCCGCAGCGCAATAGGGATGTTTTAATGATACCACATACAATCGAGTTCGGCAATCTTTTCGTTACATTCTAGGAACACATGTTTTTTCAAAGCAATCTTCAGACCAATTACTCGGTCTGTTTAATCCATACGTCGTATCCTGCATACCACAAACCACCGTGAACAATCTCTTAGCTACCTTAGGTACCCAGGTTAACACGCTCCTATTATACCCCAGCCAGGCTTCTACCAAGGCCGCATTTCGACCCGAAGAAGTACCAAATTAGAATACGATCTGCGTCTCGTTAGCCGACAGACTTCGGCGAGGCGTGCTAGTAGGAATCGTCTCGGCGGTGCCAAATGGTTCGAAATTGAACATTGGGCGCGGCGTGTGCGGGACCGGCATAGGAGTCACGATCGGCGACGCATAGTGGCAGCTGCTGTGGCCGCAGCAGGGGGACTCGAGGCTGAGAGCTGGTACGAGAGAGACGGGGACGCAGGCGTACAGGCTATGCTCGTGGTAGACAGGGTGTGTGCATAGAGGCGCGTTGAGGCAGGAAGAGGTGGCAGTGGTCCTCATACGGCTGGGGCTAGAGTTGAATCTAGACGCAAATTTCAGGTCAGCATGCGCCACTACCATCACCTTGAATGCGCAGCATCCCAAAGAGCAGAACTAGAGAAATACACGCATTATGGCGAACTTACCCTCTCCTCGACCACGGCATCGTTCGTTTCGGGAAAAGGGGCGGCTCGTCTAACTTGAGTCCGAGCTTTTCGCACCAGGGTGAGACGCAGCGGCTCGTCGGGGTGCGAAAGGGCGAGCAGTCCCGAGGCGGAGAAGAAGAAGAGGACTGGGCGGGCGCGGCAGCGACGTCGGGGGTCGCAGACATCGGCTCGGTACTGCTGCGGAGGAGGATGTGGCCTTGCGTCATAGTCATAGGCCAGTCCCTATTACCGTCCAAGCCGTGGCTGGTAGGGCGCCCATCCTCGCGGCCGCCGTTGCCGCGTTGCTTGTCAGGACCGCCCGAGGACTTCGACGTGTTTCCCCCTCCTCCTCCAGAAGGATTGGGGTAGTCTATGTACTGGTGTATATGTCTATCGATGTGCGCGGCAATATGCTCGATCAGCTCCTGTTCGTTCAGGGAAGGGACTTGGGGGTCCATCTTTGCGTCGGCCGTATCGTCCGCTTCCCTCATGCCAAGGAGTTTCTTGGCGGCTTCGGTAAGGTCGTTAATAGAAGGTAATCCCTCCCAGCTATCTACCAAGTCCTTCATGAAGTCGTGCGTTCCTTGCTCTTCAGGATGTTGACATATATGACACCCGGGATGGGGGTGTGACTCGGTGGCAGTTAGGCCATTGGCGCCAGGAGGTAGGTCAGGAGGCGGTTCGGCCTCCTTTCCCTTGTTTTTCCTCTTTTCCTTCTCCTTACGACGCTTTTCCTTGCGCTCGTTTTCCTTTTCCGCCTTGAGTCTCTTCTTTTCCTCCTTTTCTTTAGCTTTTCTCTCCTTTTCGGCCTTCTTGGCTTCTGCCTTCTCTCTTTTCGCCTTTTCCTTGTCCTCTTTAAGTTTCTTGCCTTTAGGTTTCTGTGGCTCGACTATAGTGAGGATCGGCTGTTCTCGAGTGGGCGCCGAGGAGTTATTGTCACCAGGAGGTTCTGTACTGTCTTCTGGCGCTTCTTCGTGTTCTTCAGAATGAGGAGGATGGACGATATTCTGGAAAGCAGTCAACGCATGTTGCACCCCGTGCGAGATTCTCTCCTGTAGAGTTTCTTCTGGCGGGCCTCCTTCTTCTTGCTCTTGCTCTCGTCCTTGGGGGTCTTCATCTGATAAATTAAGCTGTCAGCTGGTCTAGGGTTTATAAGACTCGAATATCACCAGCTAGCTTTAGATGTCCCCGGACATTTCCCCTCAGGGATGGCAATGATTGATAATTTACGACGCGGTAACTGACCTTCAAAGTGCGCCTTCGAAGGTTTCTTGTGCTTTTCTGGTTTTGGAAAAGCATCCAATGGCATTGGTTCAACCTCAGCTAGAAGTTGTTCAACTCGTGAATTTATTTGAGACCTAGGCGATTGCTTGGGACTGTGGGCGAGGTCATCTAACTCGGGCTCAGGAGGATCGCCTTGCCAGCTACAGACCTTATCTGGTGGGCGAGGTTCATGAGGCTCCTCTTTGTGTGCCAAATCGTCCAGCTCAGGCTCAGGACTGTCGCCTCTCCAATTGCAATTCCCTCCGGCCTTGGCCTTCTGTTTTCCTTCGGTCATTGCGTCTTCTTCCAGATCAAATGGGAGGACATCAATGTGTTTGGACCTTGCGTATTGTGCGCTCCGATTCTAAGATGAAGCTAAGCCCAGATACGAGCAGTCGGGTCATTCGCACCAGTAATGTTACATCTAAAACTTTTGTATAGGTTATATTTGTCTAGGGGAACCTGGAGGCTTTAAAGAATTCTGAGTAGTAGGTGAAGATGGCATTTAGACGTCCAAGACAACGCCACGACCTTCGAGTCCTTAGCCCTTGAAGAATCATGTATTTCCAATTATCATTAAACATGTATATAAGGTAGGCAGGTTCTACGGACTGTGTCTATGGGTTACGAGTTCTACTGTTCTTGATGCTCTCCGGTAGTTACGACAGATTATCGTGACTTCCTATATACTGTCTAGGAAAGGGCCTCTTGACGAGGAAATCATATAAGCGTATAACATTGGTGCCTCAAGACTCTAAGGTAAAACTAACCTACCTAACATCTATTCCTTAAAGGCAATAGCTATCTCAGTTTCGATACTCTGGTACAATATTGCAATAGAGTCAGCGAAATCGAGTGGATTCTGATGTATCATATGAGTATTGTTGTATTAGGGGCACCAGGGGATTTTCCGATGACACTAATTCACTCATTCTAATAATGGTGTAGATGGTACTTTTGACTTATTGGCCTATGTTTTCTCCGAACCCCTGTCTTCTATCTGATATTAAGATTTTATACTTAGGATTGTATGGTAGTATTATTGAAAAATGTAGAAAATCCCTAACATGAAAAAGATGCGGCAATTCCGTAGATTCACTTATGAAGGTTTGTAGTATATGCCGCATTCAACTACCTTAACTCAATAAGCATCATGTTTTTCTATCTAATCCCCCTATTCATGCATGTCATTGAGCTGTGGCGTTATTGTACCCAATACGACATTGGGGCCACAAGCACAGTTGAACGTACGAAGGTGTGAGTAGATCACTCAGAGTAAGCCTTAGACACACCTGTGGACGCCGGCCGCTTGAGCTCGTCGGTGAATTGTTATGAGTAACAGACGAACTCAAGATGCATACCTACACTATATAGCAGGCTTACCTATATGCATTACGCCCCTTGAAGGAATAGAGCATACATGACATGTCGCATGATGAGATATGCAAGTTGGTTGTTTATGGGAATGGCTACCGTACTGCTGTATGGCCACTGGAGGGGAATAAGATCAGCAAAGTCATTGGAACTATCTAGAGACGAGATCAACCTACCTAAGTAGCGATTGAAGATGTATCTTGGCTAAATTTGGAGTAAGTGCAGGCATACATACCTTCCCTTGTCCTAATAAGCTTTATCAAGGTTCTCTTGTGGTTGTTTGTATCCTACCTTAAATCACCTCCCCTCGATGATTTCCCAGGAACGATTCGATAGCGCTTAACAAAGTAGCGACTTTGTATAAAATCGGATCCACAAAAGTAAAATAATAGGTACCTCTCTCCAGGGACTTGAATTGTATACACAGCTTCCCCGAGGCCAAGGTGGTCTGTGGCCGAATGTGACTATGCGCTAGAAGCTTATAACGTACCGAGCGTTGCAGTCCACGTGGAAGTTGCCATAACATCCCTTGCTTAGGACCCATGACGAACAGGTAACTCTGCGATCTTACTCGTTGATCTGATGCTAAACTCGTGTCTCATCCTTCAAGCCATTTTCATGTTGGACAAGACACATCTGATATTGCGACTAAGCAGTGCCTGAGTGATTGCTCGAAGTCGACTGTTTAACATTGGCATTCAGGGAGCAATTGTTTATCTATTCGAGACACTCCAAGTTAAGGGAGGTCATTCGGAACAACCCCTCTGAGTAAAGTTACCTTAGGTAGGTATCCAAAGATGTGGTACCTTGAGATGTGTTAGACAATTTGATCCTGGGGTTATCGATGCTTGCTTAGACCTCATTGGTTTAAGAATATTCGCTTAGATATACTAGATAGCGTTTTAGTAGAAGCTACCATTGAGTGGGCTTGACTAAGGGAGGGCTAGTAAACAGAGGGTAGAATCCATTGTTCTGCATTAGAGGTTGTAGTACACCTCGGGCTCACCGAGTCTAGAGCATTGGTAGGTACAGACTTCATAGTACTAGAACAATGTGATGATACGATGTCTCTCGATGTTGTACTATGATTAGGTTTTTCTTTTCGCATAGTCATGTAGCTGGCTTGTGATCATTAGTTGAAAATCGAAAAGTCTTAACCTACATGTAGGTAGGTAAAAATAGTAAGCCGATGAGAAATGGGCCGAGAGCACAGCTCGCTGAATATGCCTTATTGGAATTACTGCAAAGACGGTACGGAAATAAGGTTGATTGTCGACATATACGAAAACTTAACTACCCACTTTTGATAATCATGGTTACTAGCGAAAAGCTAAAACTGAATATTCTCGGCGAATAAGAAATCGCTGAAGAATTCGGGTGTAACTAGCCAGATAGGGGACCTACTTCTTTGTATGTGCTTTTTGCGGTGCAATACTGCACACAATTGGGTGAAAGAGCTTACAAGGATAATGACGCTACAGATCCCCCTTTCACCGAATCTAAACCCTAACATCTTGGACCTTGAATTTTGATGTCATACTTGCCGCACCTTGTCTTCTTTTTATAAGACACAAATTCTTCAGCGTCTTTGGCGCTTATACGATAATTCCCTCTCTGGAAATCTACCGCACACATATATACCTAGGTATATATATATATATATATATAGTGTTGGAAATTCGCCCAGCTATAGTAAAGGAAAAGGGTACAATAGGATTCGAAGGAATCGATAGTTCAAGTCAAACGAAAGCTACTAAGAAACCGAGATCTAATTGGCCACAGCTCTTTGTTTCTTGAGGATCGGCCATGTTTAATACACTATGCATCTACCGTTGGAATACTCGATCCTTGTCCCGGAGTAATATCACAAACGGGATATACTTGAATCCTAATGATCCTAACGATCCTAATGCAACATAAATTCACAAATGTCATCGGCTCTGTTATGTGTGGTATCAATTCATTCACCTATACGACTATTACCCTCAACCCTCTTCTTTATTTTCTCATATTTTATAGGGAGAGGTGAATTTCTGCATGGCGCATGTTGGATTAGGGAGGCGTCTTATATGCAAGCACTCCACCGAAGCTTCGGCTAGATCGTTGTTACATAGTAGAACTACCTAATCGAACCTGGTCCTGTAATACAAGGAGGTACTGCCTAAATTAGGTTAACTACGCGTATACGGAATAATTAGTATAATTAGTATGCATACTATCTCCTTTCGGCCATAAGGTAAATGAACTATCCAGTACTTTGCTGTAACTAGACTTTTAGTATAGTTAGTTATACCTAAATAACTGAGATGATTTATATTCGCAAACAACAACATAGAGCACACCCGTGTAATAAACGGCTAGTTGCACTGGTCTATGACATCGGGGTTATGCTATATGTAAACTTGCACACGTATTATTAACCAGGTAGTTACGCACTTATGTGTGTAATCCGTGGTTTCGCAACTAACCATGTCCCGGGAACCAATAAGGTATCGATAGAGCAATTGAATGGGGATGTGTGGGGGGTTTCTTCAAGGAGTAAAGTGGACCACCATAGACCATCGTGAAAAAAAAAGACGTACAAACGCAAGGTACGACGTGCATATTGTTTAGCTGCAGATTCTCGATGTTTCTCCCCCCTAAATTATTTTAGATAGTTGCTACCTTAGCTGCTTAGTTTAATCAACATGGAAGTTTCCCACCACCGTACTTGCCCTGCTTACCAGGTAGCGTGCGGTCTTCACGCATTTGTAAACATTAATACAATTCCTGAAGCATCATCTCCGTTCAGCTTTAAGGTTATCAAGGCACCCTTGCATCACCCCGTTTAATGCGTCTCGAGTTATCCTCTCCTTTCCAACTTTTTTTTTTTTTCTCTGTACAGTTCTTTTACTATTTTATTTACATACACTCCCTCCCTCCTCGGGCTCTTCTTTTCTCTTCTTCTTTTGGGTCTTGTTCCCCTTTGTTCCCCTTGTGTTCTTTACTTCTCTAATTCATAGCATGTGGCGGAAATAGCAGTTATCATCTGCTTGATCCTAATGGAGGCCCGAGTCCTTCAAAGATAATTACGGAGATAGGAGAAGTAAGGGTTAAATATTTTATGCGCATTGTGTACGGGCTTTACTTCCCTTTCATACGAATAACTCGACTCGACATTCAAAATGGGCTGGTTGAGTTTTCTATCTAGAAAATCTACCGGTAACCTGAACAATGATCTTAAGGCGCAAGCTTATGATGAGACTGTGGCCGCTAACCCTCCAATCCGCGGTATGAGCCGAGTCTCCATCCCAGTAATCTGGTAAATCTCCGAGCTGACCTATCTCACTCAAGGCACCTATCCGGTTATTGGCAATGGACCCAGCATTTTGGAGAAGTTCCAAAAATCTCATCCACATTTAGGAGATGGTCATTTCATTGATAATTCCGCACCGCCTCCCATAGTCCCTCGACTTCTTGACCGTCCCAATACCGCCCCTACCCAATCACATGATGGATCATCTCGGCCAAGAACCCAAGAAGGAGCTCCGGTAAAGCCACTACGAGAACCCCCCAAAAAGCGATACGGCCCCTATAAGCTTTCCTCAAGAGCGTCAACCGAGCGAAAAGACGATGGCACGGCCAACAAATCCATTCACAGCGTACCGTCGCCAACTTTTGCCCGCGATCGTAACTCTTCAGTTTTTAGCGGCGATTCGGAATCAACGCGTAGATTTGTAGACTTACTGGAAGCTCAATCATTCATCAAGCCACTGGATTTTTACGGTCGCGTGAAGGCTACCGGTACTAAAGACTACGATGAGGACGTCGCGGATCGTAACATCAGCGAGAATGGGTCCAACCTCAACTCTCCACAAGCCGGAGAATTCTACGAAAAGAATTCAATCCCAAGCATTCGGGGTGATGAGGACGAGCTTGATCGTCCCCGTTCGTCGAGGAAAAGGAAATCTATGGGATATGGTATGAAGACCAAGTCAAACACGACCAGCTTTCGGACCGCATCACCTGCGATGTTATCCATACGCGCATATCAGGACGACCCGGTAAATGAAGCACCACTTACCGAAAAGGCTCTTCGTCGAAGCTCCATGCATTCGTACGTCCCTTCTGCTTCAACAGAGCGACCAGGGAGCGCTTCTACGGGAAGGAGAGTTAAGGGGCAAGATTCGGACTACTTTCCTGAGTCCCTCCGAGAGATAGCTCGTGCGGCCATTTGGGAAGACTTCGAGTATGATCCGTCCGTGGACTTGGACATGAGGGGAAACCTAGCCCAGTCAAGTCTATCTCGAGGAAAATCTATTCAAGGGAAGGATTCTGATAGTGACCTTTCCTACCATATACGCAACGAGTTTAACCCGATCCGATCTGCTAAAATAGATCAGTCTCGATCTCTCAACAGCTCCCCTCAGCGCAGAACTATGTCACACATGTCTTCAACCACCACCAAGCCACCGTTGAAGACAGCAAGCCTAAGGACTCTCCATTTGCCTTATCGTGGTGAACTAGTTACCGAGAATAACTCACCAATCTCACCAAGTGCTGAAGGGAGTCTATACAGGAAAAAGAATCGTAGCTCACCAAAGCGCCGCCGCGGACCCATACCTGACTTTGACGGCTCACTGCACGAATTAACATCGCTGCAACCTCCAGCGCCAATCAGTTAGTAATCCAATTTTGGCCCTCTAAGCTATATAACCCGTTTGCTAACAAGTTTTTCATAGACCCGAAAACAATTCTCGGTCGATCTAGTGGCCAAGATGAATCGAATCGTCGTTATGGAGACGGAAGTATCGTTTCTGGGTCTATAAAGAGTCTCAAACGGTCTGAGATTGAAGATGTAGTTCCGGAACGAGGCAGCAGCATTCGCCGTTGGTCGTTAACTTCTGAGACGGCAAACTCAACATTGAGTTCAAATCCGTTCAGGCCTCAATCTGGCCATACCACCAACACTTCGGTCGATCTTGCCCCTCGCGTGCCGCTACCTAATGCTGCTGAGCTAGATGAAGCGCCCTGCTCACCTGACAGAAATTGCAGAGGACTGGATGATTATGCGGAAGTCGATGCTCCAGAGCCTTCGTATTGTGATATAGGCCCCGAAATGTTGGTAGGATCTCTTCTCAACTCCAGTCGTCAAAAACCTTCAACGGACTTAGTTATCGATGAGGATACTTCGTCAGTTGACTCGTTTGACGCCCCCAAGCGTTCTGCAGGGGAATTTGAGAAGGATCTTCTCTTTCAGGGTTACGGGTTCGAAGGCTCCCAACTACCAGGGCTTCCAGCCTCTTTCGAGGTAACAACGAAGTCTAACAAAACGAAACGATCCCAGCCGTCGGAAACATTCTTTGCACCCAAGGATTCACCTCACCTCACCACCTTTAGCTCTACTAAGTTTGAGGATGCACTTTCATCTACCTTTGGTTCTCAATACTCAGCTCCATCCTCGAGACATAAACCTCGAGCCAGATCATCTCGCTTGCAGGTACCGAGTTTTGATTATACTGATTCCGAAGGTAGTCACAATTCAGAGCCTGAAAACGACTCTGAGGATGAACTGAATTTCGACATTCCTCTCAGGCGCCCAACTGAGCACCGATACAACTCCTGCGGTGATATGCGGCAGTATGAAACTACTGCCCATCTGTTCGAGGACGATGACTTGGATCTACCCGACGCAGCTGCTGTTGCGCGGCTTCGAAGGGAGGCTAAGGCAAAGCAAAGGGCGAGCAGCGCCTCGCTACGCAAGGCTAAGGGAAAAGGGAAGGCGCCCGATTTCCGCATTCCTAGAATCGAGTTTGATGATCGATCAGGTTACGCAAATACCGAGTTTTGAAGTCGAATGCATAATAGAGGTTGGCTAAAAAGCATACCATAAATGTTGGATAGGCATGCGGCAAGATATTGGCAACATCCCTTTTCATCCATCATTACCACGGGAGCCTAGAGGCTGCAACATACTTTTTCCTACATTATCCGTACGATTGTAATGATAGTCATCATGGTTTAGAACAAGTTTGGCGTAACGGCGATGAGTTAGTTAGTTAGCACTGACGCCCGGCGAGGCTTGGAGCTTATTTTTATACCCCCGCAGTGCCGTTGGCAGGATAAGACGGACGGACGGACAAATGGATGGACCTATTATTATAGTAGGCCCAAAATAGGGAGTTGTCTTGTTTATGTGGTTGGTCATAGCCGAGACGGGATTCCATTGTATTACCTGGATGTAGTTTAGGTGGTGAGGGGATCATCTCCTGTTTGACTAAGAGACACGATAAATTATTTTTTTTTTAAAAAAAATATGTTGGCGGTGCTGTTTGCTTTTTCCTAATGTGACTCAGGTAAATTTATGTAGGGGAGTTCACGTGGTGAGATCCGCGTAACTGAGACATGGTTGGGAGATACGTATGATGACTAGGAGTATTATGCCTGACTTTAGGAGGGATATTATGTCGGGTTGGAATAAAGGTTTATGAAACCAGCAATGCTATTCTTAACATGGGCGAATGTGATAAATACCTAAATCATGTTGTATTCCTCTCACTAAGAGAAACATGCTCTATCAAGACACCACACTCATATGTAAACCTCGAAACTATCTCAATTTATCTCAAATCATCGGTTTTTAGAGCACGACTATGGTTCGAGATTTAGTTACATCTACCTACCACAAGATAGCGAAAACGTGAACATGTAACCAGTATTGCAAAACTCCCATGGTGTTTATCCCCCCAGAATTCTCTTCAAACGGCTGTAGCATGCTCTTGGACATCCGAAGCCTCAGCCTCCTCAGGGGAGCAGCTACACCCATACTTCTCCTTGTACTCCTCGACGCTAATCTCTACTAAAGTATCCATAATCTTCTTAGCCGCCGCAATCTTCGCGTACCGGCCGCTAGCAGCGACGGCATGCTCCCGAACTTCGCCATGAATCATGACGCCGCAGAGTACCTGCGCCTGGCCCAATGGACTACCCTCGGCCGAAATTTCTTGGATCATGAGGCGCCAGTTCGCACAGTGGAAGTGCAACTGCAACATATTCGCTAAGAAGGTGACAGGGTGTCGGTTAGCGAACGTATCGTAGATATGCATATCCTCGAAGTAAGGCCTCATGTGTGTGTCAAAGAATCGCTGAACTTGACCGTAGTCGTACTTGCTGTCGACAAAGAGAGCACCAATATACGCCTCCACGATATCAGGGAGTGACTTAGGCGGCCTTTGAACCCCAACCCAGAAATTCTTTGCGTAAGAAGCGCGTCCAAGATTGGCCGATTCGGCTTCTTCTTCTGCCATTCGCTGGGCTTCTGTTATAACAGCTACGTATTCCGTGATTTCTCTTTGTAAACCCCCAGACACAGAGAGCATGTGCGTCTGCAGGCCAAGGGAGACGCAGAGACAGCCTAGAAACTGATTTGATACCATCGCCATCTTATGCTCAGTTAGCCACTGGGGATCCGCATTTGGATACCGATGAAAAAGGAAGTCAACGCAAATCATGTCAAGTAGTGCGTCCCCGAGAAACTCTAGTCGTTGATAGTTTGGAATGCGCTCGTAAATGGTACCGTACGATGGGTGCATAAACGCACTGCGTAGTAAACGAGGATATGTGAATTTGTAGCCAAGCTTCTTTTCGATCTGCCTAGCCACTTCACGTTGAACTGCTGTTGACTCAGCGCTTTGCCACTCAGGGATGTTATACGCCGCGTAATAGTCTTTGTATGTCATCATCTTATGATTTTGATGATTGACGAACTTAGTAACGGCTTGGATAGCCATATCGAAGCTGTGCTGTTCGTACGTCGTCAGGTAAGCTGCCCCAATGAGCGCCTCACAGACATCAGCAATTGACTTGTCTCCGAGCGTGTGAGTTCCTTTGTTATCCTTTCCCTTGAGATTTGTGTTCTGCTTTCCCTTTAGTAAATCGAGTCCATCCGGATACCATGCCCGTCTGTTGAACCCCTTAGACCGAATTGACTCTTGTAGCTCTAGGTCGAGCGCATTGTTAAAGAGGTTCTTGTTGCAAATTAGCAACATGCGGTCGACGTGATACTGAAATTCGTCGCTATCGGGGATCTGAGAGAACAGAGCAATTGTTGTGCTCATCTTCAAGAATGAATCGCCAAGAAATTCAAGACGCTCGTAATTTGTCCCCATGCCTCGCTGAAGATTTATCTGCTCTTCTGAATGCTCTTCGGTGTTGTCGCTATCTTTGGTCATCGCCTCAAGAGCGAGGTCCGGGCGTATGTCCAAGTTTAGAGACTTGCAAGCTTCCATTACGATGAGATTGGTTTCAAGTCGATATATTATTGCAGGTAGGTTGTAAGCCATGGCAATTACATCGACAGGTAGCTTACGTGGTTAGACTGGGTGAAAAACAAAGCATGTGGCCAGAGGAACTTACAGCAGAGAACTTCAGAGTTTCAAAAACGAGAAAACACTTTCGCTCCACCTCATAAGACTTGTCGAGCTCATCAAGGAGATTCCTTCGCAGTGGAATATATTCAGCCTCTACGACAGGCAAGTCGTGTCGAACTTCTAGTCTAGCACGTGATTTTGACCATAAGCTGATACTATAATTCCAAATATCATTCGGTGTATTCCGAGCGGTTCTCACACCAGCCTGGCTCTTGGGGGCTCCCGGCGGCTCTGGATCAGTTGGTTTGAGATCATGACGGCGGCAAACCGTATAGAATTTACGTGAACCATCATGAGGGTCAATTACAAATCGTTCTTTGAAAAAATCGTCTGGTTTATCTTTCCATTCAAGGTATTTTGCTGTATTTTGGATGGTAGAAAGACATTCCCAGTCGATTAAGGCACGAATGTCGTTAGAAATGTCGTTAGAAGCATTGACAAAATCGAAGTTGTGGGGAGATATAAGGGGCGCGAAGAAATAAGGCATTTTTGCTGGATCCGATCGGTACTCTTTACTAAACACATTATCGAACACTCTGAGGGTGAATGTATTGAGATGCTCGATATCATCGGGTGTCGTCTTTAAGGCACGGTGAAGTGGTATACACTCTACATCTGAGGTACGCTGATGATCGAAAAATAGGGGAAATTTGGCCATTTGCGGGAGCGGATGCCTCGTAAGAATAGCTAGGGGTCTTGAAAACCTCCCCAATTCTTCTGGAGATACAAGCTTTAGGACTGTCACATATAAGCTCTCCGGCTGGCCTCGTTTGTTCCAGATCTCAGGCTTTATCCGCATGGAATACTCGGATCGCTTCTTCGAGCTGATGGCCAAATGAGCATTTCGCATAGCTGGGAGCTTCTTCGCAAAAGTAGACTGTAGGTAGTCGTCGAGGTACTTCTTTTTCTTTAATTGTAGACACATCTCGAAAGCGGCTGAGCATTTGGCAACTTGTTTGGAATCTGCACGACGCCCTACCGCACCTTTAATCGGAGAAGTGTCTGGTAGAAGAACTTCACATTCAAATTCTCGGCCTATGGCCCTTATTATATAGTCTGGTGTATAGACGGTATCCAAAGGACGTGGTAGCGTTGAGACAAAATTGGACAAAATTGTTAGACTGCTCTTGTACGTTAACTTGGCTTGTGTCGAAGGCACGACATAGACACGGTGACTCCTTTCCTGAGATAGGAAATAGTCAATTTTGAAATCATTTCCAGAGATAATCCGGTCTTCAGATAGTGTATTGTAGAATCTGCGCAGTCTTGCTTCGCTGTCTTCGTGCTCAAAGATGGACTGTAATTGAGCGGTATTAGTGTATTCGACCATATGGAAGAATTTGGAATCCTTGCGCCGAGCTCGACCCCTTGACTGGATGTATTGAATCATAGTTTTGCAAAGATCAAATCGAATGATGATATTGCAGTCAGGCATGTCAATACCCTCCTCGCCAACACTGGTGGCGAAGATGCAATTCAAATCGCCGTGTCTAAATCGGTGCATGGTCATAAACTGATCCTTCAAGGTCATTCCCAAGTCTCCAGAATCAGTACCTGCTCCTAACTCCAGGACTGTTAGTAAGTTTGATCGTAACTATTCATGAGTCATCTTACCAGTACACCGGCTTTGATACCAGGCATATTTAAGCTTGGTTGCTCCATAAGATCTGCCAGCAACAATGCAGTAAGGCGTTGCTCTACGAACACGATGCACTTGTCCTTAAGTGGATCCAAATGCTTCTGGAGAGCCTTAAGAAGGGATTCGACTTTGTCGGACAGGTATAAGGGGTTTCGTTGAAGCTCAGGAAGCGAATGGTCGGCCACGATCTTATACGCGTCTTGAACAGCCAATCTCTCGGCGTCGAGAACGGCTATAGGAAGGTATGCTTTGCGGGACATAAAGTCCCTCTCTGTCTTCGCCTCTAGCCTCTGAGCTTCTTGTTCGGTTAAGTATATTTTCCAAACCCGATCTGCGCACCAGCGGCCCATCTCTGCAGCGCAAGTTCTAGAATAGGCGAATAACCTTTTTAGAGCATCATTGTGCCCAACCAGTTTATGTAACCTCAGCCAAAGGGGCGTTTCAAAGGGCTCCGGCGTCACACCGAATTCGATGACGTTCTCGACAGGTCGACTTATTGACGATTTCGTAAAGACTGAGATGTCTGCTACAGTTGCTATCTCGCTATGCAGGAGGCCCTCGAGTTTGGCGGCAGCGGAAGTTGGGTCTGTTTTTGCGTCGACGGGAGACGCAGTCATACCTAGAATCCGCGGGCGCCTCTGCTGTTCTCTCTCTAGTGGTGCGTAAAAGTCTTTAATTATTCTAGCGTAAGGATGATTCTTCTTGGTATGGTGAGCCTCGTCAAATATTAGAAGGTTGATCCCCTCCATCTTGACAAATGCGTGGTGAAGGCACGAGAGAAGGATCTCGGCGGTGCAAACTATAACCATACTTTCACCTGTCTTCTGCTTCCAGAAGTCGTAATTTAGAATGGAGTTCCCCGAGACACCATGAAATCGCTGGATAGGATGGTCAAGGTTTGCCTTGAGAACTTCATATTGCTGGAGGACTAAGGCAACTTTATCGACCTACGTATGTGTCAGTACATTTCAAGGCGAATATGTTATAGGACTGAGATACCAGAAAGAAAGATATTCTTGGCGGCTTGCCAGCGCTTCTGTCTTCTAATTCCTGCTCGACGGTATGGCGAAGGAGTAGGGCGGCAATAAGCGTCTTTCCAGTTCCTAAGCCGCTTCTTAGCAAGCATTCCGACTGTATGATGAATAACTACAGTGGAAAAGCATACCTGTATCTAGGACGGCTATTATGTTTTTCTGCTTAGCCCTTTCGAATAGTTCAGTCTGGTATTCCCTCGGGCTAGAGATTATCTTTTCGCTCTCTGCCTCTTGGACAAGCCGATTTGTGGATTTATATTCATCCTTAATAACTGAGTTGGATATGATCCTCGCCTGGTGATCTCTCAAGAATTGAGAAAAATGTAAGCTGTCAAGCACCTTAGTTTTCACTTGGGGTTGAGTAACTGGCGGAGGAGTATCATCTTCTGAGCCAGAATCTGACCCAGAGTCCGACGAAGACATCTTGTTATGAGAATGAGGTTTAAGGGCTTGAGAAATATGTGATTTATCAAGTGATCTACACAAGAAAACATGTGTAAGTAGTACCTTACAGGTAGGTAGGTAGTAATTAAGAATATGTGTCTAGGAAGGGAGTTGTGCTTGTGTTATAAGGGGGAAGGAACTCTACCATGAAATAGAAAGGGTCGCGACGCACCGCAAATAACAGCCTCTGACTCGAATCGCGACTTCCTCTGTAACAAGATGCTATATAATTTTAAGGAAACAAGTCTAGGTACCTATAAAACAAAGAAGTTGGCTCTCTCCGCCACTGATATCATTTGTCTAGGTACATTATACCTACCGACACGTCTACATGGAGTGGCATAGCAATGTCGTTTGTGCCTTCCGCAACATACAACAGAAAGCATGATTGGAACGATAATTGCGTGCGTACCAAACACGTTACAATATATCACTTTAGCATTTACCTTAGGTCTGGTAGGAACAATTCAAGATTCAACGGGCAGATAATTAGTGTACTCGTAGATATCGGGGTCTTTCCCTGGTTTATGTCCAGGTACCTACCTAGGTAGGTTAGGTGTCTATAAGAACGATTCATTTAGTATCTAATGGTTTGGTTTTTCGTTGATGCTTGATGAATTCCACTGCCTTCGATAGATTAAAAAAAATGTAGATTCAGATATTGATATTGGATGTAATCGGGTAGTCACGGTACTTCGTACTTGTGGTACTTCCGTTTAGGTAGAAAATCGATAAGAGGATATCTTCATCTAAGTGACTGGTGGCTCCACTTTCAGTCTAAAATTAGCTCTTGAACACCTGCCGAGTTCGATTACCTGAAGTCACTACACATATAGAACCCCTGCTTCAACGGCAACTGACGTCTTCAATATTGCTTTCATTAGCTCGCCAATACCCTACCACCATCTAATGACGCTGCCAGTTATCGAGTATATCTATTAAACGGTAAAAGATCTCGAATTCTATACAATTCGTTCCCGCTAACTACTTACCTGTGTTTTTGCTCGCTGGATAGATAATTTGCATTTGTTGCCAACTTCCACCACATCTTTCCTATCTTATTGTTGTCCAAGTCGCAATGAGCGAGGAGCCAAGAACCTTGAAGTCCGTCTTCCAAGCTGCCGAACTGAAGCGGATAGCTTTGGAAGGCAGTTATGAGACGAACTCTCCCACTTATCAGCAGGATCTTGCCGATGCTCTGAAGTTATATCACGAATGCAATCAGATAATTAACAAGGTCTCACTATTCAGTTCTAATGAGGGACTTGAGGACGTTGCGACGTCAGACCTCCCTTACCTTTTGGTCAACTATCGCATAGCCGAGCTCCTCCAGAAGGTCTCAACACAGTCGCCCCAGGAAAGAAAAGCTGCTTTGAATACGACTCGGGAAGCATATGAGAGGTTTTTACATCTTCTCGACAGTTATTCAATATTATCCCCATCAGACAGCAAGCTATTCACTGCATATAACGAAGACCCCTCAGCCTTCTCTACAATATCTACATCAGATCCAGCAGCTCGGCGCAATGCCAAGATTGCCAATTTCAAAGCGGAAAAAGAGTTGAAGAAGAAGCTAGAGTATATGCGAAATTCCCCACGATATTTAGAGGACGGAGGAGATGAAGAGGCTGTTCGCGAGCTGTATCTTACCAACATTGCTTTCTGTACGCACATGGCATTTCAAGGCCTGGAGGGGATTAACCGAGAGGCGGAAATATTAGCGCAAGCACCCACTCCTGTAATGTCGCAAGCAGCGACAGTCCAGGATGACGAGCGGCGGCGCAGAGAATCGCAAAATAATGATGGCTACTCAGACAGATTAGACCCTCCTTTGAGGAGTCTCCTATCCTCAGGCAGCGGCCCACTTCTTAGCAGAGAGGGAAAGCCCTTGCGACCATTCACACTCACATCTAACCGGCAAGAGCTTCAGAGGGGCGTATTCCGCCCGGGTCACAATCTTCCTACTATGACTATTGACGAGTACCTGGAAGAAGAGCGAAGGCAAGGGAATATTATCGAAGGTGGTGGAGAAGCTAGTTTTAACAGGCCCGAACCGGATGAAGATAATATAGAGAAGGCAGATGCTGAAACTATGAAAGCTAGGGAATGGGATGAATTCAAAGAGGCCAATCCCCGCGGGAGTGGAAACACCTTGAATAGGGGCTAGGTACCTAGATATTGACGATGAAGGGGGGGTATAGTAGTGTAATATAAGCAATGCAATTGCGTCTATGCTCAGATATGCCGACCAATTCAAACATTTCCGTTAGAAACTGAACAGTTGGTTAGGATTTCTGTCCAAACCATGAGAAAAGGTACAAAAGGTAGGCGAAAAGAGATAGCGATTACTATATATTGTATACATGCATTGGAATGCATTAAAGAGGGGCACTATCAAATATCGTTGTAAGCATCTTCAACTTCGCGCTAAAGGTACCACCAGCCTTATCCGCGTTCAATTCCAAACCGTCCAAGGCTGAGCTTCATCCCAACTCTTTGTCAACTTTCAGATCTCGAGTTCAAGCTTTCGTCATCCCGTCATTTCGGCAACCAATTTTCAACGGTAATACACCTGAATAGGTAGCCTGTGACAATGGCTTCCACCGAGCAAGACCCTCTCCTTCTCCTCCGCCAGTCCATCGCGTCCGGCGGCGCAATTACGCCGACCGCGTCCAGCGATGTTTCAGCGCAAGAAGTTCCCCTTTCGCAAGCGACGCACCTCACCTTTTCCACACCCTCCCACATATCTCTCCCTATCGATACCCAAACCCGATTCACTTCGAATGATACCCCCGTAGATTTGCGCAGTATCTACATCGCCTGGCTGAAGCGAGAAGTCGCAATTCCCGAGTACAATGCCTCTGTGTCGAAGCTCAACGAGGAGCTCGGGGACAAGGGACAGGTCCGCATGCTTGCCTTTGTCGAGCGACTAGATCTTATTACATGGCTCGAGGGAGCTAGCGAAGAGTGCGAATACATCAAGCCGCTGGCCGGAGACAAGGATGGCTCGACCTCTACTGCAGCGGCCGCTCTCGCCTCCAAGGGCGCGGCAGCTCCTGCGATCGGTGCAAAGCTAGGCAGATCTGGGAAGGGTACCTTAGATCCAAGACTCGCGGTTATCTACAATAGTGAGCGCAAGATGGGCGATCGAAACAGCGTTCTTAGAGGGATTAAGCCTACGGTAAGATCTACTATCTTCCTCCTAACCGGACACAAACTGACGTTTAAAAGGACTTTTCACATGTTCGAAAGTTAGCTGCGCCCTTCATGTCCAAGAA
Source organism: Daldinia sp. EC12 (assembly GCA_002120325.1). Lineage (NCBI taxonomy): Eukaryota > Fungi > Ascomycota > Sordariomycetes > Xylariales > Hypoxylaceae > Daldinia > Daldinia sp. EC12. The sequence continues at coordinate 1,845,910 of KZ112928.1, forward strand.
GTCTCAACAAGCACCACCTACTTCCATATCTAACAACCCAGCGCTGGCCACGCACAAGAAACCTAGACGACCCGACCCTATCATCTTACTTTCGCCTTCCGCCTCCTCTCTCCTTCGCATGACCAACATCAAGTCTTTCCTCGAGAATGGCCAGTACGTTCCGCCTAACTCGCTGTCTGCTAGTTCCAGCACAGGTGCGAGTATGCTGCATATCAACCGCCTGATGAAGGACATCGACCCGAATCGACCTATAAGGTTTATCCTAGTCGAAGGTCCTGAACAGTTCAAACCAGAATACTGGAATCGGGTGGTTGCGGTTTTCACAACGGGGCAGAGTTGGCAGTTCAAGAACTACAAGTGGAGTAACCCCAGCGAGTTGTTCCGCCACGTCCCTGGTATCTACGTCGGCTGGCGTAACGAGAAGCCCCCCGAGTCCATCCGCAACTGGGGGCACAGGGTAATGAGCATCGGCATAGATCCCTGGAAGGAGTCAACTCATAATACCATTGATTCGAGCCGGTGGAGAGATCACGAGATTGTGGAGCATATTTGGAAGGCCATCGAGGGAAACATGAGAAGCAAGGGTTGGAGACGAGACCAAGCCCCTACGTCGATATGAATAAAGGACTGTGCAAAACACATAGATAAATGTGTCTTGTTCGTTTACATCGGGCCCGCCGAAAAGACGCCCATCGCCTTTAGCCAAAGCCAGAGTCCAGTATGGCTACCCTTAATACTCACAGTACCTGGCCTGAGATACGAATCCAATCCCATAAAAAAACGCAGAGACAGGAATTATATTTTGCCCTTTTTATGTACTACTAGACGCAGGGGGTGACGTTTACTTCATACCGAGATGACCACGGGACGGTCTACTACAAATTGACGGCGTTAGGGACAAGAGTAGCAAAGCATATGGACAAAAGTTGTCTGCTTGAGTATAGCAAGGCCTTGGTAGCATAGAGCTGGAACGGCTTAATGAAAATGATTCCATGAGTGTGTTTGGCCCGTTACTTAATCATATTTGTTAATTGCGGGTATGCCGAATGAAATAGAAGCAGTGACCATGGTCCGCGCGTTACGAAGAGAATCAGCTCCGGAGCTCCTGAGTAGCATTCCAGTATAAACCAGATGGTGTATTATTATGGAATAAAACTAACATAGTGGTGTTGAGGGCTACTTTAAGAATAGTAATAAGCAAGAGATAGAACGAAAGGGCTATCATAGCATAGTCAATAATAAGTTGGATGAGCCGCATGGAAGCTAGGGGGGAGTGATACTGATTCTAAAGGTAGGGCGAGCGCGCAAGGGGATCTATAGTATAGACATACCGGCAAAATTCGGATTTAGAGACAAGACATTTAAGACATTATGGAAGGAATGTAAGTAATTATTATTGAGCCAGAAATCCAAGTTCAAGATTTCTCAGGCGTACCATACAGACAGACCTAGACGAGAGAGAGGAAAACAGTCAACAACGCCCACCCGCCTTTCCGTTTTCATTTCCAATCCCATACCATACCATCCCATCCTATTCCGTTTCCAATATCTCTCTACCATTTTCTGACCGAAGATACACAGACACAAGAGAAAAAAAAACCAGTGATGACAAAGGAAAAGTTGTTCTAGTAGATAGATAGACTCTTGAGAGCAAGGCAGAAATGAAAAAATAGACATTAGATCCTGGTTTGAACCCGCGAGATAGATATGTTATCGCACACACTCAACAAAGACGCCGGCGGGCGCTCGTTTCCTCAGGTATTTTGTTTTTGTAGTGTGCCATAAGCTGCGGTAGATTCAAGGACTGGTAGAAGTAGCAATGGGAGCAGCTCTTACAAAGCGACAAGACCCATAAACGCCGCGAACAGCGCAGCCGCGAAACCAGAGTTGCTACCCGCGCCGGAGACCGAGATCCCAGACGGCACGGGAGACGGGGTGTACCCAGCAGTGCCGGCAGGCGCGTTGGGCGTGTTGGCGACGGGCGCAACGCCGCCGGCCGTGCTGACGGCCGGAGCGGCGCCCGCGGGAGGAGCACCGCCCTGGGCGGGAGCACCAGGGGCAGGCGTGGTGCCGGCCGGCGCAGGGTAGCCTGGGGCGGGGGTGCCGGGAGCAGGTTGCCCGGCTGGGTAAGTTGCGCCGGTTGAGACGGCGGGCGCGACAGCGGTGGGGGTCACGCCAGGAGGGCAGAGAGACGAGGTCAGAGTGTGAACAGCCTTTTTAGTAGTGTTAGAATTACTCAGATATATATACAACCAGGGAGGAAGCACATGTGTTACTTACCGTGGTGATAGTGCAAGGGCAGTCCGTAACAGTGACGGTCTGACCCTTAGTCACAGTGTACTGGACACCATTGTAGCTAAGGGTTGTAGCCTCGGGGCAGACGGTGGTGAACTGAGGCACCACAACGGTGGTCGGGACGGTCGTGTTGTAGTACTGCCAGACGGACGGAGCCGTGTTGTTGACGGGATAAGCAGGATATCCCCCGGCAGTACCGGCGGCAGTAGCAGCGGCGCCGGTAACGGCAACCAGGCCAAAAGCAGCGGCAGTCTTGTGGTACATTTTCGTAGGTGCTGTTGCGGTAGATTGGGAAGAATTGAGTGTGAAGTATTAATAGTGTGTCTTTCAACGGAGAGATTCTCTTGTAATGATGAAGACTAAGAGCGAAAGATCTAAGCGCAACAGTTAACGAACGACGAGGAAACGAGCGAGTGTGTGTGGATGGGATAGGAAAAGTTCAGGTGAGCTAGGTGAGGGGACGAAGCGATCTTTAAAGAGCCTAGGGAGAAGGGGAACAAAGGGCGATGACTTAGCTCGGGAGAATCTGCAATTAGACAGGCAATACTCGACAGCCACCAATAGATTTGCTGCGGAAGCAGAGACAAAAACAAAAGCAGATGCCGTATTCCTTCCCCTCGTGTCTTGGAATGCATCCGACACCGCGATCAAGCCCGCTTCGGTCTCAACTTCATTCCATTCCTCCTCCCCCTAGGCTCAGAAGACAATCTATACAGCTGGGAACAACTCCTATACGTATTGATTCACGTTCCAATTAGTTTCACAGAGCAAGTCTCCCTAATTCAAAATATGATTTCCATTTTTGAGGACCGTAGCGGATAGCTTAGCTTGCCAGCTTTAGTCTAGCCAATTGTATGTACAGAGTGCCGGCAGTTTGGCCTGCAACGCGTCCTCCACTGCTCATTGCTGTGACTTGCAAATGCTCCGGTGATATAGGGCTATGAAAACCCCTCCAAAACCACCCCCTCTCTATATCCCTAGAAAACGCTGTGATCATTATAAACTCTAGAACCGCGACATAATACTTCCAAGCATCGTCGGCTCTAGTTCACTTGCTCATTGACGCACCTCGAGCTTTCCGTTGTGCAGATGGATTGCCGATGGGAATCGTCTTGCAGTAGCTAGTCCATATCTCGTACCAAAAGCCTCCTTATATACTCTGGCGAATTTTCCCACCCCTTTTGCGCTTTACGGATAAAATTCAGATGAGCCACTCGATAAGGTGCGGTTCAGAACGCCGATGGTGTCTATGCTAGTTTATCCTCAACGCCGTCCAACTAAACAAAGAAAGTCTTAACCGGGAAACAAATGTCGGAGAGATTGCTATTACGTCTTTTGCGATCAAACGCCACTAAATGATGACGTCGCTAAGGCAAAAATGAAAAGAGAATAGATGATGGATGATCGGCATCGAGTAGATGAGTTCCCCGTTTTCGTAAAAGCGGATTACGCCGCCTGCTCAACGTGGGGCATTTCGAAGATGACCTGAATCATCTTGTTTTTTACTTGCGGTTAGATTGACTTCGGCTGCGTTCCGGCGCGCGACCTCCGACAACAATCGCGTCAAAGTCGTAGTTCTTTAGTGTATGTTCGTATTTCGCGTTGCGCAAAAACTTGGGAACGGAATCCTACAAATAGGTTAGTTATTAGTAAAATTTAGTTATGCTCAAGAAGTACTTACGCTGGCCATCAACTTGAAGACAGCATTTTGGGCATCTTCGAAAAGAGTCGTAACCTCGTGCAATGTGTCGATCATTGTTACATCCTGTCCTACCGCTTTCGTCATGCGAGTAGCAAGATTATTCCGTAGTTGATGATCGATATTTAGCTCACAAGGCGAGCCTGGCGCCAGAAACGCATTGTAAATGCCGTATGCTTGAGCCATGATTTCCTTAATCCCGTCCATCGACGTTGCGCTAGGAGTCTTCGTAGCTTGTTTGATGGCCGTACGGCAAGCTTTCACGAAGTCATCCACATCTAAATAGAATGACAGGTTTTCTTCGCAGTGCGTTTCCCGTAGGTTCTCCCGGAACAGCAGGCGCAACGCAGCATCGTTCAAGATCTTGTCAAGACGCTGGGTGTTAGAATCTCTGGCGATACCTGTACGTGATGATGCAAGGCCTTCGCTCTCAGATGAACGGCCTCTTCCTGAACCACCGTTGATAATATCTCTTCCCTTGGCGGTAAGTTGGTAAATGGCCGTCTTCGTAGGTTGGAATGAAACAGCACCAGGTTGAGAAGCCATATAAACTCGATCTTGTTGTACAGCCTCCATAAGATCATATTGAACGAATAGAGTTCCCATTTCATAAGTCTCCCGGCGGTCGACTGTAGTGCAACAGTCCATTAACCAATCCGAGCATGCTTTCCCGGTGAACGTATCTTTGTATGTCCTTCCATTTATTTTGCGCTCACTGGCCATCTTGACACCAGTCAGACCATCCCGGTAATCACTCAACGAGTCTGAGTCGGCGGCACCAATACTTGACTTGATGTTTAAGCCATTCGTACCTATCATTCTCCTGAAGATAACTTCCATTGTTCCTCTATCCATTACCAACTTATCAGTTTGGGTGTCCCGTTCCAGGATACATAGATAGCTCATTCCTAGGGCGATAAGGTCACTAATCTGTCTTTGCTGTATACCGTTTCTAGAACAGAAACGATCTAAAACGCAAACGCCCTTCGGTGTTAGCTGCCATACTGAGCCCTTCATTGTATAAACTTGTTGCATTTTGCCGTCAGCTGATTCAATGAAACGAGCATCAAGAAATCGTTGACATATTGACCTAGCCATGTCCTTTGCCATGGAGAAGGTAGTGGTTGTAGTTGTCGTTACGATACGTGAAGGATCTTTTGGATCAGGCATGCGGTTTGATTGGGAAAACTTCAATGAGCCCAAATTATTAATCGCATCTTCCGACAGGAAGGTATGCTCAATTCGAGTTAACCGTACTCGATGAGCAGAAAGCGGAAGCAAGCTGACGATTAGTGTTGAGAAAAGATCTTTGAAATCCTTCGAGGTTATTAGTATAATAATAGAAGACGTTATGGTGCAGGTAATAATAGATTTGGTAAACGGACTGCATAGAAAAATACAGGGTCGGCCGGTATTCTCTACTAATGGTATAATACGAATATACAGCAAGACGAATGCAACTTACTTTAGTGAACGGACGGTCATCGTCCGTCATGCGGAGCAGTCTTGAAGACGTTTGATGCATTTTGTTCTGCGTGCCAGACAATATAATCGGAGGAGGTCGGGTTGCGTCAGTCTCAGAATACGGCTTCGAGATGGGATCCCTCAATGATAACTGACTCGCCCGCTTGGTTGGGCTGAGAATAGAGGGAGTAGAAGGACCGGATGAGTTGCCCGAGAAGCTACGGATTCTTGATTTATCCGAACTCGAGTTGTCACTGCTGGTAGAATCTAATACCACTGACAGGCGACTCAAAGTCGAGGCAGACGAACGGCTGCGAATAGTAGGCTCTGAGATCTTGTCAATTGCTGCGGCAGCGCGAGCAAACAACCCTCCAGGCTTAGGATTTTTTGTAACGCCGGGAATGGAACCGGTCGAGGCAGTAAATTGGTGGTGACGGAAATTGTTGGAAGAGACGACGGGACCGTCAGTAGCAGATTCAACAGGACTGTTCGAATGTACTCTTCTGATGGTAGCGGGAGATAAGTTTTGGTTTTCAGTAGGCACCGCGGCGTCACTATTCGAATTTGCGTGGGATCGTAGCTGGCGAGGCTCGTGGTCGTGTATAGGAAGCGATGTCGTTTGAGAGGTTTGAGAAATTGCAGCCATCAACCTATACTTACCATCGAGACGGGGAAAGCAAGACGAGTCCTTTTACGGTTGCATAAGCGAGCCAGATAATAGCATGAGGATGATATAACTGCTCGGATCCAACAGAAGAGACTGAAATAAGGCAGAGGAGAGGAGAGGGAGGGAGTGGAGTTCAAGTTGAAGGCATAAAATGGAAACGATTGAGAAGCGGGACGGGGGTGGTAGAAGGGTAGAAGTGGTAAAAGAGGTATTAGAGGTATCAGAAGTATCAGAGGTACCTATCAGAGGTACCTGGACATGTAATCAGCAGCTCCAGTTCTCTAAATCAAACAAGTACACTACATGAACCTGGGAGAGAGCCCTGGAGATGCTCGCGTTTAGGAAAGGCCCCAGGTTAGGTACTTTGAATCTCCAGCCATTTACCTAACGAATAGTTGCATATGCTATGTACCCAGTTCAGAATTTGGGTGGGTAGGGCGACAGCGTTACATGTGCGCAGGGTGCAGGGAACTTGCGAACGGCTTGCGATCAGTGGCGAGGGTAAAGTACTCGGTACAAAAATAGATTGCACCACCACGTACCCTAATCTAGGTACTTCTTAGTATGTACTGGCAAATCCAGGCATCTAGCGTCTAGTTGCGTCTGGCTCTAGAGGGTCTACCTCATACAATTCACCCTTGTAAGTCAGTGGGCCCCAATTGTCATAGGGGCCTGTCCTAGGCTGCTTAGGTACTTGTCGGCGTATGTAATTCAGAGCCTTAGTGCATGCTTAAGTACACCTATAGCGTAGGCGGGAGCCACATGCGTGCCCCGCTATGTACGCTGGCTTACTTACAGAACGGTACACGCGACGTACTGCAATACAGCGGTACGGCGGCATTAGGTTTCCCCCATGTCGTTGAAAGGGCCTACCTAAGATGCTAATAGTATGTTAGGTACATTAGGCGCAACGATAGATTTCAACCCCTGACAACCATGGACAATAGAGAAAATTTCTCGGAATAGTCACGCGGTCCGTGTGTCAAATTTTAATAGCTGCGAGTCTCCTAAAACGTGGTCAATGATTCTGGAAAATTCCCCGATCCCCTATTAATAAATACCTACTTACTTTAGGTACTCTTTGGACGGCTTATAGCATACATAGCATCTTCACTTTTGGTCGAGTTGCATTTGAAACCCGAACATGTCCGCTTTCGGATCTGGGTCTGATGAACCAACCTAGTGAAGAATTTTGGATGGAATCAATTGGTCATTGGGCGGTGTGGATATTATATTTTAGTGCATTTCGTTAAGTGGGCTGCCACCTGCCATTCGAAGTTGGAAATCCCCGTCATTTGCGGCTTGCCATGCTCGCCATGTGCGGTGGAGGAATAAAGCACGTTTGTGGGAGAGGGGCTAATATATTGTATTAATCCTGATTGGGGGGGAGGGATACCTACAAGTAGGTACCATAGCAGCTGCATCAAGCCATCCACACGACCATTGCATTTTTTTTTTCTTATGTACGTACATTAATTATATGATTATATGTACCTTAGGTATACACTGCGGGCAGGCCACACCACACGGTTACTAGTTACACTGCCGGGGCGGCCACGAGGCACTAAGCGATCCTGGTTGGAAGTATTGGTTATTTTTTAGATACGTGTATTCGGTTCTTCTCGTAGTACATTTTAAAGCGACGAGGGCTATCTCTTCTCTCTACTCACACTACCCCTTGAAATCCACATCATACCTCTTTAGGTATTTGAGTAGTTAGGTATACTTATCCCTCGGAGGCCCAAACAGGGGCCAAAAATTAGCGCTATCCACCCCCCCATTAAATCAATTTCGTTACTAGTTTTCAATATTTTTATATGTATTTTTTTAAAAAATTAACGTGTTTTTTCGTATGTTTTAATGTATTTTTATTTAAATTAATATTTTTTTAAATATATTAATTTGTTATATAAAATTTAATAATTAATGTAATATTATATATAATTAAATAATTAATTTTATTTTCGTTAAAATATTATAAATATTTAAATTTGAAAATATTAATAAATTTAAATTTATTTAATTTATTAATAAATAAATTAAATTTAATTTAATATTTTATATAATTAATATATTATTGATAAATTAATTAAAAATAATTTAAAATAAATTTAATTTTAATAATTTTAATAAAAATAATAAAAATAACGAATTTAACGACGAATTTAATAATGATAATGATTTTAATATTTTTTAAATTAACGATATAAAATAAA
>KZ112928.1:1854503-1866352 GCA_002120325.1 Daldinia sp. EC12
AATTTATAATGTTTAAAAAAATTAATTTGTAATATTAAATTTTTTTTATCGTTAATTTTTTAATTTAAAATTATTTAAATTTATTTATTTTAATTAATAAAATTATAATAAAATTTTAAAATTATTATTTAAAAATAATTAAAATAAAAAATAAATTAATTAAATTAAAATATAAAAATTAAATAATAATTTAATTTAATTATTTTATATATTAATATTTTCATTAATAAAATAAAATTTTTAATAACATTGAATCATTAATGGATTTATCGTTAAAATTAACATTTATTTAATTAATTATAATTTCATTATTAAAATAATTATTTCAATTATAATTTAATTAATATTATTATATATATATAAATAATTTATTTATAACAATTTATTTTTTATAATATTTTAAAATATAAAAAATAATTATAATAAATATTATAAAAATTAATAATAAAATTATTAATAAATTTATTAATTTTAAAAAAAATAAATATAAAAAAAATGTTATTATTAAAATAATATATTTACCAAATTTATTCATAATAAATTAATTACGTAATTTATTTTTTATAATAATAATATTTATTTATTATTATTTATAATTTTTTTAAAATATAAAACACTAATTTATTATAAACGTAAACGATTTATAAAAATGTTAATTAATATTATAATTATTAAATAATTTTTTAATAATAAAATTAAAAAAATATTATTATTTTTAACATTTATATATAATTATAATTATTTTATAAAAAATATTAATATTAAAAATTAATTTTATATTAATATAAATTTTAATTATAATATTTATAAATATAATAACATTTAAACTTTTATATTTAATTTTTTATTAAATTTATTAATTTATTTATTATTTATTTTAATATATATTAATTAATATTTTAATAAATATTAATTTTATAAATAATTTTATTTTTTAATGCAAATTTATACGAAAAATTAATAAAAAAAACAATATAATTTATTCGATAAATTGATATTAATAAACATTTTATGAAAAATTATATATAAATTTTATTATTAAATTTACCGTTTTTTCAATTTAATATTAAATAATAAGAAAAATCCCGTTATTTATATTCGAAAATAATTTTTAATTAAATAAAAAAATAAATTTTTATAAAATAATAAAATTTTTTAATTAATATAAATATATAATTTATTCGAAATAATTTTTAAATGTAACATATAAATTAATAAAAAAAAATTATTAATAAATGAAATTATTATAAAATTATTAAAAATGTAACATGATGTTATATAAAATTATTAAATATTAAAATACGTAATATAAAATAAATATATAAATTAATTAAAAATATTATTATAATTTATATAAAAAAAATAATTTAATAATATATTTAAATTTTAAATTAAATTATAAATAAAATTTAAAAAAATATTAATATTTAATTTAATTTAATAAATTTTATAATAAAAATAAATTTTAAAATATATAATATTTAATTAATTATAAATATATATTATAATATATTAAATTAATAAAATTTTATATTAAATAAATGAAAAAATATTTAAATGTTATGTTTTAATACGTTAATTTACGTGGTTTATGAAACGTTAATTTTTAATTTTTATTTAAATTTCCGAAAAATATTTTTTATAATGTTTTAATCGTTTTTTACAAAAAAGATTTTTATATTATTTATTACAATATAATTAATTAATTGATTTACTTAAGCATAATATGTATAATTGTCAAATATGCGGTAGCATTCATCACGTGGTGACCAAAAAGGTTATTATTATATCACAATGCAATGGCGGCTTTAATAAAAAAAAAAAAAAAAAAAAAAAAAAACATCTACTTGAGCTTTTCGGTTCGTTTAACCAACTACCTAAGTTACCTTAGTTATATCATTTCATACGTAGAAAGATCGTTGGATATGAGCGCAACGATCCACAACAGAGCTCAAAATACCACGAGCACCTAATCTCAATTACACGAAGGGCAAAGAGCATACAGGTAAAACATATCCCTATGTTATACGTGAAGCGAAACTGCATGGCCACAGCACGTTGCCGTAGACTTTCTCCTGGAAACATATTATAGACGGAAGTAAATGATGCCTCGCCCTCGTGTGGTAGCACATGGAGGATGGTATAAGTAGTCTAAAGCATAGTCTATATTTCAGTGAGACAATATTAGAGTCAATATGAAAAGGGCACTTTTGTACGATAGGTATCTATACGATTTCAAGAAGAAAAAGGCTCTTACGTACGTACTTATATCTCATCTCTACCGACTACCTAAAGGTAGTTTGTCTGGATTAAACCTGCCCATGCAGTGTATAGGTATGCAATGACTAAATGGAGTGGCTGGAGGATTTTCGAATTACATATCAATAGACCCCAATGATGTCGAGATTGTTTTCCCTCTTTACAAACTTACGTTCCCTCAAACAAAATGCCCACCGGCCTCCTGACGGCACTCCCCAGTCAGATAACCCTTGTTGCCATGCTAATTCATTAATGGCTAGGGGCCTTTCCCACCTCCACTTGGATGTGACTTAACTCCGCTCAGAGTTTATGCCCAGCATGTTTTTTCTCCAGGTGGCCCGATTTGTCCAACGCATTTGGCAGACCAACAGATCTGCACGTGCTTTCAGGGATGGCTTCCACCAACCAATATGTTCCACCCCTCACTTAGTACGGTTGACTTTCTGCAGCAACACTCCTTTTCCCTTGACGATCTAGCCTTGTTCAGGGTTAGAATGGACTCGACGGGGATTGAAACCCCGTAAAACCAACCAATCTTGCACTGTGTGCTTTAGTAGTGTATCGCAGGCGCAGAAACGAAGAGATGAGAGAGAGAGAAGAGTGCATAATGTTCGTGCCACCGTCACATCGTAGCACTTAACTGCTTAATAGACGTGATCGATGCTGCTCGTCAGCCATCAATCCAAAATCCGAGCCAGTGGCCTTTTTTTATTTTTATTCTTTCCATCGTCTTTCAACCGAACTCGGTGTTCATGGCCAATCTGATATTATGCCAGCCTATCTACGCTGCAGGCAGAGAGGAATCTAGCATTGCCCGAATACCCGCCAAGTGACGGTGTACGGTTAAGTATGTATACAACCTGTGGTGTACACAACCCAGATCCGAAGGTCCACCCACCTACATTATCACCCTGATATCGATGACACCAGGATAATTAAGACGTCCTATTAGCGACCTGTAATAATTCACACAAGCTACTATCGATGCGCGATACTGCATAGCACGTTGAGAAATCAAACTAGGACCAATAGGCTCTAGTTCCACGTGCAATCGCCATGTGGTTCATTGACTCTGGATGCCAAAACGGAACTGTGCCACCTGCTATTTGGCCCTTCTTATTGCACGGCTACGGCAGTACGCGTTGCACGTCGAGATGTGAGGCTGCACGAGGTCGAGTTCGGACTGCATACAGTAATGTCAGCAAGTTGGAGACTCTGAGGCACAAGTATGCAACCCAATCTACCGACCCATTAGATATTTGCATAGGTACCTAAACTAAAGTACCTTGGTAATTTCAAATTCTCTTCCATTCGCTGCAGATTTAAGCATCCAAGCGTCAATACTATCCAACTCAGATGTGTGATAGACAGACTTATATGATACCTACCAAATTAGTGTCATACTATATTTCTGCACGTCTAGTAAAGCACAGGTTTACTTTTACGATGCTAGGTCGTTCATGTTTGAGTATTCCCGGTTTACATCCGACTCATGCGTGTGTGTAAATAGGGCCTTGGCAAAGAGTTCTTTCATAAGACTTACGGGAGGAGTATTCTTAAGATGGAGGTACAGTGAAGGATCCGTACAGTACCTTAGCGAACGTAATATGTCGTGTAGTTCTTTAAGTGTACGTCACTTACCTAAGCTTCCACTCCATACTTAAAACAATCTATTTATTAGTTATTTTAAGCCATTCACAGTATCATGATACCTTGAAGATAGTAACTATAGGATTAATGTTGTGTATATGCCGAGCGATATGAAAGAAGTATTGTAACAATATGTTATTAATCTACGCAAATAAACGCACATAATTACCGGCGAACCTATCAAACAGCTCGTGTAGTTAGATAATACTAAGTTTGCTTATTCATGGTATATTTGCTAGCTTACTATTAGAGTACCCAGCAAGAAAAACCACAACTAAGACAGTGAAGCTAAAAAATGAGTTCCGCAATGGCAATGGTACACATCAATCCAGAAGGTTTCCATAGCCAAGTGTCCTAGATCGGCAGGTAGATCTCGACTTCCTATTCTACGTAACATAGGAGCAAAATTATGCGTTCAGTTTACACTGTTTCAGCCCCTATCATGCTTCAACTTCGACTGTTCAACTACTAGGCTAGTAGCCATCGTATGCACTAGCGTCTGTCATTCTATCTCTACGTTTTTCTCCTTCCTTCCATATCCCTCTTGCATGTACAATGCAATGCCAGTTGTAACTGACAACGGACTTGCCGTCATACGCAATTTCACGAAGGCTAGGAATCCTGGATCCTCCTAATTTGGGTGGACTATCCCCACTGCTTCTAGCGTTTCTAGAATGGAATGATAGAACGGCATCCATCCCTGATAACAACTACGGACGGATAGGCCGCGTTCAAACGTAGAGGATCGATGGCTCGATGGATCGTCATGTAATCCCATCCCATGACATTTGGCAATTGCGGTTCCAGAGTGTCGGTTCCAGCTAAGAAATTAAATTTAGAAGCCAAGGTATGACATATTTGTAACATGACGACAGGCTGTATCAAATTAGCATGGGCAGGAGTGCATTATACGGGGATAGGCATTATAAGTTCCTTAAGCGCGTATTTAATTTTGCGGCTTCTTTCCAGTAACTTACATCATGGCAAATATTGATAACTATTTACGTATAAACGTATCTACTTAGGATGATCTACAAGTATATTCTCCTTAGCTTGCTACCTACGCTCAACTACGATGGTCCCAATTTTATACGAATCTCGAAAAGGGTTAAGGTAGGAAGCTCGCATCCATGATATATCGTGACCAACTCTCTAAATAGTATGTTGTCGATAAGAAGCTTCTGAATTACAAAAACAATGGTATAAGTTGATAAATAACTCAAGTATCCGAGGTAACTAACGTAAAGAAGATGTGAAATTTGATAAATGTCATTATTGGTGTTTGAATATATTAACTGCACAGGTAGCAAAGTGCCTATGAGATATAGGTAGTTATAGAAGTGGGTAATACTTCTTTCAATGCATATTTTGACTATTTTGACAAGCTTCTTTTCTACTATTTACTATGGTAACCGTGCTTTATTGGCCCCCATCAATATGCTTACTACGCCTTGTTTTGTCATTCATAACAACAACGACAACAATAATTTGTAACTATGCACTTTTTTAGCTATTAATGTTTCGCATATTCATCTCATATAATTTATCATGGTAAGCTCAATAAACGCCGATATTATATTTGTTGCTTGCTTTTAAACCCGAAGTTTACGAGCATCGCATTCTATGGTAGTTGGCAAAGAGAAGTACGGAAAATGAAAATAAAAAAGCACACAACCCATTCCCCGATATTCACTTTAATCCAATATCACAGCTTGCTAATCGACTTTATAATGGACTCATTTCGAAATAAATGCACCTACCTATTCTCCGCCATCCAATGATACCTAGACTCCCATATGTACACTTCGCCGAACTGCGGGATGTCACGGGAGGAAAAGAAAAACGAAAAATGGAAAGAGGAAAGAGGAAAGGAGATAAAACCGTAAGGCCAAGGGATACACTGTACCTGGGCACCTGCATCAACTCCAACGCAACTCACCCTTGTACCAGTACATGACTAAATATACGATTAAAAACCTTTGCCGAAACTTGCCCACGCTATAGGGTGGAGCTTGCCACGTGGAAAAAAGAAGCCACCAACCTAAAGCATGGGTCAATTTCGCGTGCACTTTGATATTGCCGGCCCTATCAGGCAGTATATCGTGCAGATCTCAAACGCGGCTACCTGTACATAGTACTATCTAAGGTATCTAGGGATGTACTATGTACATAGATCCAAGCATACCAAACCTACATGTACATGTAAAGAGAATTCAATGTTGTAACTTCTCAAATTTGCAACGGGTACCTTATCCAAAAATTCAACTCAACCTTCTTCGTCTTCCAAACGCCAGAAAATTTCAATTATTAACATACATACCTAATATTAACATAATATGCCTGTCTTTATTAGGCATTTATCGCATCGCTACTATCGTTTACCCCTGTCCTTTTTCAATGATACCGTGAACCCGATTCTTCCTAAACCTGACAACCAGACATTCCTTTTTCGTCGTTACATAGGAGAGCAGGCACCACGTGAGAATAGCTGTCGTGACTCGCCTTATATTACCTCACTTAGTTCATCCATCATCCGACCTCACCAACAAAGGCATGCCGCGTCGCTAGCTTTTCGAGTTGAACCACCTCATCTACATATCCACCATATACGTACAATATTAAAAACTCTGTACTGACGTGCTCTAAAGAGGATTCAAATCCCGATCCTGCAGCCGGGCCACATGGCAAATGACTAGGCATACCCTGCTGGTTCTGGAACAATTCTATCTTCGCATTGGACTTCGTCGTATTATTGTCTCACCAAATCTCTGGACGCGGCTAGATGCATTAAACATACGACTAGCGGCAGTACTGACCTAACCCGGGAACCCGGGATGTCGAAGTGATCAGTATCTTGTCCCGTCCATATCCGTCGGCAGCAAATGGCCCATACGTGCAACACCATCTAAGGAGCTATGGAGTTAGCATGTAGACTGTCTGCTCGCTTCTCATATCTCATGCTCATATGAGATACGATTACATTGCATTTCTTTGAAATGGCATACGTCTAGGGGGCATAACTGTAGACAAAGACGAACAAGTGTTCAAGCTTCAAGCTCTACAACAGTACTGCTATACTTATTATGACCGAAACACTAAAATGGGCATCAAAGAGAGCATAACGATCCAGACTAGCCTAAAGACTAGCCTGGATCTGATAGACTTCGGTTATCCACTGGATCCCCTGGGCTCCCTTGTCGCGATGGTCGGAGAATATTTTCCTCACCCTTACGACCACGTCTTGCGAGTAAGAGTTCTTTCATTCAATTTCTCACGTTGCCACTCACCAAAATAGATGGTGCAGTTAGGTAGTCATTACACAAGGTGCTATTCCTGTTGAATTTCATATCTTTAGATATTGATTATCGAAGCAAAGACGGCGTTGATCCTACAAATCTCAGATCATCGTAAGGGTTTTCATCCGGGGATACTCGGCTTTCATCAAATAGCGCCGCCGATATATGGGCTTTGTCCTCCCTAGCGGAACTTTATGCGCACGGTAGTTTCTAATTTTGGCGTGGGACTTGTCAGCATATTTACTACGTACACGGTACTACTATTATCTAGTACCAGCTCCTAATACGGAAGAGCTTCGAAGGCTCATAAGATTAAGTCAGCTCAATTTTCTGAAACTGGCTACTGCTGACCGCTATGTAGTTTGGTTTTCTACATCGCCTCGAAAATTATTTGCGCCGGTCTCCTTTTTAGCACCAGAGGGTCCATCCGTATTCAAGCATTCGAATACATGATAGGCGTGGGTCAAAGAGGACCTGTGGCAAAATGGTCTTGCGGTGACGCCGTTGCTAAGCTGGTTTTTATCATAGAGAAGTCTAATACCAGAAAGAGAAGCTCCAGGCTATCTAGTTACCAGTCCGTCGTCCCAATAGGTAGCTTGGCAAAAGCAAACATATTCCAATGCGAGTGGTAATTTGGGGGCGGCTGGCTTACAGCATTTACCAAACATCCCGAGCCATCAAACAAGGGCAAGCCTTCCCTAACAATGTACGGCGATAGCCGTATCAACTCTTCTAGGAAATGGTTTAGCGAACGTCTACGACGTACGGACGGCAGTCGGGCTTTGACTTGGACGGGGGTGCGTCTGTGTTCCCCGGATCAGTTCTTTACACAGCATGCGGCAATGTCCCAGTTCACCGATGTCAGAAGTATCTGTATCTGTGCCTCGCTGTCGTTGTCAGCCCCTGCCGAGCACCGCCTTATGCAGAGAGACGGGAAACCTGTGTGAATAATCTAGCAACCGCAAGGGTCATCCTAAGGCGTTCTCCGCCGAGTATCCATATCTCTTTAATGTCATGCAAATGGCACGAACATATGCAGGTGCAGCGCCGAAAAATTAGCTCCAAGAAGAATAAGACTTGTCAAAACAGAATGCGGGTTCGGCCCCGAAGGCGACGAGCACATGATGCGCTGCGCACCGCTTCGCATCTAAATTGAGTAATTGTAGTACGCACAGTACATATTACATCGTAATAGGCTGGTATGTATATTTTCTCACCATACCCAAGTAGGTATCAATATGGGACGGGACGGTGCCGTCGCCATCATTTCCGTTATCATTATCAAACGCCGTTTAACTCTCATCGCCACCACGATCGTGAGATCTTTAGTCAGATCGGCCATAACTAATCATATTTCTATGGCTTCTAGCGTATTACATACGCCGACATAAGAAACTTCTCACGACGTTACGGATATCGATCGGGATATACCATGTGCCTCCGTGACACCGCCTAATTTATGACTATATCCTAGTTACACGGTGGATACTCGTGGCCCGATTTTGACGGCTTGTTTCACCTTTTATGCTTACACTAATAGTATTGAGTGTTGATAACCAGCGACAGGGCCACTGTCCACACGCACACATACATTATACACGATTATATTATATAAATTATAGCACATCGTGTTTACGCTATAGCGAACTATTATACAATGGGTATTACGTATTTGTACCTCAATTAGTGTACATCTCACCGCCACTGAGATGTCGTACGTCAACCAGGCTTTTTTTTTTTTTTTTTTTTTTTTTTTTTTTTTTTTTTTCTGCCCTAAGCCAACCCCTCATATCCCCTGCTCAAAAAAACGGCACTATCAGATATCTGCTCTTAGCCACGTCTCTAGCGAGTCACGTTCTCTTTAGCCATGTGTATCATAACCCGGCACGGCATGGCTTGAACAACTCGAAAGCAGAAAGAAAAAGAAGAAAAAAAAAACCCTTGAACTTGGGTTGGGCGATCTCACACGTGGCAGGTAAGTAAGACACGGGAGATTGTCTCTAACTACCTCGTACCCGGAACCCGAACTGCTCGGTACCCCCAAAAACTGCATGAAATGGCTTATCATTAAGAATGCGCACATACATCGGTATCTAATGTATGAGATGAGTAGCTTCGTTTATTCGCGGATACGTTGAGAAACGGGTTAGGCGAAATAATCATTGAGCCTCTTAGTAATAAGTTAGGACGATGGATATTTTTCTTTTCACTAGATTATTG
The DNA here is from genome assembly GCA_002120325.1 of Daldinia sp. EC12. NCBI lineage: Eukaryota > Fungi > Ascomycota > Sordariomycetes > Xylariales > Hypoxylaceae > Daldinia > Daldinia sp. EC12. The sequence goes on from KZ112928.1 coordinate 1,863,929, forward strand.
GTATTTTTTTAATGCGCGCCTCGCGGATCAATCTATGTTGTTTCTATCAATTAGCGGACTAACTATTAGGTTTCTAGGCCGGGATATGCTCACAAACAAGAATGAGCTCGTCGCACCGAAACTGAGACCGTCTCTGTGGTCCTTGGACCTAAATTCCCGTGCGGCCGTGTCTCCCGCTGCGGCTGAAGCTCTAGGCGGGTAAGTATCCCACGTGGTGAAACTTACATTCCGCATAAGTGTCGCATTTCTTCAAGCCGCTCGCGGTACTTGACATATATCGATGGCCCAAGTGCCATCTACAAGGTCGGATCATGCCCAAATTCCGTGGTTGGCGGATGCAATGACATACCCCTGGTGTTCCTTCTTACATCGGGGTGCTTCATATACGTGCAATCATTCAATGCCTACCTATGCTTCCTTCTCAGCTACTCCCTAGACTCCAGCCTCCAGGTTGTCTTCCCTCGAGTCGGGCCACCCAGCGTTTCGGAACTTTTTACGTTGGACAAGGTGAATCCTTGCATATCCTCGCAGGGCTAAATCCTGAGTTACGAAACAGCATTAAGTTCCTTACCCGGTAAGGCTAGGGTTAACACTCGTTTTATTGACAAGTAACCATGGTACACTTCACAACCTGTTTCGTCCTGGAAACCGGTGTCGCCGATAATGGTTATCTCCACTGATCTTCTAAGCTGAATTCTTCTAGAAGAAATGTCTCCAGGATTGGTTGCGGCGTGGTTACGAACTCCCAGCTACCGCCTTTACGAACATTGGTCACAGCTCAGGAGATTACATATGGGACGAACGTCTGCTGTACAGTACGCATGGGGCAGCATCTCGCACGAGCTTTAAGGTCCCGACTTTAGCTCAGGAAATGACCGAGACATTTCCCATGGGCGTTTCTGCCCTGGTTAGAATAAGGTTGGACCATTCAACGGGTAGAATTCGGACGATGGCGACGACGACCGGCTAACTCTAAAGGTGAGGACAGCAACAATTAGGTTCGTCTATGCGGATTCACCAGCTTGTGGATATGTTTTCGCATTTGGCCCATTCTTGGATATTCGACGCGTTTTAGAATTCGGCCACGTAGATCCGCTGTTTTTTATTTCCCGGTTCATACCCTGTGCACCCAGCGAACAGTGCCCACTGAAGCTGAGGCTGTCATACCTAGAATGGACGTGTCGCTTGGATGTAAACATGACGTCCCGAGAGCGGTGAACTTCACGGGTCGAACTGGCGATGGCATCTTTCACATGCATCAACCCTGCCCCTGATTCAGGTTCTGAACGTTCCCTTTCTATACGGGTGCGGATCTTTATCACTTTAATGTCGCTGAATATCTCCGCCTTTCGCGCAGACGTACGAACTTCGGAATGTCCAACCTCTTTGTTCGCATCTCAGTTTTGCGACGTAGATGCTCAAGCCCTTGATCCTACTCGGCTTACGGTGAGTATGTATACCCATGATGGGCTGATGTTGAGTCACTTGAGGATACTTTGGCAGGGTTACACTCTAGCATTCCCCGGTAGCTATCGTTGCGCCCTTTTCAGGCCAGTAGAGTGTGCGACTGATTTCCTGAATGTGAAATGCAATTATATGGTTATGTTCCATGATATATGGCAACCCTTACAGTCTACACCTTAAAATGGCCAAAAACTGCTATAATATGGGGGATTAAAGTTGTGGTCAAAAAGGGAGGGTATTTACTAGGTACCTGTCATTGTTGTATAAGACAATCTAGCATGTATTGCTTAGTCTTTTGTTGATTCATAACAAACTACATGAGTTGATTTACGTACCTGGATTTCATATATCTCAGGAGCTCATAATAGGGACCTTAAAAATTAGAACGTTGTCATAACAGCATTACATGCTAGATCTCCTTTGACTTGTAGTTGTATATAAAGAAAGATTCTATTGCTAAGTAATTAACCATCTCTTTAAGACTTTTTCCGCATTTATAAGCTTAATTCGGTATATATAAATAAATATACATTATCGTTTTCGATTTTTTTTTTTGATTGATATAAATATAAATAGGGTTGCGAAATTAATTAATTTAATAATTAAAAACCTATTTTTTAATTAATTAATTGTATTAAAATTAAAAACTAAATTAATTAAAATAAAATGGGGTGAAATTAAATTAATTAAACTAATCTTAACACTAATTAAACTAATTAAAAAATTAAAAAAAAAAATTAAAACTTAAATGCGAACACGTAAATGCGTAAACGTGCGAACGCGCAAATGTGCGAACGCGCAAACGTGCGAACGCGTAAATAAATAAACAAATAAATAAACAAATAAATAAATAAATAAATAAATAAATAAATAAATAATTTTTCATATATATAATTAAATAAAAATTTTAAATAAATTATAAATATATATTTTAATATATATATATATATATATATATAT
>KZ112929.1:0-18468 GCA_002120325.1 Daldinia sp. EC12
CTGGCGGGGGAGTATATATACGAGGCCGTCCGCGGGTCCTTCCTCCCCTACGATTCCCACGCGGCACAACCGGCTCGGCTTCCGAGTCATCCCGAAGCTGGTTCTCAGGAAGAGATCGATGATGCTCAATCAAGTCTTCTAAACGGGGGGTTTGCGAAGGGTCTTCACCACCACGTCTTTCCATACGATGGCGGCGGATAATAAATATAATAAATATAATAAATATAATAAATATAATATTTTAAATAATAAAAAATTAAAAAATCCGAACCGTTAATTCGTATAATTCGTTAATTTATAAATTACGTTAAATTTTAAATTAAATAAAATTTTTATTTTTTTATATTATAAAAAAATTTTTTTTAATTAATTAACCATATATTAACGTACGTTCGATGGATTTTTTATAAAATTAATTAAATTTTTTTAATAATTTTTAAAAATATTAATAATTAATATCATTAAATAAAACGCGTTTTATATAATTTTTTTATGTTATTTACATTTTTTACGAATTTAATGCGATAATATGGTGAAAAAAAACGTTTTTAATTACGAAACGATTTTAAAAATTTAAATGGTTATAAATTTTGTGGCGATATTAATGAAATAATAAAAATTTAATAAAAATTAATTTCCCGTTTTTAAACAAAAAAAAAACCATAATTTTTAAAAATTTTTTAAAAAATTATTATAATTATTAAATTGAATATTTCCAAGTTTTCGATCCCAAATTTTTGTCAACTTTTTAAAAAGGAAAAAAGTTTATAAAATGTTATGAAATGTTAAAATACATCAAAATAAATGAGAAACACACATAATTATTTGGAAATATTTCGGAAAAATCTTTAAACACTAGCCGTTTTCCTAATTAATGCACAATGACCCCTTAAAATGCGTCGCCGAGTTTACATAAAAAGCACTAATAACCATTTTTATACAATTTAGATAGTTATTACGAAAATCTTGAGTTAAAGCCATATATATGCTCGCCAAAATCGCCACCCCTTGTACACTACTCGTCAAGTTTTTCCCACCCTTTGCGAAGAGTATCCTTCATCCAGAAATAAAGTTTTTCATCATTCTTTTCCCATGGCCGACCGCCTGGAAATACTACTTTTCGCAACTCATTTACCAAAGAGGCCAATGATTGGTAATATTCGGTAAAGTCATTAGCCATAGTTTCGCGAAAACGTTTTTCAACTATGGTAGCTATTTTTGCGTCTGCTAAGTCGTCCATATTTATGTAATTCCATTTGTCATATTTTAGGACGACTTTGTCAAGCCTTTCTTTTTTTTCTCTTGGTCCGTCGTCGTGGATACATATCCAAAACAACACCCAGAAAAAAGACTCGAGATCGTGCATAAAGGAATGCTGCTCGCCTTCAAGGGCTCCAATGGCCATAAAAGCCCTTGTTCCCATTCTATTCTTCGCCTCCGAGGCGTCGTTTCGTTCCTCTTTAATAGCGAGGTCCAGATCGATTAAAAAGGAGGACCAGGAGGGGTTACTATCGTCTTCGTTGATCATGAGGTTGTTGACTGAAATATCTCGGTGGAGAATCCCGGCCCTGTGCAGGGATTCGTGCCCTGCAATACAACCCTCCAGCGCTTTGAGGAGAGCTGCGTGAGAGCTTGCTTTGTATATAGGCTTTCCATAGTCGCGGACTATCAAACGCCGGTGTATCCGATTTGGCAGATTATTGCTGTTATCATTGCTGTTAGCTTTCGTTGACGAGGCCGAGCATAATCGTTTAGTAAACGGCAGAGAAGTGTCTATTTGGCTGGTAAATCGCTTCCGGCAAAGTGTAATACTACGACTTTCTTGGCAATTTGACGTGTTTACGGCCTCGCGTGGGATCATTGAGTGTTGTGGGCAGTAATTTTGCGCTGTCGTAACATTTAACCCTTTCCGAACATTATTTTGTATATCGTCGTCGGCTCCGTATACTTGAACGGTATAATGATGATAATATCGGGCCATATTATTAATATTTTGGGTAGTTGCTTCGCGGAGTAGTTCTCCTTCCTCTTCACGTTCCGTATCTTGCCAGGAGTCCTTGATAACAAGCGGAGTCTTTAGGTCTGTTTCGCTGCGGGCCTTCCAGCAGGTCGTTGCACGGCCGGCAATATACGGGGTGCGCATTATCACTCTATCGATAATTAAGCGTTCTCGACGTCCATTCCGGTAGATTTCGATATACCGTTCGCTACCCGACGTAATAATAGTAGGGTCGAATCCTAGCTGCGTCTCGTCCATCCAGAAAAAGCCGAGGATAGTATATACGAAGCGACGTCCGTCTTTGTTCACATCGAACTGGTCGGACGCGATCCCCCCTATACGATCGAACAACCATATTCTCATCGAGGATCCACAGAGCGTAAAGCCGATGGCAAACCGACGGGTGTCTTGGGCGAGAAGTATCTTCTGTGAGTATTTCCCAATGTCGAGCCACGCTTTTGAAGCAGTATCAGCTGACGGGTTGCTCTTAAGCTCTCCGTGTATAAGTATTTGCGACCAATGACACTTCCCGTCCCATATAACCTCATCATTCCTTATAAAACCCACGTCTATCTTCTGCTCCCCCGTAGCACTCTGAATTGATATACTAGACTGTACTAGTCGTCTTCGGCTTGCCCGAGTAGGGTTGTGTTCTTCTGCGAGTGTTGCTAGCTTATCGCAGATGCTAGTAAACCAATTAAGAACGCCATCTTGATTCGCATCTTGCGGCCACCCACTCCATCCTCCTTTGCCAAACACTGGTTCTCCGCCTTTCGTACACCGTTTGAATATAACATCAGCTGCGATGGTAAGGTCGGCCACGCTTCCAAAGTACGTCTCGTAGAAGTTGGGGAGCCCGACATACATAAGGCCGAGCTCCCCTTTCAGCACTTCACCTACATATTTCCGGTGTTCGAAAGAGTCGACAAAACTGTCCGTATGGCGGAGCCATGATATCTGCTGAAAAGAAAAGGCTATTGGTTTTGGGGGCAAAGTAACTGTATATTCGGTAACAGCGTGATATACATGACTCCAAATCACTTCGTCAGGCTTCTTGGCGATAATTGCCGCTAACAAAAGTTTGAAACAGTCGCCGTCGAAGGGATTGGAGGGCAAGGCGGAAGCAACTCTTAAGAGATTATTTCGCAATGTGCCGTGACCTTTGTTAAAAAGTAGAATTCCAGTGATGGGGAGGGATTGGAGTGCGAATAAAAGAACCAAAACAAGAAAATTTATATCTATACAGTAGTTAGATAAGCATTTTAGTAGAAGCAATTTATTTTACCTTCTTGGTTGAGATGTGTTGGTGCTTCTGGAGAGCAAAGGATGCTGTTTATCTTACAGACAGAATAGATTGTTAGATAAAAGTCATCTAAATCATTGCCGATAGGATTGTTTTTGATGATTTCTAACTGGTTTTGATCCATCATCGAGTAAAGTTCTCAAGTGAGAAGAAATGATACGAGGCGACACGCTACAAATAAAATAGTGGTAGCAAATTTGGTTATGAAATAAGTGCCTACTAAAGGACCGGTGTTGCGTGATGCTTTTTATTTGTAGTAACGTGTCTTTAGAAAAGAAATGGAAATTACGAGATGAATAAAAAACTTGAACGGGTGATTTCGGTTAGTGTAATGGTTTGGGAGATAGCTATTAAACCGCTACACTACTAAAAGGTAAAACATTGTGCTATCTCGACCTATAAGGACAGTACCGCGACAGTTAGTTACCTAACTAGCATTTACAAACCATGGCCACGGGTCATTACAACTTGCTCGAGTTTTCCACTTTGCAACGTTCTTTTCTTTTTTAGCCCCATTATTAAAAACATATTATATTACATAGTACCGACCTATTTAGCAAACCGCATAGTAAGTGATTATGAAGTGAGTCACCTCGTTACATCATCCCTTAAAAGACCAAACTGTTATTAGTAGTGTTTGCGTAAACTCGACGACGCACCCCTATGGGGTGCTGCAAATTAAGTAAACGGCCAGCAATTAAGGACTTTTCCGATGTAGTTCTGAATAGGTGCGCTACCCACCTATTTCGATGTATTTCCAAATATTCATAATACTTCTGTAAAGGTTCGGGAAGGTAACTATCAAACTGCTATCATGACTGCTTTTCGTCCCGGCTTATTTATTACCTTACAGAAGATCCATTAACCATTGAGGCTGAGTTAATCAAATGAGAAAAGCTAATGAAAAAGAAACTTACCTCTCGCCGCGCATCTATGATCGGCGGACATCATTCGGCTTTAATTACGGAGGACGTTTCCAATTTACCATAAACCTAAATAAAAAAAAATATTGATTTTAATGTTGCAATTTAAAGGTTTAAAAAAAAACCTTTAGCATGTTTGGATGTAGCTAAGGGTTACGTTTCCGATAATTCTTTTTATAATAATAGTAACTATGTGATATGTGATATATGTCGTTTTTAAGACTCTAACGATATTGAGACGGGTGTCCCTATCGATCTAAGCCCTATGACAACTATAAAGTTTAAGAACACAGATCCCTGACAGGATTAACCTCGCCTTTGACCATATTAAGGGGCAATCCATGATACCATATTCCGACTGGCGTTATCATAGGTGCTTAAGGATGTCAAGCCCTTCGAGAACGCAGGTTATAGTGCGCCTCAAAAACTGCTCTACATATTTGCCACTATGATATCGTGCATCAAACACTGCAGAAAGTTCAATCCTACCATTCCAAGTTGCCAAAAGCACTGCCACACCAGCACCAATCGGTTCGCTGGCTATCCAGACCCATGAGAGCTTAAATGGGCCGTGGACCGGTGATACCATCGAAGCAATATTCCCGATCGGCGAAAGAGGCACCGGGCAGAAAGGGGTTTCTGATACCGTGTGCGGGTTTGAACCCGGTGGAGGCGTAAGGCTTTTGAACACCAGTGGGGAAAAGATGACGTTTTCATCTGCGGAGGATACTGGACGAACTGCCTTGAAGTAATCTCGTACTTTGGCAGCGGCTTCCGCCAACTCATCCATCTTGTTTCTCTTTTCTGTATTTGCTAAGGCCGGCACAACTAGGTCTATACCTAGCGCCCGAGTGGAGACGGTGTGGTACGGAGCGTCTGCGTGCTCAGATGTGTTGTAGGGTTCGCGACAGTAAGGCCGCAGGTTCATCATAGTCTGGTTGGCGTAACGAACAGTATACGATTTATCTTTCCGCGGCTGTAACTCGGAGAGGGCCATTGCTACAGCGGACATGAAAACATGGGTAACAGTCACTCCGGTAGCAAAGTCCTTGCAGCCACGGAGTATCTCGTCGGTAGTAGCCTTGGAAACTGAAACCGCAACGCGTTGCATCTTTCCACCTTGAGATTGTATAACTAGACTAGAACTTGTGGGCAAACCGAGTAAACCAGGGTGCATGTAGGTCGTCTTGTTTTGGTTCTGAATTTCCTCGAAACGTTCGATTTGAGATTCGGTGAAGGACTCGGGAATGTCAGTGGCGAGTTGAATGCATGGGGAAAGCTTTTCATGCTCATTGCCCCATTCTGGCAGAATATACTTAGCTCCTTGCTGGTAAGCGAGACTAGCGTGATTGAATAGGCTGTTGAGTAGATGAAGAATGCCAACCCCGTCCGTGACATCATGGGAACACCGTAAGAAGACGTGGTCGAGATACATGTTCTTCTCTTTTGTCCTGACCAAAAACAATGTTGAAACCTCGAAGGGTGCAGATGCATCATTGTACCATTGAAGTGGATCTCCATCGACGTCAACAATTTTGAAGGTCGAATCTAACCACCGCTCTTCTTCTCCTCTATTTTTGAATGCAGAATAAATCCTTCTCCACTCGTTACTATCTTTGCCACGTTCGACACGAGTGCGTAGGGTCGGGTGATGGTAATGAAGGACGATCCACGCTTTCCGCAAGGCATCTACAATGCCATGTTCTTCACGCCCATTAGTTGCTACTATCTTGGAGGGCTCGAGGGTAAAAGATGCGCAGGCAGTGACAGGATAGCAACCCTCTCCACATCTAACAGACAACTGATAGAACATTTCGCACTCGTTAATCTCTCGCGACCAGAACCCATCCTGGGACTTTTCCCACTGGAAGCGATGGCGTTTATTCTCTGAGGACGTCATTGGAGAGAAAGAGGGTGACTTATAGATATTCGAAGCCCGAAGGTAGCAGATAGTTTTGTTGCCACACCAAGTGCAGGGGAGTATAAGTGATATCAAACTAGAAATTATATAAAAAAGGGCATATAACCACAACACGGCACGACTTACTGCGAGTTATTTATACATGACGCGCCCGGAAACGCGTCATTAATAGGCCTAAACTCGAGTTTGGCGCGCACGCACGTGATAACGTTCGAATGGAGGACCACTTAACGGCTTGTCATGCATCAAAGCGGATTTGATACACCTATAGTTGCATGTCTAAAAGAAGATATCAAGCTATGCAATTTAGAATGAACGCATAGCATTGGAACCTGGAACTTACCTAGTATACAAACTTCACATTTAGCTATTCTGTTACCATCCCTTACTCTTAATTCTTTACTATTTCTTCGTACCTTACTTAGACTGGCTTCACTGTTATATATACTTCACCAAATACTGAAAGACTACCCAAGGAACTACCCCTCTTTACTACCCCTTTTCACTTCTCAATCCTCATTCTCCCTCCCTCTGAAACTTCTATTTAAATCACAGGAAGCTCTCCACCAATTTTCTCAAATCAGCCTGGTTTAACTGTTTTATGCCTAACAGCTCATTATCCAAGTGACTCGAGAAGTCACAGCCATAGTCGGGAGTGAACATACCAACCAGAGAGAACCCCAATGCTGCAGCGTCGATACCCTCTTCGGAGCCTTTGGCCTGAGCTGCTAATGATTCTTGTCTGAGCTCCTCTGTGTCTTTGTAAGTCGTGTTCCACTCCTTTCCGTCTTTATCCTTGACATATTGTATCAACTGGTTTTGAGTGACAAGTGCTGAGTGGATATAGACTACGCGATTTGCTGTCTCATCTTGGTGCGCAATGACACCCAAAACGGCCTTCGCGATGTCGGCAAGAAGCGTAGCGCTGAATTTCACATCGCCGCCATTATACAGCGTTGCGGTGTGCTGGGGAATGTCTAGGATAATCTTCTCCTCGAGACACCAGTCTAGGAACAGACCAGTTGCGATCGAAGTGTAAGTGAACCCGGGACTGGACTTGGATATCTCCTGGAGGTGCCTTTGCGTTTTTATCTTAGACACACCTATGATGGGTAGCTGCATGCATAGGGAATTTGCAGAGTCGATACCGAACTCCGCCGGGATGAATCGTCTCACACCCGCCGCTGCCGCAGCGTCGACGAGGGAGTTTTGTTCCCCCATCGCTGTTGTCGCCACACAAGAGACGACGACTTGAACCCCAGCTAATGCAGGAGTCAAGGATTCAATAGAACTGAAATCGACTTCTTTAATAGAAAGGCTAGAATGAGGTTTTAACTTGGATGAACTTCCACCGATCCGTGAGAGGACCGTGACATTGAAGCCGGAGTTGAGAAGAGCTTGGAGGATGGGATACCCAAGGTGACCCGTAGCCCCAGCCAATGCGATTTGTGGTAAATGCATTTTCTCGATCGTGGCTTTTATGGTTTTATTTGTCTAGTAGACCAAATAAGAAGCGGTTATGAGAGAAAAAGAAGTCATATATTCTAAGTAGAATCTGTAATATGAATGACTATGATGGAAACCGTTTTTGATCGTAGGGTAAGTGGCAACGAATATATTTTATAGATTGTTTTCTTGCTAACTATCATATACTTATAGCCCTAGCTGGAGGTTGGATCATGAATATCGGTTCCGAGATACGCAAGAACCCTGTCTAGCCGGATCCGACGCTGTCACACGGCCGCGTTGCCAAGGAAGTTATGGAGCAAGCAAACAACCAATAGGACGAGTAGGAGAAGTTATGATAAAGTTATTGGCTATGATGCCCTGAGTTTAGGAAGGGTTATTGTGAGGTTATTATGGTATGTTTTTCTAGGTGGTAAAATCGTTCGCGTTGAGTCGTCAAACTCGTCCGAAAGTGGGAAAAGGACTGACCAATACAAAGAGTATATGGTAAGAGAGGTAATCTTGTTGGTCTGGCAGATGCATAACGGGTCAATCAGATCACAAATACTCACGAAAGCATGACGCAGAGAAAGTAAAATGAATATAAGAAAAGAGGATCTCCTTATGTACTTATCTACCTAGGTAGTCATTCATTCCACAACTATCAATTTAAATCAAGTATCTAACCTATATTCAAGGGAAGGATTCCAAACTTTCCTGACAAACACTTTAAACTTGAATTACATGACACGTATGGTTACTGTTTACCCAAAATCAAGACCCCAACGTTATTATACTTTGATGTACTGAACCATAGGTTGTTGAACATTACTAATGGAATAAAGAAGACTTCATTGTCAAGCGCAGCTCAAGAAGCCACTTATGCATAATTATTAGCTACCTATTTTGCGGTATCATACATCGAATTTAACTGCCAAAACATCAACTCTGCACTGTTAATATCCTCAGAGAACCCCCCCCTACATACTCGATGTGTATCGCAAGGTAACATGCCTACCCTTTTACATTCTTTCTCTTCAAGGTCTCGCTTTCGTTTGTTTGGCTTTGGTTGAACCAATGCAGGTCTGGGCAGCTCGAGAAGTGATGCTCTCTCAAAATCAATTATCATAACCTTTTGAAGTTCCTGATTGAATAACATGTTCTCAAATCGAACATCCTTATGGATCACTCCCTGTTGATGTATGGCACGTAATGACGTGACGGTTGCGTTCTCAAGTTCCTTTCCCATTCTGCCAGTTTTCAAAGCATCATCGAGACTATCACCGCCCCAGGATAAAAACATCATATATACCACGTAGACTCGGTGAAAGTAGTAATAGACCTTGTTCATCGTTCGAAGATCTATAGCACCTAGAAATACAGGCACGTCGCAGCCTTGAAGTAGCCTCAAACGGTCGTATACCGCAGCCTCATGTTCAAGATCGCTGATAAAGGCACGCACGGTGCCTTTGGCGACAAATGTATAGCCGTAAACTAATAAGGTAATTTTAAACAGAACACCACGGGCGCCACCTTGATTTAAGTCTATGATTCCATCATCTAACGATTGCTTTAGCTGTTTCCACAGAAGCTCAAGCCATTTTTTATGACTGACGGGATGACGCGCCCCCGTAAGATAGTTCTTGCTGTGAAAAGCTATATTTGGACATTTAGGATCGAGGAAGTCTCCCTGCACCAGTCCGAGAAGGCATTTCTGGGTACAATACTGGCGGCCTTGTTGATATTTATCTCCACCAGGCTGCTGTGCTGGTCGTTCGTTTCGCTGACTCGATTGTCCTGTACTCTGCCCCCCTGGCGTGGGAGTATCGGGCGGCATAGCTGATTCATCATTAGAAGGTTCTCGTCCATTATCTCTTCTCAAGAATGTTTCCTTAATGTCTTGCTGAGAAATCCGGCGTTTCCTATTGCGTAAGGGGTACGGCGATCGCTCGAAATCATCATGTTTGGTTGGTTTATAACCGGGTGAGTAATCCAATAACGCTAATCGTTCGTTTTCTGGAATCGAACGTGCTGTTGTTTCAAAATCTTCTACCCACGTTTTTAAGTTGTTCATTGCTCTGGAACGTTCTTCCTCCCCATGTCTGTGTTGCTCTCCGGGTGAGCCAAGTGCCATTAGCGTGAAGGCAAGATGTTGACCGACAGCTGTACAAATGCGGAAGCTGTTTGGATAAGCCAACAATTCTTGTATAGGCTCCGCTAGATGGTAGAGAAGAGTCTCTGGCTCTTTCCAATCAATTTTTAAAAAGACGGTAGCTTCGCCGATACTTAGATTACCGTATTCAATACCAGCTTCAATCATATAATGATAAGTCTGCGTGATAGCAGATGCAACCAGCCTCTCTGCGTTATATTGCAACTTCGCTTGTAAGTCCGCAGACGTTGGGATCGTCTTTCGATTTACAACCTCCTTATAGATATCCATAGGACGAAGACCAGCACGAAGATGATAGAGAGTCAACTTGATGGGCGACTTATACTCGGAAATGTATACTGTTCTACGCGGTGCAGAAAGTTTGTTGCTAGGTCGAGTGATACAAATTCGGTCCGGTCGCAACCGGTTGGGATTTCGTCCATGGTCTGGCGTCTGGGGTATTATTAAGGTCTCCTTTTCAACTACCTCCTGGGCGACGTCGCTAAGGGTATGAAAGTGATTCTCAAAAACAATGCCATCTCCAATTGCGAAGGCCGCTGTGACTTCTTTAACTTCTTTGAGTTTCTCCACGATGTGCATCACTGGACTATCCAAGCTGTCACGTAAGAATACATCAAGTGACTTCTCGTCTGTTATCGGCGATATTGAAATTATATCGCCTGTGTCGGCCAAGTTACCACGGTTCCCGAAAACACGACTGTCCATTGGAAACGCATTTTCGAGTATACCAAAAGTAAGCTTTTGTTGGTTAATAAAATCGGTCCAGGGTTTTAGGTATTTAGGACACCATTTGTTACACGGATCGGTGATGGGACCGTTCGTGGACAGTTTCGGCTTTGGTTTGATGGTGAATTTGGTAAATATGCAAGTGTGACAGGCGGCAATGTATTCATCGAGTGTCGTGCGTCGTCCCTCTTCCCCTTCTTTCTCTGCTTTCTCAGCTCGCTGGTTGGCCTCTTTAACATTTCTTTCCAACTCTTCAATACGTTTCTGCATATTACGTTTCTCCAGTTCATCTTGTGCGTTTCGGTCAGCCATTGGATATTTCTTACGTTTTTTTTTGATATGGACAATTGGTTTAATCCCATCAAAATCGTCAGTCTTTACGGATGTGTTTCCGTAAATATATAGTAGTTTTGGATGTCTGATACTTTTATTAACATTTTAAATCCCATGAACGGCGTAGTGTTTGTTATTGATTGATTAGTTAGAATAAGTTGGAGTTTATTTTTTTTCTTTTAAATGGGCCAACCAAGTTGTTTGCTGTTGAGGTGACAAACGGGTTTGCTTATTATTAAAATGACGAATTGGATTGTTAGTTGCTAAAGCGACAAACGGGTTTATTTGTTAATTATTAAAGTGATAATTTACCACCGTAATTATTTAATTATTACAACAATCAAGATTTTAACAGCAACCATATGCATAATTTATGCTGTATGATATGTTTTGTTTGTTTGTTTTGAATGTTTTAAATTTACGAAAAGTTATCATAATGTGTTTTTCTAATCGACCCAATTGAAACTAGCAGAATCATGGGATTAGGTCATTTTGCGACTTTTAATTAAGTGCATTTTCAAAACAAAACCCATATGATTATAAAAGTAAGCACCGTGCACGTGACTATAAGAATGGCTCACGGCAAGCAAACGCGCTTACGAAACAAACAAAAAGCAGCGCGCATAATGCGTTAACAAAAAGAAAAGAAAAAGAGAGAAAAATAGAAAAAAAGAAAGTAACGAGGTGTAGGACCTTAACAAAGGCTTTGGCTCCGGTGAGTTGTAATGGTTTGAAGTGTGATGGCTTCAGCTGTGGTGGCCTTTAGGTATTATGTACAAGCCCTTGTTCACAAGTCACATCGGATCCGATCCGGCAGCGTTATTTGAAATGCTCTTCCGCTATGCCATTTTCCCACGGCCCAAATTTTAATGGCGCATGCGGCAATACCAACCGCTTTACTTCACGCATTAGAATGTTTCAACCAATATAGTTCTCATATAGTTTCTCATAATCGTAGTGGTTAGTAAGTATAATAACAGCTCTGGCGTGAAAGTGGCTATCTGGCTTGCATTATTTATCTCGTATCCCATATACAATATCAAATAGATTGGGTTGTCGAAAGTCCGTATTTATGCCCCCCGATCAACAATTCCGAAAGACTCGGTTCCTTTTCAACAGTTCCAGCGCTCGGATCCGAGCTCCACATTTTAACCGGGATTTGGATTCAGCCCGGAAAGAACGGATCTATGAGAGTGCTCTCTACTCTTATGTACACACATTTCAGAGCGATAAATATCTAATGCTAACTTCAACATATAGCCGTTTTGTGTTGTTTAAAATTTTGAGTTGCCTCGATAATGTAATATCAATGAGTTGGATGAGTTGGATATCTATCCCGAAATCACGGGCAATTCTTGTTCAAATTCAATCCAACACTATAAAATGTTTATATGCTATATGCCTGTTGAATGTAAGATAGACACCTAGTTAACTTAAGTAGGTACCTATACATGAGAGATTGCATTACTAACCCTAGTTCTTATGCAAATCTGTCGAATGTCCCGGTTTGCTATGCAAGAATCGAATATCCCTATGTTTGACGTAGACTAATATGGGGCTTGGTTGAACCCCACGCCCTAAATTCTGCTCCGGCCTTGATGCTTACTGCATTAGCCTCAATGACCTTATGGAAATGCCCAAAGACAGTCCAGTACGATTCGTCTGCCATACCGGTTACTCGGTAGAAGAGAAGAGTTTCGCAAATAGCACAAAGAAAATCGATTGATTGATCGACGTACTATGGGATTTCGACTCGTATGAAGTGGGTAGCGGAGAGCCAGTATATCCGATAGTCCTCTTTTACCCGGTTGTTGCAGAACAAAGCCCTGCTGGACAGATTGCTGCATTGTCACTAAGAAAGCTTTCAAAAGGTACTTTATTTGAAGAGATGACAGATAATCCAGTGTTGGTTATCGAAGGGAATGATTCGGAGTGGAAGTTTGTTCTTCCTGACCGTGAATTTTGTGTCCTTTCATAAGGACGTTGAACTTCACGGTATAATCGCCCCTTGCGTTCATCAACTTACTATAGTTAAAGGCAATTAATTTGCTGGGAAATGCCAAACAAATGGCTTATGGCTTTAAGATGTAAAATATCTTATGTTGTTCTTTGTTTGAGATGGAATCCAGGAGATCATCTTATGATAGTTCTTTAATGTTATAAAAGTTGACGGCTGTTTAAAACTCCCCGTAGTGATCTAACTAGTATTGTGGAACTCAATTGTTATTTTAATGTCTATGAATATTGAACCAATGCAACTACCCTAGGTAGGTAGGTAGTTATCCAGTTAAGAAAAGTTGTAAGAGAGGTATTCAATGACGATAAGTATGTATTAGGTATAACTAAGGCGAAAATTGGGGAAGTAATGTCCAAAAAGGAGAATAATTAGGAAAAAGGATTCGTTACAACCGAAGTAACATGGTTATCTTATCATGGTATTAAAGAACCGTATTGAAGGATCACATTCCTCTTATTCCTTTTCGGTGTGTTAAGGTCAATAATTGAAATAATGAACAGCATTCCATATAGGTAGTTAACATAGTTGCCCAAGTACTTATTTAGATAGGTTAGGTAGTTATTTGTTTTTAATTAAATTTTATTCTGACCTTTCTGGTGTTTTGAGGGTTTGTTTGAAAGGAGTAATGGAAGTACAGCGTCTAAAAGAAGCGGCATTAAATCGGGAGCGCGAATTAATCACCTGAGGCTAGTTAAGTGGAATACGAAGTACTTGGATACATGGATAGCGTAATAGTGGATCGCGTTCCTGCATGATGCGCATCCATTTTGCTCTTTCGCCCTAGCGCTGTGTAGATGCATGTACTCAACACAGTAAAGATGCAGGTACATACCGTAACGCCACAAGCCTCACTCTACAGTTACACTACATACCTTCGTGGGTGTGTTTCTTCAGAAACTTTTTCAGGGGTAGAAGCAATTAGTGGGCTTCCACGACCCGGGATTAGCTTAGGTTAGCTGGGATCGATGGACGCGATGGACCTATGGCGTGCCAGATTTCCCCTAGCTTATCCTGCTTACATAGTTGTGTACCCATTCCCGCTTGTGTCCGTCTCGTTTAAGTACAAAAAGTCTCCATGCATTTCATGGATCGCCCGGAAATCATCTTCTAAGTTGTTGACATTCGCCTTCAAATCTTATTGTCTTCAACCTTTTGACAGAAGGGACAACGGCTTCATCTGCTTAGTTGGTACTTGGTTGGATCTATCTTGTCTTGCTTAGGACCCCATAGTAAGTAATTGAATGGTTAACTGTCTTATGAATTGTTTACTCTGCTAACGCAGCTTTTTGTTTTGTGTAGGTAGTCAGTTGTTGATACGCGATCTCGAGGCTGTTTCGTCTTTCCGAGTCTTCTGTATCCCCCTTTTTCTGTTTTCAGTTCGAGATTCAGCAAAGACTTGACAATGCACGCGTCCAAGTCAGCCGTGGGATCAGCATTGCTGTTCTCCTTGGCTTCCGCCATGCCGAATCTCCGTCCTAGACAGACAAATTCAGCTCTCGAGCCCTGGGTGACTGTTAACGAAGATGGCAAGCCGAGCACTGTTACTCCCGTTCTCAGCACCATTAGCGGTACTCCTACAGTTATCTCGGGTGCTCCTCATGATCTGACCGCAACTGTCTTTACCGAGACCAACTATGGAAAGGTTTCAACGAGTACTGGTACCGCTCCGATTCCTACTGCAACTGGTGGCACGGCTGGAGCCGGCTCGTTCCCCGTCTGTCACAATAAGGATGGTGATCACGCCCCGTGGTGTCAACCAACCCAAGATACGCCGTTATATGTCGGTACCACATATTATTGTATGCTACACCACCACCTACCCGTAACAAAATAGACAACTCACTAATCCGCTCAATAGTTACTTGGGACACATCCTATTTCCCAATTCCCAACACGACCATCTTAGTCCAAGGTAACTACCTTAACGAGACAACGGGCGAAATCACAGACCAAGCTTTCGAGTCACCTAAGTGGTCCGCATCTTGGGGTTTCTGGAGCTACAAGATCGAAGGCAGCCTATTGAAGCATCAGTCTGGCAAGAATATCACCCTACAGCTAGCCACTTTGACTGCCAAGGGCAACTCTAGTGATATCATTCCGGGTCCTACCGTCCTGGTTACGGAACATCCTGGACCTAAGCCGGAAACCGGCAAGACGCCCGATACTCGCGCCTTAGCAATTGCCCTGCCAACCGTGGTGGGATTCATTGCTCTATGTGTTATTGGAACGTGTCTATGGAACAGGAGGGACCGCCAGATCGGACTCGGAAACATCATGTCCCGCAGCAGACACGGATACAGTGTTGGCAAGAGCTCGCGTTCTCGGATGGGTCTTGGCAAGAAGAACAAGGCTAACGAGCGTATCCAACTGATGCAGCGGGAGCTTGAGGCCGAAGGTGGTGAAGTCTACCGCGATGAGCCGGATCGCCCGCGACGGGACTCTGATGCCCTTGGTAGCCTAGCAGGGACACCAACTGAGGAGCGTCGCATGGACTTCCGGGACCAGCGAGACCGAAACATGTTCCGGGATGAATTGAAGAGACAGAACGAGAGATCGTAGAGTGGTCTCTTCAAACCTTTGTTCGGATACTCGCACTACAAAGAAATCAATGGTGGATAGTAATGACGCGGGAAGCCTCACCCGTCACCATTGAACAAAAGGCGTATATGTATATGATGATGAGACCTGTTTCTGTAGGTACATATATACCGATCTTGCTCTGGCTACGATATGATTAGGGCATGGAGGCTGGGGCTCGTAATGACTGGCTTATAGATCACGTTTGGTTATGAAGCAAAATGAAGTCAAGACTTTATTAATATCAAGACAATGTTTACTGATGACCGATTGAAGGATAAGCGTTCAATGCTAATTGTCCTCCGAGATGTGCATATAACACGTTGCTCCCTTCTGCTATTTCACCCTTACGAATCAGATCCATCATGCCTGCTAAGCTCTTCCCTTCGTATACAGGATCTGTAATGAAAGCCTCTGTTTTGGCACCGAAACGGATCGCTTCCAGCGTCTGTTCGTCCGCGATTCCGTATACGCCCGCGTGATATTTATCGTTTAGTTCAATATCTTCCTCGGCGATGTCGCCCTCCTCTAACCCGATCTTCACAGCCGTCGCTTTCGCTATCCGCAACACTTGGTCGAAAGTCTGCTTCACCTTGGCGGACGCGTCGATGCCGATGACGCGCCGCTTCTTGGAGCCGAGCTTCTTCTGCGCGAGCTTGAACCCGGCTACCATGCCCGCGAACGTAGACCCCGTCACAGCGCACACGATCACCGTGTCGAAAAACACACCTATCTCCCGCTCCTGTGCCTCGACTTCGAAAGCCCAGCGCGCGAAGCCAAGACCGCCGAGAGGGTGGTCGGAGGCTCCCGCGGGGATGTAATACGGCTTGCGGCCCTTTGCTGCGAGTTCATTCTGCAGCTGCGCGAGGGTAGGCTTATGCTCGATGCCGAAGTTTGTCGCGGGTTCGAGGCGCGCGTCGGCGCCCATGAGCCGCGACAGCTGGATGTTGCCCACGGAGCTATATAGGATCTCGTCGGGGGAACCCGGTGGAAGGTCGACCCAGTGTTCTTGTACTAGGGCGCATTGTAGGCCGAGAGCGGCGGAGACGGCGGCGACTTGCCGCGTGTGGTTCGATTGCACGCCACCGATGGAGACGAGGGTGTCGGCGCCTTGGGATAGAGCCTCTGCTGCGAGATACCTGCGATTCGTCAGTCTCGTTTTTATTTAGTTATCTTTTTATTTTCTTTCTTGCTTTTTCAGTCGTATGTATATATGATGTAGGTGACACTCATTTGTACATATGATATTTGTAAGGTATATAATTGTCGGTTCAATGATAAAGCATGAATAAATATGTACTCACTCTAACTTCCGCGTCTTGTTCCCTCCGTAGGCAAGTCCGGAGTTACAGTCATCGCGCTTGGCGTAAACGTTGACTTTACCACCCAACGCGGCGGATATGCGCGGCAAGTGCTGAATTGGCGATGGCCCGAACAGGAAGGATTCCTTCGGGATGCTAGCGAAAGGTTCGGGTAGACGAAGGTCGAGGTTGACCATTTTAGATACTTTCTTGACTATGAAGTTAGAGTAATATCACAAACCTTTTGATTATTTTGCTAAGTAGACCAATATTTCTTCCTTCAATCTTATCCCCCTCTCGAATGTAAGTCCTACCCGGCCTTGGTATATATACCTAGGTATATATGTGTGTGCCTAGCACCATCTCGGTAGAGCTCATCACCGAAGTCGGATACCAAGAGTGAGTGGGTATAAGACGGAGCGGAGAGATGCCAATACGCTGCCCACTCCTGATAGACTCTGGGCATTCCATCAGCCAACCAATGTCGAGCAGTCAACCTATTTTAGCAATACTACTTTATACTGGAGGTCACCCCAAGGGCTGACTTGAACCTTAAGTTTTAAGCAGCCCCACACTAGCCACAATCACTTTTGAACCAATCACAACTTTCCATCTTCCACCCTGACACATATCCTTAAGTTAAAACTTAAGGCATTAAAAGCCAAAGTAGATCAACCTTGTTGGATTATTATTAATGATGATGATCTAATTCCTAAGTAAAAAAGCCTTTAACTCCATTTTGTTACCACGAGACGACTGTTCCTACATTGATATTCGTTAAAGCTCGCTAATAGCTTCATCGTAAACAGCTATGATGGCCTTGTACAATTGGTTTGGGTCTCCCACAGGAGTTCCATAGCTCATTCTTCCGACCTTGTCAGAAAGGAAAAGAATGTCCCTAATCTTTAAGCAAAGCGGCTTAACGATATCCAAAGCTTTCGGAAACTCGCCCATTATATCTTCAAGGCCATCTACAGTCATATGGCTTCTTTTAATATCCGCTATGTCTTCAAAACTCCCAATCCCCCATTTGCGGAATAGGCTCTTTTTAGGCGGCTGCTCTATATTACCAAATCCATTCCACCATGATTGGTATCCACACATCCAAAGCAAGACGTAAAAGAACGATTCAAGGTCGTGGCGGTAAGTATGATCAATTTTGCGTAGCACTTCTATCGCCATAAATTGCATCGTGCCGATCTGGTGCCGTGCCGATCTGGGACCGTCGTCTCTCACTTTGGCTAAGTCAAGGTCGATAAGCATACCTTTGAAGCCATTTGCCAGCTCAGGTTTCGTAATAATGATATTATTTGGAGATATGTCGCGGTGGAGTATTTTTCCTTTGATATAGAGGGATTGATGTGCTTTGATCGCGTCTCGTAAAGACTCTAACAGTTCCCTAATATTCCTAAACTCGCTAATGACACGGCCAGCGGGCGAGATGACAAGGCAGGAGTAGATGCTATTCTCCCACAAGTCTTTGCTAGGTGTATAAAGACTTGGCTTAATCTTACTAATAGACTTGGTAGTTAGCTTCGATTTCTGACTGCAAAACCGCTGCCTCTTAGAACTGGGCACGTTGTCGAGAGCATGATCGTCCGATAACTTTCGTTTGTTCGTCGCGTTTATGTCTGATATAGTTAATAGCAGATTGTCAGATTGAACGTTTTCACCCCGAAAACGGTGAGCTGCTGAGAACAGCAACCCTTCTCGCATTTCTGCAATAGAAGTAATGCGACGATGTGCTAC
>KZ112929.1:19445-68429 GCA_002120325.1 Daldinia sp. EC12
AGATTGAATGCTGTGGTAGAGCTAAGCATAGCTAGCAAGAGATCTGCGATCACAGAACGCCAGGATTCATCGGATGCCTTCAAATCGCGTAACTTGGTTGAAAAACGACTTAGCGAGTCATCGAGCGGATAGTCCTCAATAACTCTGATTTGCTCCTTACTTAGCGTCATTTTGGTCTTTTTTGTTTTTTAGATGAAAAGGTCAAGAAAGGGGAGATTTCCCAAGATTGGAAAAGATTGAGAAAGATTGAATGTAAAGATTGAATGTAAATAAAAAACAAACTTAACCACGATCACTTTCGGACCAATCACAACTTTCCATCTTCCACCTTGACACATATCCTTAAGTTAAAACTTAAGGCATAGATCTTGTATGTAATCATTTCCACCCCTATCTATCTTGCGTGTTTTGCATTGCATTATTGAGATGCAATCCGCCTTAGATCGTAACACTGTTCTTATCGAGATCCAAAAGGTTTTAGGATAGAAGATATGTAAAAGTTCTATGCTTTCAGATCTCAAATCACCTTGGAGGCTAACACTGCGAGAGGCACCGTAAAGACAACTCCTGCTATTATTAGTCACAAGACATAGGTATGAGTCTGGTTGAGCTTTGTTGTGTGCACCCATTATCTGGAAATATTGTTTGTTAGGTATCTAAATAAGAGTGCCGGAATCCATTATTTGGGTCACTTGGCTTTATGAGTCTGTTAGCATTTTTATAATTTATAATTACAATGAATGTGTTCTTTACTGTGTGTGTTAGAGGTACAGATTGGTAGAAGGTGGTAGGTTTGTTCAACTGTCCAGTCATAAGCCTCCTATCAAGAACTATTTAATAAGACGTTTAGACGCCAGTTAATTGGCGAAATAAAACAACCTCAAACCTCATAGACTAAATCGCCTTAGGTACCTAGTTACTGGTGAAGTCGACTTCTTTACTGCGACCGCCTAAGTAATTCTATCAGGTGCACTCACTGCTGATTGTACAATACTAGCGCCCAAAGTCTAGTGGCAGGTTCCCAAGACGAAATTCAACCACAATTCAGTCACTGGACTCGTCCTGATTCCACCTCATCCCAATTCACCAACTCTTCCCTAATACATAAATATATTATTAACTCGTCATCTGTACTTAACTTCTCTAACCTGATACACATATGACTACGGATCATTCACATAAAGTGAGGGGATTCTGAATGTCATTTCCTTCTCGTCAAATCCAACTGGTATATATATAAATACTATCTTTGCGCAAGCTATCAAAAGCTGTGCTATTTTCTGCTTCTCATAACCAATACCGGTAAAGGAAATTTTGGCCAGAATTTTCCATATCAAAGCGGCAGTCACTAATTATCATGGATTCAACCGTAGGTCCACAAAGCTAAGGTTTCTTGTTGTTTTTCCCCTTTGTTATCCACTACTAACAGGTAGCTTTATAGAACTCGACGGCATTGGAAATTCTAGTCCATACCCCTCCAGGCAAAATGGTAACCCACGAGTAAGTTTCCTTTTTAATATTTAAGGACTGCCCCTTTATCTTGGTGTCGTGTCCATGATAGTCGCTCCTAACCCAAAGGTCTAGAATTATCCTGGTACACGGGTTTAAATTACATTCAGACGACCCAAAGCATCTTTATAAGTTCAAGAATATCTTGGAGAACTGGATCAAGATTGCGACAGACCCTATTCGCGACCGCGTCAACGTTCGCACCTTCGCCTTCGATGGGGATCATGTCTTACACAATGGAAAAAATGGATTATCGGATGCGACTATCGAATTGTCAAAGAAATTTGCCGCAACAAGCGAGGATCCCTCATCGCCCCTATTCCGGCCGAGAGTAGATGACAAAGCATCAAGAGCTGCTGTATTCATTGCCCACGGACTAGGTACATGGGTCGTGAAAGATTTCCTGGTCCTCTTCCGAAAAGCCTCCAACCGTGTTGATCCAACCGGCTTAGTATTTCTAGATGCACTAGAGACGCCTCCCGATATGACCCCCGTCGACGTACGATCCAGTTCTGCCGTATCCAGGTACCTTTTTGAGCTTGCGGACATCTACAAGACCCAGGCAATGCTCAAGATCAATGAACTCCAAGAAAAGTTGCGGATAATAGATATGAACTTCAGACTGCTGACGAATTCCCGGTATGGGGTTTGCAAGGAAGCAAAGGATATGAATGAGGATCGCAACTTATATACCATGAAAATGTGGTGCAATAACGTCTGGATGTCGTCTAACCCCCGTCTGACGATCGAATCTGTGAGTTTATTAACCTCCCATCTTTTCTGCACTCATAACCCTTCTTCTCCTACTTTCTTCGTCCTTCCATGGGGTATACTAATATGTGTGCTAGTCAATGGTGAAGTCATTTATTAGAGGATTCCGTAACATCATCCGTGTAGACAAGTTGACAAAGATAAAAGAGCAGTTGAAGAAGCTTGAGCCACTGAAACTACCAGAATGTCTTCAAGAAGCAACTGATCTCCGCCGGTTCTACGATGTCCAACCCGATGACAAGCATGATGATGTCGAACTTATTGCAAGTCCTAGTGTGAGCCAGGGCACCAGCCTCCGTTCTCATAACAATAAAAAGGGAAAACGTAAGTCTAAATCTCGCAAATTATCCAAAAGAAAAAAAAAACCCAGGTAGTTAATAATTATTGCCTTCTAGAGAAAGCGAATTCGCCATCTAGCCCAATCAGGAGGCGCCGTATTCTCATACCCTCAAATTCCATGAAGCCACTTCGAAAGATCCCCGAAGAACAAGAAACCGAACACCACCAAGAACAAGCGTACGGTTTCCGTCCAGACCCTGCCTTACAAACTTATGGCAATAAGTTCTATGGCGAAAAGTTCTATGACTTTGACGATGCTGTGGTCCAGAGAAACGAGGCAGCGGAAACGGACGATCAAGAAGCTCTTGCAGCCGCCCAGTCCAGGTTGCAGCTAGTCAAATGGCAGCAGGACCAGGACTATGGAAAAAGTCACCCAAAAGTCCTTATTACGCAACGCGAGATTATTACCACGAGCCTAGCGTCCGGGATGTGGAACGGCAAGCCCATCGAGGAATGGACGTTAGACGACTTCCGTGAGATAGAATACGACATGCGGCACACCTTCGAAGGCCTGGAGGAGTCTCTCGGACCACTCCACCAGGAAACTCTCGAATCCCTCACCGTGCTCTTCAGCGTAAGGGTCTCGTTAGTAAAAATCAAGATCCTCCCGTGGGCTTCCGTTGCTAAGTTACTCGACACGATGACGCAGCGGCTGGACGACCGGGCGGTGTTCATGCCGGACCTGTTGCTCGACGCGCTTAAGATAAAGTACAAGATAGCGCTGTCGCTGGCGCAGATCTCGGAGCGGGGCGATAGGATGCTGGCGGATCTGCTGAAGGAAGTAGAGGACCTGGTGCTTACTACAGGGAGGAGCTCTGTCACGGAGTTGACGGCGCTGAGTTTTAATATCCTGGAGAGGATCTCCGAGGTCCGTGAGATGAGAGATGGGGAGGACGCAGCAGCGGAGGAGGTGGAGCAGGAAAGTCGAATATAGATAGGTATCTCACGTATTGTTGTTGGTGTCTTTGGGTAGGTGGAAAGTCTTGGTACCCCCCCGTTGAGTTCACAATTATGTTGCAAGTATAATGCTACAGTGTACGTCTGAATGAGAGGAAAGGGACATGATACCTTGAATCTGTTAGTGTAACATTCCTCTGCCATGGCGCGAACTGGTTATCAACCAGATTCCTCTTGCAACACGAAGCCGTTTTCCAACACTCCTCCGCGATGCGATCGTTTTTCACGACGTTTCCTGCCGAATGACCTACATGCATGAACAAGAACACCTGTTCCATGATCGGGTATTCCAACCGTTGAACGATGTCGCTAGAGAGTTCCTATTCGCTCGTTTCGCTTGGTCAATCTTCAATAGCACCACTATACCATTCCTTGAGGTGAAAGGGCGTCCGTTTACGGTAAGAATCCGCGTAGAGGCGGATTCTTCAATCAAGCTTATTGATCAGACGGTGTCGTCTATAGCTGCCCTTCCCAGTTTGCGCCAATTGTCATCACCCAGCTTGGGGCGGAAACGTACTCGTGATGAACCAATGCGAGGAGAGCAACGTGACGATGAATGGCAGCACGACGATTCAGATTTGTTTTGGTCTATTGAGGAAGGCAAGGTGATACATGTCAATGAGATCAATTACCCATTTGGTGAACCTGATTTCGACAATCCTACGTTTGAGTAGTAGCAGTTTCAACGAATGGGCTTCCGATAATATCCTTTTCCCTTGTCCGAAAGATCAATCCACCTGGTCTATTTGGAAAACCTATTGACTGGCTACGGAATAACTACTCAAAGCTTCTTTAAAAAAAAAACAGAGCTACCTCAGTGAGGGAACGCGCGGTAGGTATCTGCTTTGATTCCTTAATGTTACCAACACTCTAGGTACAGATAGATAGTTCCGTTTCTCCTCTATACAGATTAATTCCTCATACCCTCCCGAAAATTCCCAACTAAACCCCTGTCACAGAACAATCCTCTATTTATTGCCACCACTACTGGTACCGTTGCTGCTGTTGCCTCCATATCCTGAAGACGAGCTCCGGCCAGAAGGAGAGATGTAAGTAGAACCACCCTGGCCATTGTTGTAGTAGGTAGACCCGTTGGGATTTGAGTAATAATACGAGCCGTTCCTAAGCGCAGGTGCGAAGCTAAGTATTAGTATTCGAGACGAAAATCCACGCGAGAGATTTATCTACTGCTAGTGCCAGGTACCACTGGGAAAAAGCAGAAGCTGTAAAGGGAAATGTGCGAGGGGAGAAGAGGGGAATATTTTAAATAGAGAGATAATGACATGACGTACTGGTTGGAGTAATGGTAAGAGTTCGAGTTGGCGGCACTGCTGCCATAATCCCGGGAGCAGTAATGATTGCCCTAAGTTAGAGTTAGATGCAACCCAATTTGAGCCGCGAGTACATGAGGCTTGGGAGTTGAAGTATGAATGGTGGGGAGGAGGGGGTAGGTGCAAAAAAGGCTTACATACCTGGCTGTTGTGGCCGGAGCTCTTGTAGGAGTAACCTCTGTCGCTCATTGTGGTAGTGGTGGTGGCAAGGAAGGGAGAGAATACTCTGATATGAAAGGGTCTCAATGGAACCAATTGGGAGGGACTTCGGAGTTGTAGAGTGAGTGTATGGAAAGGAAGGGAAGTTTAAGTTGTGAGTGGTTTGAGGAAAAGAGGGCGGAAGAGGGTGTATTAATAGGCGGTGGGTTTGTAGCGGGACATACAAACCCAATTGCAACTACGTACTGTATGGGGATACAAACCTTAGAGTAAGAATAGGTGCGATGGTGAGACTATATGTTTGCTTGTATTAATTTCCCTAGTGCGTATAAGCAATACCATGTTTGACCTTTCTCCCTTTGGGAATGCTCAGACCACAAAGCGGATTAGGCGTAAAGAACAAATAAGCAGCACCTCATGAATGGTTCAAACAAGGGACGCGATTACGATTTTGACACGGCAATCCAATAGAACCAACCCATAGT
Organism: Daldinia sp. EC12; assembly: GCA_002120325.1. NCBI lineage: Eukaryota > Fungi > Ascomycota > Sordariomycetes > Xylariales > Hypoxylaceae > Daldinia > Daldinia sp. EC12. The sequence goes on from KZ112929.1 coordinate 24,997, forward strand.
CTATTATTAGGTACATTTCACCAGTCACATGGACGGTTGCTCGCAAGCAAAACAGCAAAGAATACGGTACCGGACAGGAGCACACGCACAAGCCACAGATAAGTTGTTCTTAATTCATGTCTGTCTACTGGTATCTGTCTAATAGGTGTCGCTAATACAGAACTCTATGCAGCGGCGGTATCAATTATATCTTCGCGGGTATTAGTTATTCGGTCTTTCCCTGAGCGGCTCCCTCTCGCTCGTCCACCTCGTGCTCTGCAAGGTACTTTTCCGCATCCATGGCAGCCATACATCCGGAACCTGTTGATCCTTTGTTAGCACCGCTATATTCTACGCTATTGAAATATAGGGGGGAAATATGTGTACGTACCTGCGCTGGTAATAGCCTGTCTGTATCTCTTATCTTGTACATCACCTGCAGCGAATACACCCTCTACGCTTGTTGCCGGTGTTCCAGGCTTGGTGATGATGTAGCCATCCTCATCAATATCTAACTGCCCCTTGACCAAGCTCGTGGCAGGATCGTGGCCAATGGCGTAGAAGAGGCCGTTGGCTTCTATCAGCTGTCGCTTTCCGGTCTTTGTGTCTTCAATGACCAGGTGGGTCATCACCTTATCGTCTCCTTTGACCTCCACGCCTCTGGTGTTGAACATAACGGTGACCTTGGGGTGATTGATCAATCGTTGGGCCATGATGCTGCTGGCACGTAGCTGGTCTCTTCGTACCAACACCGTCACGTGGCTACCGTATTTTGTAAGGAAAGTCGCCTCTTCGGCGGCGCTATCTCCGCCGCCAATGACCACCAAAGGCTTATTTCGAAATATGGGAACAGCACCATCACAAACAGCGCAAGCGCTGATACCATTTTGCCAGTATTTCTCCTCGCCCGGAAGACCTAGCCTCTTCGCAGAAGCGCCGGTGGCGATGATGACGGAATCCGCAGTGTGCACATCACCGGGGGCCCATTCCGTCTCGTACTTGAACGGTCTCGAGGAAAGGTCGAGCTTGGATACTGTTTCGGTGATGATCTTGGTACCGAATCGTTCCGATTGCTGCCTCATAGCATCCTGATATAAGCAACTTTTATTAGTATCTTACGCGATAGATTTTGTACAAAAATGACGTTCGAATAACCCACCATCAGCTCGCCACCCATAATTCCCCTGGGGAATCCAGGGAAGTTTTCGATGTCGGTAGTAGTTGTTAACTGACCCCCAGCGGCTATACCGTTGGCCATGAAACCCTCGTAGAGAACTGGGTTCAACTCGGCACGGGCGAGGTAGATGGCGGCAGTGTGGGCGGCAGGCCCAGAGCCGATAATGACAACCTTGCTATGCATCTTCCTGGCTGTTGTTATTGGGATCTTGGTAGTCTGCCCTGTGTACTTTTGGAATCCCGCAGAAGCGAATGCTGCAATGGAAATTCCAGATGCGCCTGCGCAGAAAGTTCTCCTAACAGTACGAGAAAACACTTTGGCGGTTTTACGTCGACTGGTTTTATTTATTAGGTTGTTATGTAGTAGGTTGTAAGAAGAGGGCCACAGGGTCCAGTTGAAATATCGGTAGGCTCGGAGGACGTTCGGAAGAAAAGTAGGGCTAGGAATTGTTGAGGTTAGGGGGTTTGTCGTTACGCTATGCTATGCTTGCTGTACGATGACATGAATGGAGTCACAACAGTACTAAGGCCGTATCGTAGTAAGACAAGCTGAAAATTTGCATGGAATTATTTCAAATGCGGCTCTACATGTAATTCCGAAAATAGTTCAAAATTTAGAATCGAATATTTATTGTACGACCAAGTCAGTCCATTAGTACTTCTCTTTTTTTTAGCTCGTCAATTTCTTGCAGGTCATTCCAGAAGGCGAGAAAAATAAAAATTCCCCCGCATTATTCAGCAAAGATTATTAGCTAAAAAGGCACATGAGCACACGGGCAACAACGAGCCGGACCGGAGCTTGACTCGAGCTGGCCCCACCATGGACCGATCATAGAATCTCATGCAATTGTCGGGTCGGGCTCAGGGACCATATCCTATATATGCATATTCTAACCATAGGTAAATAAATAAATTACGTTGTCACATGCTACGAATTACATGTTGATATCTTATCTTGATTAAACCCATAAAAACAAGCAATCGTCTTGTGAGTGATTACGTTACGAGACAGGTTGATAAGCGAACCTTAGATAACTTTAACATGTATAGGTCAGTACCAGGTATATCCTTCATCTATTTTCGGTCAGTGTTTGTAACGGGTCAGCTCTTGTTCGGCGTGTGCCACCGGCTTCTGGTGTATGTAACAAATCCCCCCCTCCTCTCCGTCAACCGGATACCACCCAACACCCTGATGGATATGGCACTTTATTTTTAGCCTCTCGTAGCCAGTTGAATATATTCCAAGCCTTACATGCATGGTCCGATCGATTTATATTACATACCACCAATCAACGCTCATCCGTAAACTATGGCACCACAACAGGATATCCCCGTTGCCGCTAACGTCCTCGGCGTACGTTATTGCCGTGACGAGTATCTATCTTATACAAATACAATAGCTAAATATATCAATTGTTTAGACTATCGGTACTGTTCTGTGGTGTGTGCAAACGATACCCCAGATAGTGAGTATACTCCAAACAATCGAACACGTAAAGTTTCTGTAACTGATTCAATGTGTTGTTAGTGGACGAACTGGCGGACGAAAAAGACGGATGGACTCCCCGGCTCAATGATGTACTTATGGGCATTATGTGAGATATCCCCATACCTATGCCACGACATATGTCTCAGGTACATAGGCACTAATGATTCTTATCAGGTGGCGTCCCTTTCGGAGCTTATAATATCGTACAGATGTTCAATTACCCGCTCCAAGTACAGCCACAGGCCTTCATGGCGCTCTGTCTCGTGAACTGGTGTCAGATATTGCTATACAATAGTAAATGGCCCATGGTGAGAGTAGTCCTTATAGGGCTGGCTAATGCTGCGGCTTTTGCTGGCGTGCAAGCGGCTCTGATCGTCACGCTACGGGTATTTCCAATGACTCCATGAGTTAAATCCTATATTACTAACACGAAATAAACTAATGCAGCCGTTATACGACGCTGGGAACAGCACCGGGGTCTTAATAGTTGGTATAATTGCGAACATCCTCTTGGCAGTTGGCTTATTACCGCCATATGGCGAACTTTGGAAGCGGAGAGGGAGAGTCATCGGAATTAACTTCGTCTTTCTGTCAAGTAGGTGATTTTGAGTTCATTCCACCTTTCTTAATCGTTGCGCCCGGAATTTTGAGACCTCTGGATAAGGCCAGTGGGGAATTATCCCCCCAAGAAATATCGCCTTCGATGTCCCTTGCTAGGATAGGGGTAATTACTAACCTTTAGCGACAGTGGACTGGCTAGGTGCATTTTTCTCTCTTATGTCACTTGGTACAGTACTCCGGAATCCATATTCACCTTATAGATTGCTTACTTAAATGTAGCTGCCCAGAACAGTTTCGATATCTTGGGTGGTGTGTTGTATATCGTATGGTAAGCGCCACCGCTTAAGCTTCTAGCCGTTAAAGTCGAACGCCAAAGATCCTTGGTTCATCAGATTAACATATATGCTAGCATACTTCTTGAGTCTGGCATATTTATGTCTCACCTCATTTGGCTCTTCCGTACACGGAAAATAAGAAGGGAAGCAGCATCAAGGGGAAAAACTTTTGACAACATTGCAGCAGAGCACGAACAACGAGGAATACCATTCAAATTTGCGGAGCGGAAAAGGTCTAAGAAAACCGATGTAGAAAAGGGGAACACCAGGCATAATGAAGATGGTAGTGGTCAACCACAGCAGCATTCGACTGAAGCAGGTCCACACGACGGCGACTCAAAAGGTGTTCAACAAAATATTGATTCGGAACCCGAGAGGCGGATAAAGGGTAGAGTGGGATAGTCCGTGTCTGGAACTGATTAAAACTAAAGCGAAATACGTATAGCGGTGTGATATCTTAAGTCTAAAGTCAACGCAAAGTCGTACCTCATTACCATCGTCCCCTGATATTATTAGTCAACCACATCACTAAACCATCATCGCACATGTTAACAACTTGAAACTGTGGCCCTGAATTAAATCAACGTCGCCGTCGTATAACCAGTTTATTCGACAGCAGGCCCCTTCCCTTGAGCGCTTAGAGCTCCTCCCTTACCGCCGTACTCAGCCGGCAGCTTCTCGCCAAGTGCGGGAACCTTGCTGTCCGCAAATTCCTGGGCCAAGTTTCCGCCATTCGACATGGGGTGGAACTTCTTGACCGTCTTAGGAGCGACGAACAACTTCATGACGCCATACATGAAACCCATAATGGCGGGCACGTTGACAAAGAACTTCTCCTTGAGAAGCTCGGGGTAGGCCAGGGCGAACACGCGGATGGTCTCGGTGCTAGCGGCCTTGACCTGGGGGGACTGGCGCAGGAAGCTGATGGACTTGTAGTCGTGCACCTGGAAGATCTTATACGGATCCCAGTCAGCCGTGATGGGCTTTGTGGCTGTGGGGAGCGAGAGCTCATGGATGGCGAGTTCCATGAGGGCGACGCGCCAGGCAATGAACCTGATATTTAGGTTAGTGGAGTGATGTACACATTAAAGAATATAGTACTATGGTAGGTAGATAATCTTCAATGGATCGTATATAACTCACTCATCTAAAACGCCAAAGGTCTCGTTGATCGACTTGACGCCGCCGTAGATGTTCCAAGTAAACACTTCTCTAGACTCGGGATTCTCATCGGCTGCATTTTCATCGCCAGCAACATACTTGGTGACGTATCCGAGGCCATCGAATTTCGCCTTTGAAAAAGTCTGCTTGACAAGTTCCAAAGGCTTCATCTTGGCGCGCCACGCCAGGGTCTTCTTAAGCTGATCCCTAGCCTTGATAACATCGCCGTCGTTGGCGTTTAGGTACTTCTGTAGCACGATCTGGCTGGGGATGTGGGTAGCCGGGTCTGCTAGTGTGACGCCCCAGACTTCGGGGTGAGATTGAGATTGAACGACCTTCCATAGCTCCTGGATCGGCGTTGTGGGCTCATCGGGCTTAGGAACCTCGGTCTTCGGAGCTTCGGCCATTGCTATGAAATTAATGATATAAGTTGGATACTGTGATATATCTGAATATGTACTTTTACGTTCTAATTGATGTTTTTCTGTGTACTCAAAGGCGTAATGTATTTGTATATGTAAAGGATTGCGTAGAAAGTCGTAGCTCAGCGATGAAGGTAAGTGGAATGCGGGCCCGTGCTCATTTAAAGCTTCCCCAGTTGAGCTTAGAACAATCAGATAATGCAGGCAGCTGCAGCTCAGGCTTGGCACCGTTGGGGAAATCAATGCCGGCTTTTAGCCGATCCTACTTTTACGGAACATTCCGTCTGTTGGGATGTTGAACCAACTTTCTTTCCTGCATTACGTTAGGTACATACCTACCATAGTAGGTAAGGTTACATAAGGAAAGTGCGAACAACAACAACTCATCCCATTAGTCATCGGCAAACCAGTGGATTAAACTTCTACAGAACATAAACCTTTCATTGACGTTGAAATATAGAAGGTATAAGGTGCATAAGAATATGTGCAGCCAAACATCAAGATGATTCAAGGAATATTTTACGCAAGGTTCCTTCCTCAAGAAGGTGTGTGAATATCTTCAACTTATTTATTTCATTCAGTGACTGGCCTTGTATGCCTATATAGTCTATTCACCTTGTAATAAATGTCATAAATATTACATACCATTACTATCATGTCTCATAATCGACTCATCAGATAATTAGGAACCAAGATCGTAGCTCAATCTCCACCAGGATGTATCGTAGCAACAACGTACACACCGCATCTCAAACCGCCCCTGGTGGATTTTGACATAATCCAGGAGTACATCATCCCACGCAAGGCTTTCTTCAACCGGTTCATGACGGTGAACTCCCCGGACAACAAATACAGCATCCTTTTATTCCCTGTCTCCATCCCGAATGAGATATACCACCGCAACGAATTCATCTTCAACTTTGGATTAGTCATAGAATCCGACGTCGACCACATCCCGTACGAGAAGCTAGTCAGGAGACTAGCCGTGACGTTCGCCGAGATGGAGCGGCAGCATGGTTATCTAAGCTCGGATGGACGGGTGGACGACGGCCGGCGTCCCATTGAGAGCCTGCTTGAGATTGTCAAGGAGGACCTGAACAACTACGGCGAGTGTATGATCCCCGTGGACGACGCCAACACCCTCAATATGAAGCTGTTCCCCTACCATCCGCCCCCTCCGCCCGTTCGCGGTTGGCACGTCCCCGTTCCCAAGATGAAGCTCGCCGACATCGTCGACCCTACCTGGGACTTGACGCTGCAGAAGATCATCCCGCACCTCGACGGCGTCAACGACGTCCGCCGCATCGCCTGGCTGGCCGACGTCTCGTTGCCGCTCACTCAGATTGCGCTGCAGCACCTCCTGTACTACGACACCATCTTGCTTCTCGACATGTTCTTCTTCGGGAGCTGCTACGCCCCGAGGCCCGGCGTGCACGACTTCATCGTGAACCAGGACGGTATCGTCGATGAGTGCGCTGGGTACGTATGCGTTAGCAATCCCCTTACCGGTGGCAATCCCCTTACCGGTGGCAATCCCCCTGGTGCCAACGCGGCGTCTACTACCGCTGGTAAAGCTGAGGGCGGACACGATACCGCAGCGGACGCCGATGCAGGACGGCAGCAACATCAAGAGCAACACCCTGTATCCCACTACCAGCTGGTAAAACTGATGACGACGTTCTGCACGGGGCGCAGCGTCATGGAGTGGATCAAGCTACACCAAGACGCCGGATTCGACGTCCTACGCTACGTAGACGTGCGACGGCTAGTTCAGTTCGGCGTGATCAAGGGGTTGTTGTACCGCGTGCATAAATACGTTGTCTCGAAGCAGTGTCTCGAAGCCCTCGCTACGGGCAGACGAGTATTGCCAAGGAGCGAAGACGGAGAAGAGGATACATTGCTGCGGTACGCTGACGGCTGCCACACCTTCGATCAGATTATCACCGAGCAGAACATGACGGATGGCGAGATCATGAAGAAGCTGAGAAGTCTCGAGCCGGGAGATCGCACCGTCTTCTACCGATGATACCTCGAACTTGCGATTGTAGATGAAATTATGAAGGAACGATTGATGGCGGCAGCAAATAGCTACCTTATAGCGAATTAGGTCTTGAGACTGGTTCTAGACCTCTCTCGTAGTCGCGTGGCTGCTCACTTTCAAGGGCAATTCAGAAACACGCCAAACAAGCAGATATATCCTGAGGGGCGGATGATGGGATATACGGCAACCTTGGAATCGTATACTTGCCATAACTAACCGTGGACGCGTTTGTATACCTAGGCAATTAAGGTCAGCGACTGCGTCGAAAGACTAGGTAGGTATGGATTATGCAGGATCTGGGGGGGAAGCTTACTTCAAAAATAACTTTAATGATATAAGACATCAGGAGAAGCATTACGGTAGGATGTTTCTCGAGGTAAAGTACTAAGCCTACCTACATAGCAATATGAAACATCCCACCGTATAAGAAGCATGTGGATAGAGAGTCGTTTATTAGGCTAGATTGCTAGTCCAGAGAGGCATTGTTAGTATTGAATTCCAGAACATAACCTCCAGTCTTGAATATTGTGAGATCATGCTACCCTACGTTGCAAATTTTCTATTATACCAACCTGAACGTTGCCTAATTTGCAGTGTATAATCTTTTTAATTATGTTGGTATCATCACATCACCTGTCCAGAGTCCGGGCTAGACCATAGTTGAACCTCCCCACGTCTGAACACCTTACTCTACCTAGGTAAGTCACAGCGCAAATACGAAAGACTACACCCAGCACCTTCGAGGTGAAATCTATTCTCTTTTTTACAGTAGTTACATGATTTACAATTCTTCTATGTTACGTGGCGAACTATCCGTATTTTGGATATCGGCGGCGCCGGCTGCGGCGTGTCCTTTAGCTTCTGAATCCTGGCGGCGTCCTCGGCTTCGCGGCGCTCTAGCGTCTCACGGGCCCTCTCTAGCACCTCGTCGATGATCTCTGTTTTCACCTTAGTGGCCCTCGGTCCGTTCTCGGGGACGTACCGTAATGACTCGTCGAGGATCTGCTTCGCGCGGTTGTTGTCGATCTGGAGCGACTCGGGTATGTGTTTCTCTAGTTCTTTTGTTATTGCTTTGCCTTTCAACGAGTACAGGCTTATCGCTCCGTCTAAGAGCTTCTTCTTCAACACAGGGTCTTGGAGTCCGAGGTTTTGATCTTGCGCCGCCTTCGTCAAAGCTTCTTTCAGTAGTCGCACTCGGCCCGTGCCCGGTTCGCCCGGGTACATCTGGCCGCTGGCTGCCCATTCCTCATCGCTGACCATCTCGACAACCCGGATGAAGTGTTTCCCTCGGCGCAGAATGAGGAGTTTCCCGTCGATAAGGAAATTCTTGGTCTCCTTGGGGAACCAATTTTTAATCGGCGTGAAGGTTAGCTCGCCGTAATCCATGCCTTTATTAATAGACGCAGCCTGACCAGGGGAACCACCGATGTAGGCTCCCTGGTGCTGCGTTAGGCGATTTCCATCAGTGACACTGTCAGCGAGGCCGGCGGCAAACAAGATGCGGCTTATGGACTTGCCCAATATCAATGACGCGGGAAGTTTCACATCAATTTGGAAATTCGCAGCCAAATTGGCCGTGGGTGGTGTTTTTGACGGGTATGAAGTTATCAACTTATCGCCTGGCTTAGCATACATTCCTCTATGTCGGGCCTGTACCTCCGTAGCCTCCTTGAGTCCGTAAATAAGCGCGACTACTTCGTATGCGAGTGTATGTTGGGCATGACGCTTGGAGGGATCTTCGTTTTGCTTCTCCATAACCTTACTGATTTCCTCAAGTGGAAGAAAAGTAAATAGCTTCAGCAGCCCCTCGACATCATTGTCAGGGCGTCGCACAAAGTACCCATATAGATCAAAACTACTCGTCATGAATTGGTCGAGCCAGATGGCGTTGCCGGCGCTCTTTCCAAATTTGGCACCGGAAGAGTCAGTAAGAAGGGGAACGGTAAAACCGACGAGTGAATGAAGAAAATCACTAGGCATTTTCTCCAACGGGTTCGGCTCACTATCTCGAATACGTTTAACACAGTCAATACCGGAGACGATATTCCCGTATTGGTCAGAGCCGCCTATTTGCATCTGAACACCTTGCTTGCTGAATAATTGCCACCAATCCCAACCTTGCATCAGGGGGTAGATGAATTCATCAAGCCCCATGCCGTCACCTTCTTCCATTTTGCGCTTGACGGTCTCTCGTGACAGCATAGGTCCTAGTCGCATTCCCTTGAACAGTCGTGATACGACCTCAATGAAGGAAAGGTTGTTGTACCACATGCTGTTATTCATCAAGGCTCGACTCCATATCCTGGCTTGTTTTTTATAGCCGAAACGTTCGCCTTGTTGCTCGACGTTAGTCCATATCCGCTTCAACTGGTAATGAATTTTGGTGATATTCATGGTTATATCAGCTCTGGAAAGAGGGTCGCGACTTTGTAAACGACCGGTAGGATCGCCGATTTTAACTGTGGCACCTCCAATTACGGTAACAGCTCGAAAGCCATTTAGATACATCCAAAAAAGAGCCATTAGAGGCAGCAGGTGGCCGACGTGGAGAGAGGGTGCGGTAGGATCGATCCCAACATAAGCGCCTATTCTTTTCAGTCTCATAAGTTCTTTTATCTGATCCTCGGTCCCGGCGATGTCTTTAATGAATCCACGCTCCTTGAATGTGTCCCAAATATGCGGCGCCTTGCCAGCTTTTATCTGCTCGGCCTTCTCTTCCCATATTTTCCTAGCCTCTTCCTTTTTTTCTAAGAAAGTAGTGGCGATCGATCTAGTCTGCTGTCGCCTTGCAGCCAAAGATCTAATGAGGCATCTTCGGCAGAGGGTTGAGGGCGAGCCTCGTGCGGCCGAAAGGATAGCGCTGGACGACATGATTTTTTAGAAGGTGGTGGGATGTCGCACGGCCGCCGTTAGGAATGGGAGAAGGAGAGGGTTGGAAATTCGATTGGGGTATGAGGGAAACCCCTAGGACTCTAGGTAATCATATACATATAGTACACATTCGGGTAATAAGTTTTCCTGAACAGCCAGTTCTATTTACTCTTCACATGGGAAGGTATAATAGAATGGCGATAGGCGCACATGTAAAATGTTGGACAAGAAAATTAAAGCTGCAAAACGTTTAGTGGGGGCCTGGATTTCTTGCATATGCTTATCGATTAGATTATCAACCTTGAACTATAATAGAGGTATTGACTTAACAGAAGGTCCTGGAGATTGTATAGGATTATGTAATTCTCTAGCCAGGCTTTTCCCGGGCCAACTCAAAAGCACTCAACCAATCAAAAACGTCTTATTTTCATTCGGTCCTCGGCAATGGGCGTGTGGGAAATTCGCATTCCCTTTGGTTCGAACGGTTCGAACGCATCATCGTCGGCCTCAAATTCCACTCTATCCGTTGAATTAATTCAATTCCGCTTTTTAACCTTACCCTAGGGAAAATAAGGAACCAAAGCGAGCGAAGAATAAGATAGACAACGTCAAATCACCCTTCCTCGTTTTTTTCCCCCCTTTCACAATGGCTTCTTCCCTCGCTCGCCCTCTGCTGCTTCGGCAGACTGCTTTAGCCGCCTCGACCCGACGAGCTGCAACCGCCACATTCGTAAGACAGCAGCTTATTCGATCGACGATTACCAAAGATACTGCCCGTGTTGCTGCTTTCCATGCTTCTAGCAGGAGAAGCCTGTTGCCTCCGGGACCTCGTACGTTTTTGCTATTAGTCGCATTGCGATTCTCTCCATGTTTAATTTATCCGCTCACTAACACAATTACGCTTTTAGAGGTTATCAAGGGAACCGGTATGCAATTCCTTGTTTCCCTATTATCAATCGAATTGAATTAGCATGAAGGAACTGGGAGGAGTAGAGAAAAGAAAAAAGAAGAATCATAAAAATTCGCACTAACCCTCCGTATCGAACAAACAGTCAATGACCCAGCGCCGATCCCCGAGACGAGCCCCTCCCACGGCTCCTACCACTGGACCTTCGAGCGCCTCATAGCCGCGGGCATCATTCCTCTCACCATCGCCCCCTTCGCCGGCGGCTCGCTTAACCCCGGCCTCGACGCCATCCTCTGCTCCCTCTTGCTCGTCCACAGCCACCTCGGCTTCCAGTCCGTCATAATCGACTACATCCCCAACAGCCGCTACCCCAAGTCCCGCAAGGCCGCCCACTGGCTCCTCAACGCCGTCACCGCCCTCGTCGGTGTGGGTCTTTATGAGTTCGAGACCAACGACGTCGGTCTCACCGAGGCCGTCAAGAGAGTCTGGAAGGCCCAGGCTTAGATTCAATTAAAATCCATCAAGCATTTCAGAAAGAAAAGAAATCAGGGAAAATATGGGAACGATGTTAAAGACATCGCCCTCCTTGACTTATACGGTAGAAGTCGATGTGAGTAAGCCGGTACCACATGAGCGATGACGGTATGAAGTATGGGTATGGTGTGTTGCTTGAGAGGGCTTGGGGGAAAAAGTCGGATTGTGGGAGGGCTGCGTAGATATACCGCCCGCAGATTCCTTTGTATTGGATGGAGCTCTCTCTGTTGGGAACAGATGGGCTCCGTATAAGGCGTCGGAGGCTAGCAGACTTCTGCTTGTCCGTGTATCCAGTATCACTAGTATATATAGAACTGTTCTTCGCCTACGCACACATGCAAACAAGTACTATCATAAATATTACACAGGGCTGTGGATAGAACACTCGTCACACATCTACACTTAGACATTAACTACTTCTCAAAGTCAACGAGTACCTACACATCACGCACCCTTCCTGTAAAGATAATCTAGGTTCTGGGCTATCCTAATTCACCTTTCTCTTCTCTTCTCTCTCCCTCTCTCCATCACCCCTACTTCTCTCACCTCGTCCCCTGGTGCTCATCCGCGCTCCCATCCCTCTTCCCGAACCTAACCCCTAACCCTCCAATATCCCTACGGAAGAACTTGCCAAAATTCTTCAAGTTCTCATTAATGCCCGCCGCGTTATTCTGCGCCGAGCCGCCGCTACCGTTCGCACCACCACTACTACCCCCCGCCTGCCCTCCCTGCTGCTCGGCGGTAGTGTTCATCCTCTCGACGCCGTCTCGCGCCGCATTTAACAACTTCTCCCCTAGGGACGCCGCGTCGAACCGCGAAGCGGCGCCCTGCGCCGCCGTCGACAGCGCGGCTCCGGGCCCCGAGGCTAGACGGTCGATGCCCAGACCCAGATTCAAGTTATTCACGCCGCTTCCGCTCGCGCCTACTCCGCTGCTGCCGAAGCCTGGCGCGTTCATGAGCGGCGTTAGCAGTGGGCTTTGTGCGACCAGCTTCCCGCCGGTGCTGTTAGCAGGCCCGTCACGGTGAATGGTAAACAGCTCGATCAGGTGTGACTGTTCCTGCTTGCGGATACCTTTCAGGTCGAGGATCTTCCGGAAGTTGGTATCCGAGCGATCGCCGACATGGATGAGGTACGCCTGTACAAGTCCCTCAGGTGGGCTTGGGCGGACCTGAAGCGTCTTAAGGAGCGGGTCGATGCGCGTCATCGTTGCGTTAACGCGCTTGACAAAACCAGCTGGCGGCACGTGAGGGGTCTGCGACGGATTGTGGTGCGAGAGTAGATTTTCCAGGGCTTTGGTTAGGACGTACTTGTCCAGCAGCATCTGCTCAGCACCTACTTCGGAGATAGGCCTGCACTGGACGATAGTATGGATGTACGAGTTTGCTAGGTGTTCTACCAGTTTATCGGCGAACGCACGGGCGTACTGCTGTTTAACCACAACAGCTAGGATCTCTTCCGTCTTTGCGTTAATATGGCTAACCAGCTCGCCCACGTAAGAACTTCGATCACCGACGCTTTCCATCTTGCTCCAGTTTGTATTCTTCATCTCTCGCCAGGCACCCTCGCAATCCGCTTCGACTTTGTTAACTAACGCGATGACTGCAGCGCTGGCGACTCCCAGAAATGCGTCAGCTTGAGACGATAGATCCACCTTTGGCACGAGGTCGTGGTCTATGCGTTTCTTGATATTCTCTTCGAGTTGTCCCGTGTTGGCATGCCAGAAATCTGCCGTGTTTAGGACAAGGATGATGTCGTGAAGAGGCGCCCCTGATGTCCCTCCTCTCTGTAGAATTGTGAGTAACACTTGCTGTGCATACTCATCGAGATATTTAGCCAATATCTTTGCCAAGTCTAATAACCGTTCGCTCGTCGATAGCTTGGCGCATTGCGATAGTGTGAGCTTATAGGAATGAAAGAGCTCAATCGCAGAGCTAATAACAGCTTGGGGTGAAAACTCTTCGTCGGCTGGTAATAAAGGTTGGGCTTTATATTTAGGGATCATAGCTGCCAACGCCTTGTCCTGAGACTCTACCCATAGACTAAGGTAAGGCTCGAAGGCCACGGATATTGAGCCGTTAAAGCTCTGCGTTCTTTCGTCTGCAGAACTGAGTGTATCGATACTCGCCCTTGGTTCGTTTGAAAATCTTCGCTCCAGGGTTTGCTCGAAGTCCATCGTCTCTTGCAGACAACTTAGTAGAAGATTGACATCAATCTTCGCACCATCTGTCCTCCTCATACTCTTTTCTAATATACCCTTATAATCGTCTCTTGTGCCATCGCAGAAAGCCATAGCCAGAGTTTCGCCGACTCTCCAGTGCGGTGGGAATATGCCAGCATGTTCCTCTTCGTAGGCCTTGACCATCCTCTTGAACCAAGCATACCGCCTTCCAATATTATCCAAGCTTCCAGCTTCGTCATTGCCTCTAAAAACCTGGCGATACTCGCGCAACTCGGTATTTACATACCACGTTACTAGTCTCGCCCTCGCATTATCACCGAGCGCATCCATGACCCCACAAGCTTCAATCAGTGTCGCTTTCCTTGACCCGACCTCGCCCTTCGCGAACGCTATCTCAAAGTCTTCGCATACTTGCTCCAGCAGTTCCCTTTGTAATTCACCTACACCTCGACTCAGTGTGGCGATCTGGTCTATACTCCTGTAGCTGTTGAAGTGGCGCATAAGTTGTAAGACCGCCTGTAGAAGACCGGCGCATTCCCTGTATTGTCTTGTTTTAGCTAAGCCCCTGAGCTGTTCGTAGGCTGTCGTCAACATCTGCAGCCGCTTAAGGGCGGTCATAGATAGGGTCAAGTTCCGTTTCGTGCCATCGAGCCGCTTGATATCGGCAGTCATGGAGGTAATATTCTGCTCGGTCTGAATAGCACGAGAGCGTACTGTCTCGATTTTCTTGAAGAGACCGGCGAGTTCGGCCTGGGCGGATTGCATTCGTTCGAGGGAAGAGTCTGGCCCGTAAGCCTGAGCCATCTGAAGGCTCAATATTTCGGCCGAGAGATCATTGTGATGAGATTGAAGAGTTGACGATACGCGGGATATGGAGGATACAGTAGAAGGATGAGAAAACAGTAAGTTAAGATGCTGGATCGGATCGTAGTCGGCTAGTCTTATGTGTTAGCTAGTCAGCAAGCCCCTTTCTCATATATCTAGAAAAAAGGTATACAAGTGTCCGAAGTCGGGGATATTAATAGCCAAGCTTATGAAAAACAGGAAGAGCTGACCTGCGTCTAAAGACGTCGGCTCAGATATGATGCCATTCATCTTAAGCAGCGAAAACTAATTTCGGTGAGTCGCATTGGGTCATACGTAGTAATTTGGAGTACGAAGTATTCCACAAGTCTTAGAGTAGGTATCGTTGTAAACAGTTGTAATGGTTGTAAATGGTTATATCGGTCGTATTGGTTGTATTGGTTGTATAAAGCTAAGACAAGCTGAGGCGATGACGCTGCTAAAGCATATGCAGGTATGCATTAAAGCTGATTTCATCACATGCACCTAAAGGAAATCACGTGTCATTCTGATTATCGATAAAGATATGGATCCGTACATTTCACCTTGTTTGTTTTGGTTCACCTTGATTCACCTTAGCCTACTTTAGCTTCCCTTGACTGACTTACCCCACTCTGCACAGACGGGATGATCCGGTCCAATCATAGGCCAACGTCGTATAACTTCACTTACCCTTTTTGGAAAGGTGTCTGATGCCATGTCTTCACCGAAGGTCAACAAAAATTTCAAGTCCAATTCTTCTTTAGACCATTACAAATGATCATTTATTTGTTTACTTTTTCGGCAAGATTTCAAAATCCTTTATTTTCTAACTCTACCGAGTCTCAGGGCAGCTCCTAATTAAATCCGTGCCGATCCCCCTTAATACATAATCCAATCCTTCTTTATGCCTCCATCTATTTACATTGATCTTGTATCTCCGGGGAAGAGATATTCTGGGTGTTTCTGGTATATTGGATGTAAGTCCCCTTTTCCGTCTTGATCGGAAGCCTGTAGTTGATATATAGGTATAATGATGTCGCCAGATAAGTAGGAAATGCAGAAGGCCCGTTCAGTGGTGTATCTCCTTATGAACAACTCCAGTTCTCAAGTGATGCTACCGCCAGAAAATCCAAGTTCTTAATGCATCTGCCCTACGTATAGGGGTTTAACGCCGTGAAAATGCAAGTAGTCGCAATGAACCTCCTCAACTCCGTTCACCGTGTGTGTGGTAGAAGACCAAAATGCTGATTTCGTTTATGAACTGTGTAATGCTCGGAATCCGGCCGCGATCAAGCTTCGAGATTTTTCTCGCGAGTCAGCGGGTCCAGACCAGTAGAATAAACCCTATAATTATCCAGAGTTAGAGAAGCTGTGGGAGGCATCGTAAAGCAGCGTCTGGGCACTGATCTTTGAAGGGGTTGCGAAAGGAATCGTAGAAACTTACCCCGAGTCCTTTCTGTTTACAATATGCCGCTTTCATCTTTACAGTATCTGGGTTATCGTACGTGACAAATCCCCCATCACCCCCAACGCAACTCGCGGCCCCTATCCGCTTGTCCACAGCCTCTTTGGCGTGTCTTCTCGGTAATGTATTATATTCGAATATCCCGTCTTCGCCTCCTGCGCCCTTGTTTCTATGTCCCGGGCCGCTAACTCCAAGAAAGCTCCGTCCATAAAGGGGAATCCCCAGCAGGATCTTTCTCGTTGGACAGCCGTGGCTCACAAGGTACGAAACGCCGGACGACGCCGACGTCTCGTCCTTGCTCATAGAATACAGTTGCGCCTGGTGGCCGCTTCGTTGTGACCATGGGCCGCAGAAATCGTACGCCGCTAGATTTATGTAGTCGAGATAATACGCAGCTTGCGCAATATCGATGTTGTGCAAGATCGAGCGACTAGCTGGGAGAGCCGCCGTAACGAAGAACTGTTCCTCCGGAAGGTGGACCCGCACGGCGGCCAGGAGCGCAACGAAGTCTGCTCCTTGCTGGGGGTCCATGGGATATTCCCAATTTACTATTTAAGGGAGATCAGTTAATTTGTAATGTAACATGATGTAACCTTCCTGCGAGGTGTGGGGGGAGGGGAAAGGAGAAGTCATACTATCAATACCATCCATACCTGAGGCCTCCACTAAACCTCTCGCTGATCGCGCAAAGTTATCTCGCAGTAAAACATCCGAGGCAATAATTGGGAAGGTCTCACTCGAGTTTCCGCCGCCGATCGATATAGTGACCTGCAGATGGGAATGCTTCTGTTTAAGGTGCATCAAGGATCCGAGACCACCTTGGACGCCGTCGCAAGGAGCTTGGGTATCAGCCCACTCATCACTCAACTAGACTGAAATATTAATGTCGGGATTCTTGTTGTAAATATCTTAAAAAGTATACAGCTTGAAGCCAGCAAAGTTGGAACTTACAAATACAGAACCGTCCGCCGCCACGTTAGCAAAGGCGTAGTACACATGATTAATGCAGCTGTAATTCATCATACCCGGCGAGGCACCGCTATAAATCTTGTAGTTCGGAAAATAGACAGCGTTCGTGAGCATAACATTCGACGCACTCACAGACTTCCGCCGTCGAGATGATGAAGAACTCATATTGAGGCTAAGTAATTATTTCTCGTGTAGAGTTATTATAACTGTGAAGACAAATATTGGCAAGACTGTTTTGCCTGTTCGGAGGGTTGTCGGAATAAATTTTCGAAGTAGTTAAAAAGAGAAAATTCCCTTTTTAAGTCGAGAAGCAGTAGTCGAGACAACAATAGCTAAGAGAATAAGAGAATTCAAGATGGCGCATGTTTAAATTGCCTTGATAATATAAATGGATAGTCTTCGGCGAGTTATGAGGCGTCACAGCTTTTGTATTTGTTGTCTCAGAGACACCATTAGAGCCCGAAACGGTCAACCTTACGTGTGAAACTTTTATACATAAGAGGCTTGGGAGAGACCTGATCAACTCCCAAGCGCGGAAGCGGTGGAGAAAAGCGTAACATCATCAACCTTTTTTTTTTTTTCGCCTCAAGGGGAACCATCTAGGTACATATGTATTCGGATACCCTTACGGAGATCGTTCGCTGAGCTATCCATGCATGACATAATTGCGACGGGGATCAATACAGATATAGGGCCGCTATATAGTCAGCTCAGGCGCAGGAGGGCAGACCAGTAGTAAACAGTCGCCAGCCTGACTTGGCCCGAATGAAAGGACTGAGTGGGATTGGCGGTCAAAATTCCATCAGTCAGGAAATGGTGAAGGAGACTGGCTGGAGCTACTTGGTTGGTACATAATTTGTTTAGGCATGCAAGAACGGTAGAGGGAAAAGATATGGACCGGCGTGTCGTGGACTGGCCATGGGGAAGGGGTTAGGCCGTCTACTAAACTAGTAACGGCGTATGTCACAGTAATAAGGCCCTCCGGGTTTGATGACCTGCCTTGAAGGGGAGGAATTGGCCGCCTTTCTTCGGGCTGGTGATTCCAATGGGCTTCTGTTATAGGGTGGGGTTCGGGAACGTCGTTGTCAAAGATCGTTGTCAAAGATGAATGGAACGGGGCCCTGAGCGACGCTATCTACTACGTTTGGTAATGTAGCTTGTCACAAATTCAGTCATGATATGTCTGCATATCCCGTACGTACAGCACAAACAAGCAACAGACGCGGATGCTTCTTCTTGGAGGGAGTCGGCCGATCATGACCTCGCCGGGCATGCAAAAAGGCATCGGTCACTGCGGTGGAAAGGTGCCACGACTTCAATTTGACCCATGGGCTGGTAAATCTTCTGTGAGCCGGATTCCGCTCTTTGATTACATTCTGTTGGCCTTCAGTCATCCGTTTGGGATCAAAACTACCCAATCAGCCTGACTTTCTAGTCGGGGTATTGATAACTTGTGGAGCGTGGGATGAATACAAATGCTTTCTACAACGTAGTATGTAACGTTAGGCGAGCCCTAATAAGGATCATGGATGTACCGAGGCAAGACTCACTAATATCCATGTAGTTTATGGAGAAGAGAGATGCTGTAAGAAGCTTGATAAACAACCCGGGATGCCAAGACGTATGAGGATGCAGTTAACGAAGCGGTACGTAGTATACCAAGCCTGTCGGTGCGTTGTCTCGACAGAAGTCCCCCTCTCTCTCTATCATCAGTCGGATAGAAACAGATGGACATAAGCGGACCGGGATGCCGGAGAAATCTCACCAACCCTGTTTTACGTTAGACTGCTAAAATCATATCCATAACTAGATGGGCTGCTGGTCAAGAATGATTCAGATAAGACTCGCTAATTCAGGAAAAGAGGCGTTCTGGCTCTATAATTTTCATATACGGATATGTTACCGAAGCCCTTAACCCTAAACGTCATCAATTGGTTTAGGGGTCCTGACTAAGGAGAAAAAAACTAGCTAAGAAGGTTAGTTCCTCTAATAGACTAGCTGCTATGAATAAAGACTAGGATGTGCTTGTGCAGAGGTTTTGGTTCAGCCTCCTTGAATATCTCACCTAGGTCTTAGGATGTTTAGCGACTGGGGTTACGGGCATATGCTGATAATACCTATTAGCATGTAACAAACCAATGCTAGTTATTCCTAGATGCTATCACGCCTTTTTTTTTTTTTTCTAAGCGAGAGCCTCGTAGGTACTCATGAAGGCGAAATCAGTTAACCCCCGTATAGCAGTCCCGCTGTAAAAGACGAGACTGGAAGTATCGAGAATTCGGATACGTAAAGGAACGAATGGAGGAGACCATTCGTATGCGACGGTGAGACAATAGCTCCGACTTGCCTATTCAGGTTGATTTCCAATTATTTTAGTCTTGACGCCAACCTGAACATGGAATTTGCATATTCGCTGTGTGGAAAGCTTCTCGAAGGTCGCCCCGCTCACTCAAGCGATAGGTAGATATATGGATAAGGGTAGTAGGGAAAATGCTGACTAGGTTCAGGAATAACCTTGAACATGTCTCGGTCCGTGAGAATACGACGGCTCTAATTGGTGCCGCGCCTGTGGCCTTCAACTCCTTTAGGCAAGCTAACCAAGCAGGCTAGCTGTAACCGATCACAATGACGCATCTGGGGTGCAGGGAAAACAAGTCGACACGACCGAGATGAGGGAGTCCAACCTCTCTCTTCGACCAAGCTGATAATGCGAACTGCAAAGTCTGCAGAGTCTGCAGGTTCTGCAGGTTCTGCAGATGCCAACATGCGAGCTCCAAAATATATATCATATTTTTTCATAGAGATGGACTTTCTACTCGTCACAAGGAGAAGATCATTACATAAACTCCGCTTTTTCACTCCTTGTGGTCCTGTGGGGGAACCATAGAACCTGCAGCTAAGGTGAAAATCATTTCCAATGGAAACGCAGCCTACTCACCTAGCATTGTACCTCGAAGAATCTCACGATGTTGGTAGCAGAAGCAACAATTTAGATACCTCTAACAAAGGATCGTATTGTAAGATGTAACTAGGTTAGAGCATCCCATATTAACAACCATCGTCAGCTTTTCCGGCGAGCGAGATCCGAATCCGCTTGGCATTCCTTAGCTCTTTATCCAGAACACTGGGACGTCTCAGAGCCACGCTAACCAGAAACTGTCTGATCCAGATGTCGCAAATATGACAGGTCATATAACTGTTAAATCAGATTACAGGCCGTAGCTCCATAGATCTCACCGAAAAGCCAAAGAGGTTTTCGGCTTACTTGATGTAACTGGGCATCCCCTCCCCAAGACAAATATGGATCCACTTACCGAGCGATAGACATGCTTAAACCTGGTAAGTTAGGACTAGAATATCCGAAAGCCAGTCCTCTTCTCCTTAGAAATATGCCGTTGGGTCAAACTTGTTCATAGGTATCTGAAGACGCTTGCATAGTGCCGTAGCATCGCAGCACAGCGCGAACTAGATACTTGAATTACGCTAGACCATTCAACTAATTAATTGAGCTCTACAACGTACCGTTCACTAGTTAACCCCGAGAACTGTTTATATTGTCCCACCCTGACTTAATTTTGGGTGTGGCCAGACATGGCTTCTGCATGGCGTTAAAAGCGTGAGATGTAACCCCTATTCCTCTTTATGCATACTACTTGGCGGGCCGGAGGGCTGACCCTTTAAGCACCACGAGAGCGAATCCAGATACCTCATCTTAATATTTAAACAATAGTTTCATATCTTGACAAGGAAGTCCCCATTTGAAAAAAATTTTAATCGGCATAGCAGCTAAAGAATGGAGTTTGGAAAGTAAAAAAGATCCCTTGACCCGGAGGTACTACGGACGGCGATCATCAACTACCAATGGAAAAGAAAGGCGCTAACGCAAGCAATGGGATAAACACGATTCGGACCTAGCCGTATTTTGTTGAGCCTCCACATAGAAATGTTACCTAGACGGCTATTGGCTAGGCGTAATAAGATATAACCATGGTTAAATACTGTGTTGCCTCAGGATCTAGAGTTTAAACATTGTATAACTAACTAAATTGGATTGCATGCCTTCTATGCCATCATATACATATAACTAATGCGTATAACTATCAATAGTCGGCGCCGTACATTTACGGAGGACTCGTATTCGCCGACTCCTTCTCGAATTACAACGATCGTTTCCCGAGCTTCCGAATACAGGCTGGTACAAAGCAATTACTACATCTTGTCTGTTAATGTATCTATGCTAGGTAGGTAGGTAAGTTTGGTCTCGCATCACGCTGCATGAGCGAGTCCGGCAGCGCTTATTTCAAGTCACCTCGGGGGATAAGGGGAAGAACCCGAGTGGAAGAAAATAGAATAAAGGATTTCTGGAAGAAATAGAGTTTTGCAGAAGGTTGCTACCAAGATATTCGCTTACCATGCGCATGTGCGGCATACATTTCCATTCCAGGCCGGTTCAAGTGGGTGGTATCCAGCAGAACTTCGGCTGCTTAGATCGGTACTGTTCTATGCGCGTGTATTCTGCGTTATGTGTGTACGTACAGACGTACAAAGGATTGCTTGTCGTACACAAATATGTGGTTGCGATCGATGCTGATTCGCATACTACCGCGCGACAATCCTTGGTCCCTGATCAACAGCGCGCGTCTAGTGAGGCTATAATGAGGCGAGCCAAAGTGACATCCAAATAATAGCGATCGTCGGACCAGCTAACTTAACGAATGTGGCACTTAGCCGCCGGCCACCAGCAAGGCTTCGATGACCGAAGGATCAAGGGTGCATACATGCAGCCGTGTAAGTGGGACTCGGCAACGAGGTAGAAGCGGGAGGGATCCGCAGGTGATAAAGTGCTATCGCCGAATGGTACGAGGCCGGAGATTTTTGACGACGACGTCAACAATTATGTAAAATATAAAACTTAGAGAAAATCGCACCGTAGGACATAGGTAGATTGTGCTGAGTGTCGATTTATTATTCTCCACGTTATCTAGGAACTTCATGAGAATAATACTAAAGAATTATACATACCTTGTTCACTGTGTCAAGACCTACCAAATAAAATAATGAAGCACGTGCGTGTATACTGAAAGTCTCGTGTTATGGTATGTAGCTACGTATACTGAATGTGATAAGTCTTTAATGTCGTCCTTATGCATTATTTGTAGTATCCCAAGTTGTCGGCATATATCTTACCTATCTTGAGAAGTGAGGCGACATGGTTGGGCATTCATGAAGGATACGTACAAACCTATTGTGTATGAGCTTGCGCATCATGCATATACAGCCCTGTTTGCAAATGCAGCCTAACGGTAGTAACATGGATATCACAATTCCGATGTTAGGTTGTCGATTTGCCACAACACGTAGCTCTTCTTATATGCCAACCCTGTACTCACACGTAGAAATACCGACCTTTTCATACTACCTTGTTGCGTAATACAGAATTCGAAATCCTGAATTTTAGGAGTTGATACCTTACGGTCAGGTCAGTTTTGGGGTCTTATCCAAAACTAGACAGCATTACTTCTCATGCTTTACACTATTAGGTACGCCGGTTTACACTCTGTGATAAAGTCGGTGTAGAATCGGCAAGTCTAGTTGAGAGACACGTTGAGAAAAGATTACCACGAAACGATAATCATACTCATATTTGACAAATGCCAAGGTACTACCACGTACGACTCTTGTAGGACAAAACATCGGGCATGAATGCTGGAAGATGACAATACCGAAATCGTTAACATAAGAATGTCGAGAAGTTTCTAGTAGTCAACGGAGATAAACTAAAATGATTAACTAGATACACGCCTCCTAAGCTTGCAGGAGGCAAAAGAAAGTCCTCTTTAAGGAAGATGTACAGGGTCTGGTATGTCATCTGGAATTTTATAGACTTCGAGCCTCTCATGACCTAGAAGTCATTCAATTTAACAATAATATTATAAATACAAGGCACAAATCCAGATTGGGTAGCTTGATAACCTACGAACGATCATTATAAGGAATCCTCCGCGTATAAACTCAAGTTACGAGGAAAAACGACCTAACCACAACTAACTTCCTCGATCTTCTCACCGTATCGTTTGACTTAACATAACTATGTGTTTCTGTAATCCATGGCCAATCTCCAACTTCCTATTTTCAAACCCCTATATCCATAAACCCGGAGCCCCCATCTTGCTTCTTCCACGGTTATGTCATCGTACCCCTCTATCAGCTCGAAGAAAAACTCCCCATGTACGCACGAAGTCAAGTTTTCTTAAGGTTGGTTCGCTTAAACATAACGCCCTTTTTATTCTTGTAGCTCACATAAGAATGTGGCTGTTTTACAACTTCATTCGCATATTTCAGCGCGACCTAGTTAGGCCAGAATTCCTACTCTTCTTTATAGTTTAAGTACGAGTTAGTGGCAACTGGAATAACAGTGATATAATAAAAGAAATATCTATGTGCTGTTGGTTAAAGATGGGTGCAGTGAATGGCCGTAGCCATAAGCTACGAGTATGGTAAATGTATATCACGTTTCAAAAATAATAACAGGTACCTATATTTCGTTTTTGAAACGTGAGTATTGAGTTTTCCCCTTTTCATATTATGGTAACTAGGTACCTGTCGAATTATAGACTCTGCTGTATGTGTTCTTAGTAAGATGCTCCCTACCGTGCTTAATGTTGGTCCCTTGATCACTTATTTTAGGCGGTAATCCTTGTCTATTATAGGTTGCTAGTTTCGAAAGCTATACGCATCTAGCAAAGCTAATGAGAAGGCTATACGACTAGATCTCATGCATATAGTCATCATAGCTAAGGGCAAAAGACAGCATGGAACCATGCAGTGTAATTGAAGAACTTCATAGCGAAGTTGTTACTGGTATCTTCATGCAGAGCATTAATGATTACAATTGACCCAGGCTAATAACACATTTCATCACACCCCTGATCTACAGACAGAATAAGTCTGGACGTGTATAGCACTGATATGAAAATAAAAGAAAAGCCTCTGGGGAATAGTGTTCTTTTCTCACTATTTTAAGACGTTACTAAGGCAACCCATCATCCTCAAGTCGCAGACACTTGTGTCCGAGCAACATATCTGATCGGGCCTTGCTTAGAAAGGATATTCATCAAGTTATGGACTTTCGATCCAACTACCACCTCCTATGACGATATAGTCCATCACCCTATACCCGCATCATAACCTCGTAATAGTGTGCATAGTAAAGATCCGATAGAGCGGCAAAGCGCTAATAGTTCGCCTTCTGTTATGGGTTCAGCAGATGTTCAATGGCACCTTGTACACTTCCACCACTTCGTCGCAGGGCAGCTACGTTTCTGTCAAAATCATAGAAACCCATATCATTCAGTTGTCTCAACTGTTCCGCATAGCGTTCTTCGGGGGGTCTGTTATCTGGCGGGGCGGGTGACCCTGATGGTGATCTCATACCTAGAACCTGGGCCATTTGCTGTAAAAGCTCGGGTGACACGGGGGGTAGCTGTCCGAAAGGGCTTGCGCTTGCGCCTGCGCCGGCACCAGGGCCTGTGAGGCCCGCGGCTCCACCAAAGAGACTAGCAAAAGGATTAGGGGGGGGACTTGAAGGGTTTTCGGTGCCAGTTGCCTGGCCCCGACTGGCATTACTGTTAGCGCCTTCGGGATGTGTGCCACCCGTTGTCGGGGTTGCTCCCGGGTTGGTCGCTCCTTGAACTGGATGAGCCGGTGCAAAAGGGTTGAAGAAAGCGCCAAAAGGATTAGCACCGGCGCCTCCAACCCCTGGAACCTGAGTGTTACTCCATGTAGATGGGTCGAACGGGTTGTACTGCCCCCCAGCGTTCTGGCTATTAGTAGCATCGCCGTTATTATTATCTGATGCACTACCAGGAGGTACATTTCCGGGGGTAGTGTCGGTAACACCAGGCATAGGGAAGGCATTCTGAGCCGCTTGGCGGCCTCCCATGGCCCGTTGTAATCGTGCGGCGCCTCGCAAGGCTTCAGGGTTGGTCATCATATGACGGAAAAGAGGTGATCGCACAATTTCGCGGGCATTGGGATTGTTCCGTAACATCGGGTTCGACTGTATCATCATATCAATGAAAGCATCGTTATTCATCATTTCATTCATCTGCTGGGCGACGTTCGGATTACTGAGCATGTTGGCTAGCTGTTCCTCGTCCATCATGGAACCAACCATCTAAAAAATATAAAGTTAATTTCTAACTCAAGAAATAGTAAAGAATATGACTATAGCTATGGCAAAAAGAGGAACTTACCCCGCCGTCGGGACCAAACATATCTGCGGATGGCAGATTGGTCAGGCCAGCGTATCTTGCGCCAGTCAGACCTGCCAAAGGATTGTTTGCTGTACCCGCAGCCATATTGGTAGGAATTTGGGGCGCAGGAGGTGTAGAAGAGGATGTCGTCGACGAGGCTGGGGCGGGGGTCGGGTTGCTCGCAGCGCTTTTGACTAGGTGAACGGTATTGCCATTTTTAATTTTATATGTGCTCAAGGGCTCCTCGTTCTTCATGACGCGGCCAGAGTAGATCAGGCGCTGTCGGTCGATAGGGATATCCTCAAACTCGGCACCGGCGAGCTTATTTTTCAAATCGGATACGGTGGCAGTCTCGGCCATGGTAATAGTATGCTGCTTGTCGCCCGATGTCTTCACCTTAAAGGTGATTTGAGGGTCAGAGCTGCCCTCGGTTGGTTCGGCCATTTTCGGGATCAACCGTCAATTGAAGTGTTGAGAAGACAAGGGAGTTTATTTACTGAAAGCGATTTCGATGCTGAGGGTTGGAGAAATAGTATAATTGTTTTTTTTTGTCGTAACTAATTAGAATGCTAATAAATCGGGGATAGTAAGAAAGCCTGACGAGTTAATGGAGGCGGCAATGGTCTGGATCGGGCGACGTATGATTGGTGATGAGTTGTTGGTTGGCGATGGATTGACGATTTGTTCTAAGCTTGTCCTAAGTAAAGTACACCATCTTAATAAGTAATTACCTACCTCTTTCCTATGTAACTTAGGGTTCCGCTCCTGCTCAACGTGGGGCAATAGGCATTGTTAGATTATCTAAGGTACTAGATAAGACGCTATGCGTCACTGATACTAGTATACATCTTCGCTAAATGCCTTGTACCTATTGATAGTACGCAGCAAGTACGCCTCGCGGATAGGTAGCTCTCCATTGGTGACTTATGTTATGCGACGCTAGGCCATTCAACGTTCTTTTAGCATCCATAGCCTTCTGCTCGCGCTCAAAGGAATTGCCTACCACAACCTACCTGCCTGCAGGCACAACTTATGTACATTACCTAGGTAGTTGCTGGGGTAGGCGCATAAGATTTCTTACTTAGCTGGGGCTTTAAGAACAATACCTAACTCGATACCACATAGGTACCGCCCATACAATACCTATACACTTAAGTGTTAATCAACCTATGCGCGACTTTTCTACACTACCCGTTATACTAGGTACTTTCTATTCTGTCGTATATTAAAGCTTAATTGCTAATTATAAGATTATTTACTTAATTTTAATATTTTATATAATATATTTATTAAATAAAAATTAATTAATTAAAAAAATTTAAATAAATATCGTTATTTTTATAATTTTAATAAATTAAATATATTAAAATAATAGTATTATTAATTAATTTAAAATATATAATATATATTATTAATATATAAAATTAAAAATATAAAATTTAAATGGTTTTAATGTTTACGTTAAAACGTTTTTAAAATTACGTAATTTATTTCGATTAATTATTTATTTAATAATAATAAAATTTTATTCGTTTTTTATTTATTCGAATTTAATTTTATATGTGAATAAAATTATTATTATTATAAAAATATTATAACGCGTAAATTAACGGAAAAATTTAAATTTAAAAACATTTAATTTATAAAATTATCAATTAATAATTTTATAATATAACTTTTCATAAATTTTTCCTTTTTAAATTGAAATGCACCAAATTAAAACAGTTGGAAAATTATTTGCATCCTATTTCAAATAGTGACCAATGATGCGAGGATGAAATGAGATAATTAAGTCGTAAGTAATGCGCAATGGTTGAGATAAACTATTGTCCACAACTAAACTTTGAATAACCACTTTTCTTCCCTTAATAACTACTGCAATGACCTTAGAGGCTGGTGGGATCTACGTATTATTACATAAGCAGTCATATAAAGATCTCCAAACGTGAACCTCGGCATCTTCAATAATTACCGACCTCCCCATGGGGGCGAGCTGCTATCCCCATTATTCATCCCTTCATACAAAGAACTATCCAATCTAGATATTTCGGATAACGTTACGTACATAAGCATCTCACTCTTTTCAACCCTGCCTAAATATACGTATATTGATCTCTATCGTAACAACCTACAATTATAAAAAGTCGCGCGTTTGTGTCATATCATTGGCCCGTCGCTATAAGTTTAGCTAGTCTGGTGAATCCTTCAGAGTTGAGGGCCAACCTCGATAACAAATTATAAACATCATGCGGGGAATTCAAATTAACCAGTATGTCAAGGTAAGAAGAGAAACGAGGTTGAGCGAGATTCGGGTTTGAAGAAGTTACTAACACAGCTCTCTCAAAAGGGCCCGAAAGAGCTCAAGGTAACCGAGCTTCCCGACCCGACGCCAAAGCCGGACCAGTACCTCATCGAGGTGCACGCTGCAGCCACCAACTTCTTCGATATCCTGCAAGTACAGGGGAAGTACCAGAACCAGCCTCGTGAGTCTCACCCACCTGCCTAGGTACCTAGGTACGTATCATAAACTCACGTTTACTAACGCGCCGCAAAAGCATTCCCTTGGGTCGCCGGCGTCGAGTTCTCCGGCGTAGTCCTCGCCACTCCCGCCACCTCTAAGGGCGCGCCCAAATTCCCCGTCGGCAGTCGCGTCTTTGGCGCTAGCCAAGGCGCCTACGCGACGCGCGTGCTCGCTTCCGAGAGCGAATTGCTCCCCGTGCCGCAGGGGTGGTCGTTCACCGACGCCGCGGGACTATTCATTACTGCACCGACGAGCTACAGCGCGCTCGTCTCCCGCGCGGGCGTCAAACCCGGCGACTGGGTGTTAGTCCACGCGGCGGCCGGCGGTGTCGGTCTGGCCGCCGTGCAAGTTGCCAAGGCGTTCGGAGCGACAGTTATAGCGACGGCGGGGACGCCGCGGAAATTAGAAGTCGCGAGACGGTTCGGCGCGGATCATGTTGTAGATTATCGTGACCGCAAGTGGCCGGACCAAGTCAAGAAGCTGACGCCCAAGGGGCGCGGCGTGGATATCGTGTATGATCCCGTGGGCCTGGTGGACAAGAGCACCAAGTGCGTCGCGTGGAACGGTCGCATTCTCATCGTTGGGTTCGCGGCTGGGTTCATTGAGAAGGTGGCTATGAACAAAGTGCTGCTGAAGAACATCAGCTTAGTTGGTATCCACTGGGGAGCGTGGGCGAAATTCCAGAAAGAGGGGATTCCTGTGGTCTGGGATGGGATTAACAAATTGGTTGAGCAGGGCAAGTTTAAGGGTACGGTATTCACGGATAAAGAATTTGTTGGGCTCGAGAGCGTTCCGGATGCGTTGGTTGCGTTAGGAGGAAGGGAGACGTGGGGTAAGGTTGTTGTGAAGATCCCGCAGGAGGGCGGGAGCAAGCTGTAGACTTGGAAAGTAATATTGACTTGCTGGCCCTTGCATATTGGATACGATATACATACGATGCGTGCACCTTGATGGACATAAGATGGAGTATTGAATAAGCACTTGGCTTTATTATTAGGAGGGGGCATTTGTTCACTTTTTCTGGACATGGACGTTTCAATCTTTTTCTTTTATATTCACTTTTGACGCTGGCTCAACACTACGTGTTAGGCTACGATTTGCCATCCAATTCAGTCTTAGCCGTCTTCCTCTTTCATCTTCATACTGCAGTTTCCTTCAAAAACACATGGTCGCCATAGCCCATATACCTAATCTGGATTTGCATGCTCTCCAATACCCTGCATTTCATCTCCGGCACGGTCTTCACGATATCCATCTTGAGGAAAGCCCCGTGTGTGGAGCTGAAGTCGTATTTCTTAAGAATACTCCACATCCGCTGCAGCTCATCCGGAGCTAAGGGTATCATATTCGGAATGCTCCACATGAACGAAAAGCTGTTCATACCCGCGGGCCGGGTCCGGGCGGCCCCTACGGCGTCCGTGTCCCAGCTACCGAGACCTGAGGGCGTGGTGACCAGCGTGTCGGCGATGAGCAGATGCTTTTCGTATAAAGCTACGAATGAGCCCGGGAAGTGACCACCGAGCTTGAGCACTTGGACCCCGGAAGATGTGCTGTCGATATTTAAGTCAAGTTCCGTTTCTTCCACGAAGACCTGATGTGTTGAGCTCTGTGTCGTCCATTGCTTGTCTTCCGCAGCGAGGTAGACGGGGCAGTTGAAAGCGCGGGCCCATTCCACGTGGGTTGAATAGTAGTGCGGATGGGAAATGACGATGGCTTTTAACCCGCCTAAGCTTTTGATCTTGTCGATGGTGTCGTCATCAATGAGAGTGAGGCAATCCCAAAGGACATTGCCGTTCGGAGTTTTTATGAGGATGGCTCGCTGGCCAATGGCTACCTTGGGCTCTGTGTGGACAGATATAAACCTGTCGTCACCTTCGAATGGCGTCCATACGTTTTTGTTATTAGACCGGAGTTCATCGAGAGTAGTGAAGGCTTGACCGGTCGGTGGTGTGAATTGACGAGGGTCGTCACAGATGAAGCACGTTTTGAGCTCTTGCCTATCGGTGGTGGGAAATTGTGTCCCACACGCTGTGCAGATGAGCCAGGATCCTGTCCTCTTGGGGTCGTAGGCTAGTTCGCTGGATGCCATGTCCGGGTATAAGTATCAAGGCCAGATCCGAAGACTAACTTCTAATGCTTAATATACTTAATTAATTATACGGATTGTCGTCGGTTTTGAATTCGAGATTTCCCTCTCTCTATTATCATGTTATTCTGCCATGTGGGATAGACTCCAAGGTCTCTTTGAAGATTCTATAAATACGAAAGATGTATGTAGATGTCATAGGCGTGTTTGAAAATAGTAGCATTAGGTACTTCATATCTCAAAGCTCTCGGCGGGGTGCATTAGTGGGGGGAGACTTGGAGAAGTGGGGGAAGAGTTAGTTTCTATAACATTGCTAACTACATGTAGTCGAAGTGATACTAATATAATTGCTTACTTATGGACATGTTTTTATTACTCTTATGTAGATTAAGTAGGTACCTAGGTAGGTATGAAATATATTATCGTTAAAATTAGCTGATTATTAGTACCAGTTTATGTTTATGTGTATAATGGCATGTAGTGTTCTAGTAGCAAGATACCTTATCGGACAAGGAGTAAGGCAAAGACTACCGCCATTCCATGTGCGGAAGTTGTAACCGGTTATCAGCGGCCGGTGAAGAAGGTGAAATGCGGGGGATACCGAGCTCTATCCGTTCGTGTAAGAGGGCGCGAATGAGCTGAGCTTATCTTTTTCACCCTCGTCTCCCGGCATTCCAGTCGCCGTTTATACATAAGGTTACCTAAGGTACCTACCTACACAAGGCAACCATGGAACATTTAATAATAACTTAAAACTCCCATCTTGGAAGCTTTCTTTCGCTTCCATGCTACCCCAAGTAATATTCCATCTTTTTGACGTCACATTTAAGTCGTCTGTATAAGTCAAACATCGACACCTAAGGTCCGAACCTAAGCAAGATGGTCTTCTTCCTCGACTACATTCAACATAAAAAAGACTGGTAAGCATTCCATTCAATCTTCCATCGTTCCAACCAATGAGTGGACTATCATAAGATAACCGGTCTCGGAAAGTAAAAATAAAAATAAGTTCTATTCTCACAGTAAAATAGCAAGTTTAAGCAGAACGAGCGTGCGGAGAGACTTCGGGCGTTAACCAACTATCATGGCCCCTTTACCCCTCTAGACCGGGATATCATCAACAAGCCCATTGAGGAATTGGTTGAAAATGTACATAAGGGGGAACTTAAACCCACTGACCTACTCAATACGTACAGCAAGGTTGCGCTCAAGGCGCATGAGAAGACAAATTGCCTTACGGAGGTTATGATCTCCGATGCCGAGCGTTGGATCACGGATGGCTCCATCAACCTCAACGGCCCCCTAGCGGGTATCCCGATCAGTTTGAAAGATACCATCAACGTTGGCGGGTATGATTCAACGGTCGGTTTTAGCAGTTTTGTTGGCAATAAACGGCCACAAGACGGTGCTACCGTTCGATTACTTAAGGATGCCGGTGCTGTCCCCTACGTCAAAACCAATCTCCCTATCACATTACTTAGTTTCGAGTCTACCAACGACGTCTGGGGACGGTGTACCAATCCGCATAACAGCAAATACTCTCCTGGAGGATCGACCGGTGGTGAGGCAGCTCTGTTAGCATTGGGTGGACGAATTGGTATTGGAAGCGATGTTGCTGGCAGCGTCCGAGCTCCGGCCCATTTCTCTGGTATCTATAGTCTGCGATGCTCGACTGGGCGGTGGCCGAAAGCGGGTTTTGCGACGAGCATGCCTGGCCAAGAAGGCGTGCCAAGTGTATACAGCCCTATGACCAGGACCCTGAATGACTTGACGTATTTTACCCGCGCTATAATCAACATGCAGCCATGGAAGTACGACCATTCTGTCCATCCTATACCTTGGAAATCTGACGTGGAAGAAGAGTATGCAACGAAGAGCAAGTTCCGTGTTGGCGTGATGAGGACAGACGGCGTGGTTGATCCAAGCCCGGCATGCGTGCGAGCACTAGAAAAGGTAGAGATTGCCTTGAAATTGGCTGGCCATGAAATTGTCGAAGTTGACGTACCGTCGCCATACGAAGGACTTCAGATCGGTGCTCTCTTACTAAACGCCGACGGCTGCAAGACTTTCAAGACCTTTTTCCGATCTGGAGAATGGAATGACCCCGGAGCCCACCAGATGGATTGGCTCATGCGGCTTCCACGCGCGTTCAAGTATATCTATTATCTATGGGTTAAGTATGTCCGCAGAGATGACATCTGGGCTGGCCTTGTCAAGGACTGGCACGAAAAGAGCGCGTTTGAACAGTGGCAATTGGTCGCGGGGCGTGAAGCCTACAGGGGTAAATTCTTTGAATGGTGGAATAAGGCCGACGTCGACTTCTTGATAACACCTCCTAATGCAACGCCGGCTGTACCTCATGATGGCATGAAGGAGGCCGTGAGTAGTTGCGGTTACACGTTCTTGTTTAACATTGTAAGTCTACTCCTAAAGCTGCATTTGCCGTGGTCGTACTAAACGGTGTAGGTTGATTATACTTGTGGCATCATACCAGTAACACATGTGGACAAGACCCATGACAAGCTGCCACCTACCTTCAACATCAAAAAGCTGAATGGGGTTGCCCAGGGTGCCTACAAGCTTTATGACGCAGAGGCTATGCATGGATTACCAGTGGGTGTTCAGATTGTCGGACGCAGGTTAGAAGAGGAGAAAGTGCTTGCCATAATGAAGAGAGTCGAAGACGCCCTCGGTGACGACAAATATCAGCTCCTTGAGATAGATTGATTCTTTTCGATCAAGAGATACTGTTTTAGATCCGACAATATTATAAGACACCCTGCATACAGCGGTTTTATGGGAGTTTTATTATTAGACCGCTGGATCAAAAAGAAAAGAAACACACAGTGGAATTTAACGAATTACTGCATGCTTGCCCAAAGTATCCGCGGAAACATATGTGCATCATCCCTGGATATGTTGGAGGTGAACCATTGTTGTAAACTCCGATCTCGGGCGACCCTACGGTCAGTTGGTACAAGTCTAGTCCCGTATATAAGTCTCCTTACATACCGAATAAATGTGGACTAAGTAAACTACAGAGTCAATTGGAGAAGCATAACTCACTCATATTGACTATATCCTTGAATGAGGAATTTAAAAAAGACACTTACTAAACCACAAGTTTCTCATCTGAAAACCCCATCTATATAATGGCGGAGAAGAAAGACCATTGGTCCTCTGAGGTAGGCTATGTTCCTAGGAAATGCTCCTCGTACTTATAATATGTTTTTGTAAATAATGGATTTTAACGAGAATGCATAATTCAAGGCATACCAGCACTCGGCCTCCTTCGTGCCGAAGCTCGCCACGAAGATTCTGCAGTGGCTTGATCCGCAGAAGGACGATGTGATTTTGGATATCGGCTGTGGTGGTAAGGCTCCCTCCTATGTCCTAGTACTCCCGTTCTAGAGGATAGTTGATTGTAATGCTTACGATATTTGTGAATATAGATGGCGTGGTCAACATCCAGTTGCAAGACATCCTGGCCCAAGGCAGCGGCAGCATCCATGGCACAGACTCCTCGCCGGCCATGATCGAGGCAGCAACGCAGGCAGCTAGTAAAGCCGGGGCGTCGAAATGCACATTTGAAGGTACTTTGCCTTACTTAGCCTGAAACAAGCTTGCCGTTGCTGTGGTATCGTAAGTAAGTTTGGTTAACATGCTTGCTAACACCTCACGACGAAATATAGTCGTCGACGCCCTCGAACTAGCGCAGGCGCCACACCTCCAGCGCGGACACTTCACCAAGATCTTCTCCAACGCTGCCCTGCACTGGATCTTCGGGTCCTCCAAGGGCTCCCCCTCGCGCCAAGCATCCGTCTTCCGCGCGGCTCGGGACGCCCTCGCGCCCGGTGGCGTCTTCGCGTTCGAGATGGGCGGGCTAGGCAACGTAGCGGAGATACGCGCCGCGCTACTAAGCGCCGTGGCGCGACGTGTCGGGCTCCCCAAGGCCGTCGAGCACGACCCGTGGTTTTTCCCCGACGAAGGCTGGGCGACGGATATGCTGGAAAACAAAGTAGGCGGGTGGAAGGTCGAGAGGGCAGAGAGAGAGTACAGGCCTACGCAGGCGGATGCGGGGGGCGTGCAGGGGTGGGTGAGACTATTTGGGGCACAGTTCTTCGAAGCGTTGAATGAAGGGGAGGAGAGGGAGGAGTGTATTAAGGAGGTGGTGGATGTGCTGGAGGTCGTGTGTAAGAATCCAAGTGGAGGGTTTCACTTGGGATACGTGAGGTTGAGGGTGCTGGCGAGGAAGTTGTGATTGCGATTTCTTTTTACTCTTGCATGTTCTCTAATAAGACAAGACAAGTAGATCGGTAGAGGCTGATGCATTCAAGATGTTGTCGCATCTTCACTATTAGAAGCGTTGATGAATTCCAGAGAGCTATCTTAAGAAGAATTAACTTATTCCCTTATAGCTAGGTACCCAATAAAACCAAAAGGAAGCGTGTAGCATCAGCGTTCCATTCTTAGTAATGAGGAAGAAATATGAAGTAAGAGTAAAATCAGGTATGAGATGAAAGCGTAGTAGGTACTAGTTATTCAAATTTAAGTTTTCATATGAGATGCGTGACGTCATTGTGCGATTCGTCTCGTGAACATAAGGGAAGATGTAATCCGTACTCCAACACATGACCTGAATTTTGAAATTCCAAAAATACCACGTACAATCTTCACCAAAGTGTATTCGTTTCTTATCTACCTAGGTAGGTAGGTGCCTAGATATACATTCAACTTCATGAAGCTTTCCTATCCCTATCTTTGAATATAACTATACTCAAAAATACTATCATCATGTCCCATCTATCCCACACAATCCTCCCCCCAACTCCCTCCTCCATCCGCGCCCTCCAGGCCCTCACCATCCTGCTCCTCACCACCACCTCCGGCGCCACCGCCAGCCTCTCCGTCTTCCTCGTCCCGCGTCTCATGGAGTCACCCACGCGGCTCATGGTCGAGCAGTTCCTTCGCGCCGCGTCTACTTCCCGACGGGTACTATCCGTCCCGCTCGTCCTTCCGGGCCTCTTGCACGCGTACCTTGCGTATCTGGTTCCCGGAAAGACCCGACTGTACGCCGTTGCGGCGGCGCTGACGCTGAGCACGCTTCCGTGGACGAGGTTCGCCATGGCGCCGTTGAATCGGAAGTTGGAGGAGCGCATTGTGACGCTGGACGCGGAGCCGAAGACTGCGCATCAGTTGGTGGACTCGTGGGCTACGAGGAACTTATACAAGCCTGTGGTCAGTCTTGCGGCGGGGGTCATTGGGTTGTATGCTGCTATGTGGTGAGAAATGGTAGTATATATACCTTATCTACCTGATTGAATAGCAGAACTTTGGACAGTTAAGGAATAAGGGGTCTTGCTATACTTGCTGATTTTAGGACTTGGGATTACGCAGACTTATTTAACACAAAGACTATCCTAAATCATAATAGTATTATCGACATTATAAAGACGATAAATAAATATCAAACTATCATCATTATCTTCAGGACCAACTCAAGGTCCATTCCCCTGACCAAGCACCGTCTGTCGTCAACGAGTCGAGGCCAGTGATCGTTAGAACATTACTCGAGTTCTGCAACGTCCATGCATCAGAAGTAACTTCTTCCCCGTTAAATACAACTTTAGATACGGGATCTTGAGCTCCCAAGATCGTTACGTTGCCTAGCGCATTCTTGTCTTCGAAATTTCCACGGGGTGTAGCCTTTAGCGACGAGTTCTCGACCGTGAACTGAGAAGATGTTAGCGTCTTCACCATCAAGTCCTTATTGGGAAATCTTACATTGACCCATGTGGTAGCATTCGGCACGAGGCTCTCTCCATCATCGATATACAACCTTCCACTAGCGTGTCCGTCACCATCGAGCGCGACGAGGAGACTCCAGGGACTCGCTCGAACGGCCGCGGTAGTTAGGCCTGGCTCTTGTAGCGGTATGA
Source organism: Daldinia sp. EC12 (assembly GCA_002120325.1). Lineage (NCBI taxonomy): Eukaryota > Fungi > Ascomycota > Sordariomycetes > Xylariales > Hypoxylaceae > Daldinia > Daldinia sp. EC12. The sequence goes on from KZ112929.1 coordinate 60,713, forward strand.
CCTTCCCGCCTCGCACATACACTGGAATGTGGCCCAGCGGCGCATCGATGGTAACGTTCTGTCCCGTCGCAACTCTGGTGATTGCAGTCTTATTATACCAGTCGTACCAGATGGTACCAGATCCCACACCGGGGAAAACTCCGTCGACAGTCGTGGCGCCCTGAACCAGACATGGTGTAACCAGCACCGCATCGCCGAGAAGGAACTGTCTATCAGCGGCAGCTAGCCACGGCTCATCCGGAAACTCCCAAGCCAGAGCGCGCAGAGTCGTAGAACCGGTAGAATGGCTAAGGTAGAAAGTTGTGTACAAGTACGGCAGTAGCGCGTATCGGATCTTCATTGCCACCCTTGAAGCCTCGGCGACGGAAGGCCAAAGGTAGGGCTCCTGGCTAGTAGCGTCTTGCGTGTTATGATTCCGGTAAAAAGGGAAGAAGGCAGATAATTGCATCCAGCGAGAACACAGCTCCTCGTCGACGTCTTCAGCGAATCCGCAGGTGTCGACGCCGAACATGGGAATACCGAAGAGGGAGTAGGAGAGACCCTGGGGGATGGAGAAGAAAAGGAATGCCCATAGAGAATAGTTATCGCCCCTATTTTTGATGGTCAGCTAAAATTTGGAAAATAGTAATGCAGATGGAATGATCTTACCCCCAGTGGCCAGCCCATTTTCCGGAGCCGGCAAACTGAGATCGTCCGATAATGAACGGTCGCTTCTCAGGAAAGACGTTTAAAAGGGCGTGGTAGGTAGCGTTTAGGATCTGATGTCCATATACGTTATGGACATCGTATTCTACAATTCCACCGTGGTGTGTCGCGTTGGGGCTGACGGCGTGGACGGCAAGGTCGCCATGGAAGTTATTGATCGCGTACGGGGGCCAGTTGACGTTACGAACGCCCGGAGTTGGTGTGCTACGGAGATACGAAGTAAGGGTAGGGTCTTCCTGCGCAGCAACAACCGCTTTCGCGGCGTTAGTCGGATTGGCGTTTTCATGTTGTTGCCGGATCTCATTTCTAGACTGACTTGAGAAGTCGTAATTGCGGTTATCACTACCACAGCTTCCTACGCAGAACGATGATACTTCTGACATATCAATCCAGATGCCGTCGAACTTGACCTTGCTGTAGTACTCGGCAACCTCGGATATCCACCATCGGTTTGCGCCAGTACCATTAAATAGAGCCCCAATCCAGTCAGGGTAAACTTGATATATCGTCAGTATAAAAATGAGAGAAGGCCAGACAAGGACGTACCAGTATAACCAGGCCAAACCTTTCCGACGTATATAGACCCATCAGGATTCAGTAAGAAGGCGTCTTCTTTGATACCCCGATCAAAGGGAGGATACGCATCGCTTGCATTGGTTGGGTCAGGCGCGTATATAGCAGAGTCAATAATAGGCACGTAATGTTGGCCATTCTCATGCAGACGCGACAAGAACTCGGCTCCTTCCTCATAGCTATACCGATCCGGGTCGTTTTCGAAATCTCGGTACGCTTTCATATAGTCGATATCGGCTAGGTGAGTGTTAACGACAAAGTTCTCTTCTCTTTGAGGGTTATCGCTAAGGAATTGATGTTATAGTGACTTACACCAGATCGTCTCGAGAGGAATTTCGGCTTTGGCAAAGTTGTCAATGACATTTTGGAGGTCGGTCCAGTTACTATAGCCCCATCTGCACTGATGATAACCAAAGGTCCAATACTGCTGCATCGCAGGTAGACCAATCGCACTCTTCTGGTATGACTTGGTCACTTTATCTTGAGTAGAGCCTTCGTAGAAGTAGAGATCTATCTGACCGCCAAGCGCTCTCCAGGTAATATTGGTTTCTTGTAGCAAGACTTCCTGGACGTGGGCGCTACGCTGGAAAACGCCGTGAGTGTATGACTTGTACTGAGCTGATTTATCCGAAGCATCTGGGGCGTATTTCAGGTCCCCGGTCTCCTTGTCAACTTCAAAGTAGCGAGTATCAAGGTAGATAGGATGACTTCCATAAATATTTGCGTCGATATTATCGCCCACATCGGCCGCAAAAAGGGTCCCTGGTATTGTTTAGCTCATGTTAGCAATCATAAAAGAGAAGATGCCATACGGGTAAAGTTATTTCCAAGCCTGAAGGCATGGATAACCTCGCCAATGCCGTACAAGTTGTAGTTCTCGGGTAAAGACGAGCCAAATTCAATAAACTGGTCCTCATAAACTAATTGAGAGCCTTCCGTGGTAAATAAGACATCACTAGTGCTTCTTCTAGTGACTTTAAATGAGAATGTTGGCTCATTACTCCAAGTAAACTCGAGATCGCTCTCTGAAGAGTCAAAGTCCTCTTCGACCTGAGGCTTGGGGATCAATTCTTCCTGGAGAATGAACCAAGTATAATTCTCAGCGCCGATATAGCGGGGTAATATCTCGACGTGCAGTCGGTCCACCGCTTGATACTCAACAGTCAAGCTCAGAGCTTCAATGTCAGTGCCGTAAACATTGCAAGCTTCTCCGGCCAATGTGAGATCCGCCGTAAAGCTATTGCTCGTGTTCTTTACATTGGAAGCTACGTAACCTGGGCAGACTGTTTGGGGGTTGATGGCCTGGGGATCTATAATATTAGGGATGATGGGCTGACCAACATCTGGGTCCTCATCAGCGTCGTCTCTCGTAGATATCTCCCGCGCTGGGATGAGACTCGACAACGACAGCAGAGTCGTTAAGAGCAGCATGATATATCGAATCATCGCGCCTCTATTCAATCTTCCAGAACACCAGCTCCATGTAATAGCGAAAGACGAAACAAGACTGGAGACTAAGAGTAAACGAGAAGCAATGCTTAATTGTTCATACCAGGAATCAAGCCGGACTATAAATGATGAAAGAAATGGGTCAAATCCGAGAGGGTCGGCGGATTGTTCGGCGATAGTGTATGTGGTACCACTCCAGGTGGGCGGAAGCCACCAATTTATAGAATTGAGTATCTCCATTTCTGATATCTCACCCTACATGTGGAAATATGTATAGAGAGGTACGCTAGTCTTGGAATTCTTTTTGACCATGACCTTAATGAGAAAGTCGAATAATGATTCGATATAATCCTTGGTAACTATGATGTATCTCCTTACGAATAGTTACTAGTTGGGCTGTCATATAAATAGCAGCTAGGAGGGGATATCGAAATAAGCTATCCCTTTACGAACGAAGATGGTATGAAGAGTGGTGATATTGCGTCAGTAGAATGATGGCAAAGACAATCGAAGTCGGTGAATGAGACTTAGAATAACTCGAAAAGCAGTTATGATCTCCAAATCCCCCGCATTTTTATGCAATGTCGATCCATCCGGGGACGTATCCAAGTTCGATCCAAGCTCTTTTGTCTGCAGAATACCCAGAATACCACCGATTAATACAACCGATAAGTTGTTCTTGAAGTCCGCGGGCGGACAACATGTATGTAATTGCATATCCCGCAATTTAGTTAAAAGACATGCATTTATAGAGCTTATGAATATAACACCACAAGGTCGTTCCTGCAAGTTCGCCCACATAAGCTTTGTCTACTAGGTACCCGAGAGGTACCTGCCCAGCCGGGCGTGAGTACCAGGTATGTACTATTTTAGACTAGGTTGCCGCTACATATGTAACCTTAACTTTATCGCATTTGCATTGAACGGCATTCCAATTGTTACTAAAACATCACACCTCTACATAATTCTACAACATCCTATACTTACCATCCCGACGTCAGCCAAAGAATACCCTATATACAATTTTGATTGATATAATCTCCGAAATATCGAGGTTCAATTTCAGCGACGTAAAGACAAAATCCGCCATGGCTTCGGCAACGGCACCTCTGCCGGCTTCCGAGCTCGCGAAGCAGATCCTCGAACACAAGGCGCCCAGCTACACATTCAGCTTCTCGCCGTTCCTCCGATCCAACTACGGCCACGGCTTCCCACCCAACCGGCCCGTATGCAAAGCCTTCGTAGCCGGGCACTGTCCCCTGGGAGCCTCGTGTCCCGACCGGCACGTCGCGCCCAACGCGGCGAGCAGCACCAACGCGAGCTACAACTCGCTGGTCTGCAAGCACTGGCTGCGCGCGCTGTGCAAGAAGGGCGAGAGCTGCGAGTTCCTCCACGAGTACAATCTCCGCAAGATGCCTGAGTGCAACTTCTTCGTCCGCAACGGCTACTGCTCTAACGGCGACGAGTGCCTGTACCTGCACATCGACCCCCAGTCCAAGCTGCCGCCCTGTCCGCACTACGACCGGGGCTTCTGCCCCCTGGGACCTAATTGCTCCAAGAAGCACGTCCGACGGAAACTCTGCCCTTACTACCTCGCGGGCTTCTGCCCCGACGGGAAGAACTGCAAGGAAGGCGCACATCCGAGGTGGGATAAGAATCTCGAAAAACCCATTGCCAAGGCCGACGTCGTGCACGAGGAGCCTGTGAGGAGAGACGACGGGTTCATGGATGATGACCAGAGGGATTTCGGAAGGCAGGATAGGGATAACAAGGGCGGCCGAGGCGATAGATTTGGTAGTGGACGCGGCAGTCGCTGGAGAGGACGAGGGGATAGGAAATTCGGGCGTGGAAGAGGCCATCACTAGAGATGATGCGTCCCAATACACACATCTTACACACACAATTAGGCGTGAGTCGGTACCTATGCGTCTTGATATACCACCTGAACTCGAACGGGTGGGGTTTATCGCCACCAATTTCGACATGCATGCAAACATTTCACTCAACTCGACTAATCCATTTTTACCCAAACGCAAAACCCTCGAGTGCGCTCAGCACAATCGAGCACTGCGACTCGATACCCAGCAATCATGTGGAGATATAGATGACTATTTCTACTAAATATGTTATGGTTCTGTATTAGAATATGTAGGCTCATGGCCTAGGAACATCACAGTACCCTCAGTACTTGCCGTAGAAAAGACACGGGGAAAAGAGACGACGGGAGAGAAAACAGGATACCCCAAGAATACTACTAGTATAGCAATCATATCAGTGCAAACACCACCCACATAGGACTATTACTTGTAGACTGTCTATGTATTCATGTGAACTAACCTATCCAGCTAAACGTGCCACGGTCCACGGTCCACCATAATAGAGAAGTGTCGATATATCCAAGCATTGAAAGTGGGGACCATGCATGCAATCCAGTCTCATCACCCGCCGTATATACAACCTTCGTAAATCCTATACCATCATCCTATCCTTCCCTATTCGTCAATCATCACGACGCGACGCCAACCAACTAACCAACCAGCCAGTCAAAAAGCAAACCGCCTAGCCCGTCCTTCTTGTACAAAGCCTTAACCCTCTCGTACGAGGTTATACTGCTCTTATTTCCAAACATTATGCCCATCATGCTCCTTCGCCACGGCAATAAACTCGCTCCCCTCCCCATTCTCGCTCCCGCCACTCTTCTCACTAGCACTGCTCCCACTCGCACTATCTGGCCGCGCCGCACCACCACTACCCTTGCCCCCTTCCCAAGCGCTCAGCTCATCCACCTTGCGGATGCCCATCATCCACGCGACCAGCCCGCGCGGGGCCCAGCGGCCGACGAACCCGTAGAGCCCGGCGCCCAGCCCCACGCGCACCACGTCGCTCTGGTCTGACCCGTCGATCACGTCGAACACGGCGTTATGTAGTTCCCTTAGGGAGCTGCCGCGCAGTCCGCGGATGCGACCCGCCGAGATCGCCGACGACGATTGCGACATGTAGTTGCGGCCGTAGGTGCGGCGGGCCGACTCGGGCCACTGGAGCGTCTCGGCTGGGGATGTGAGGAGCGGGTGTAGGCCCGTGGTGGGGAGGTGGGTGGTTGTTGTTGGGCCGGAGGGGCCGGGACGGGTGGGTGTAAACCCGGCGAAGTCGAAGGTGCCGAGTTGGATGTGCGTTACGGGGATGGCGAGGGGGCGGAGTTCGGCGGTAAGAACCTCTGTGAAGGCAGAGAGGGCGGAACATACGGTTGCTTCGGGGGCGTGGAATGGCGGGTTAATTGAGGAGATGATGGAAGGTGTGAAAACAAGAACCTTGGGTGTGTCGGTGGACTCTCCTTGAGGTGTTATTTTAGATGTGAGAAGAGGTAGGAAAGATTGGATGGTAAGGATGGGATGAAGAAGATGTGTATTGAATAGGTCGGCGAAGCTCGAGGGAGGGATTGTAGCGATAGGGGATGTTTGGTAGTTGAGCGAGGGGATCAGAATAACCGCTTTCAACACTAAGTAAGTTGGCTTCGCTCGCGGAACAGCGGCGTGTGGCGTTTGCAGATAGTTGGCGAATCGTTCGATTGCTTGGCCGGCGTTCGGAGGCTAAACCAGCATGTTAGATACTAGAAACATCGAGATGATGTTTTAGCTCGAAATACTTACATCAGTTATGTCAATACCTAAAGGCCTGATGTCGGGTCGTGAAAGACCCTGCACCGTAATTTCATCCTCGATACTGTTACAGACAACGTATACGATAAAGCCCCTCCTCTCTAGATCCAGAGATAATGCCTTGGTCAGCGGCAGCGCCGGTGACCCGGCGATGACGACAACTTCGAGTCTGCCACCATTTCGAGCACGCTTCGCTCGACGAGGTTTGCGTAGTTGTTTGGTGTATCTTACTGTCCGGTATGTTATATATCCTGCAGTAACCACCACAACACCGCAGAGTATCTTATGGCGAGAAATCCAGTTTTGGATGCTTTCGAGTGTAGTCATCGGCACAATCTCGACCGGCGGAGGTCGGGCAGGAGGTTTTGGTCGCACATAGTCAGGTACCCATTGCGCCGATGATAGTGTGTCCCTGATATCATCCGCTACTTTATCAACAGCCTTGTCGACATAGTCGGCGACCCCTACGGAGTATCGTCGGATTTGGTTGGGAATGGACGAGAGCTGTCACATGTCATATTTGTTAGCATTTTTAGTCTTGTCCGTTTCGACCGTATCACACAGTGCTAAGTAGCATTATCGAGTAGCAGGAGTAACTAACCAAGTCCAAAAACTGCTGGTCGTCAGCAGACATGGCCGGATATATGTTACTTGAATTTCCAAGGTGGGTTGGATAGTAGATGAAGGATTAGGTATCGATGAACTCCGGCGAAGAACGGGAATATCGGTGTGGATCTTCGACGGTGATTTTTCGAAAGATAGCCCGCCTCGAATGGGCCTATCGATTAATCTTAGGTATCGAGTCTTAACGCTTATTAATCTTAGCGCATTCTCCGCATTGCTGAAACTCCAAGTCGTAGGTACCTAACCTACATGTAGATACATGTACGTACCTAGGTACTAAACTGCGGGATGATGCAATCCCCCGCATGCAGTTAAAGACTGGACGACGTCGACCTAGGTACATAGGTACCGCGGTACCTGCATGCCGAGTACAAAAATACACCAACAGGTCTCTTTTAACGACCCAATAGTCTAATACAATATAATCTCTTCAAGTTACACTCGAAGAATGTTTAATTACTAACTAAGGTAGTTTATCAAAACGATAATAATCACTTGAGGGCACCCCTGCGGGCCACCACATTAGCCCGAGTTTACGCTGTTTTTAGCCACATCACCACTCAACTTTAAAGCCACAGCACTAGCCACCTTCCCTCTTCCTCCCCCCCCAGCGGATCATTTATTGTTACTAGCTTCGCGCGCGTAAGGCCGCTCGGCGCGCTGGCGCGCGCCTCGCAGCCATACGCACGCGAAGCTAGCAGCAGTAATAA
>KZ112929.1:68447-166946 GCA_002120325.1 Daldinia sp. EC12
ATAAGAAAAAAAAGAAAAAAGAAAAGAATGTGTGGGATTCGAACTACAGTTTCTAAGATTTAAAAGATACGTATTTCGATGAAAAGGACGAAAGTGGGGAGCTCTGGTGCAACCCGCCATACTAGAGGATGCACCCAATAAAAACGCAGTGGCGCTACGCACAGACGAACTGCCTGTTCCAGAAATTCAATCCCCTTGACACAATATCCCTCGTAAACTCGGGCATTGACTCTTTGGCTTCGACAGAGAAGTGTAATAAGTTGTGCTTGCCCTCACATCCTATACCCTACCAAGGTACATAATCGAAGCTGACTGAGCACCGGCTAAACTTCAACAAAACTTAACCTATAGATGATTATTAGCGGTTTGCTGCGAAGAAGGCAACATCAATTCGAGGATGATGAATAGGGGGATATTCAAGGTTATATTTCCCTTACTTTACAGAGATGTAGTAATGTAAGTCTACCTAGGTAATTAGATTAGACAGGTACCTAGATTCACTAGATTAGTTTGCTAGCCACAAGAGGTAGGTATATTAAAGCTTTTCAATATTAGTAGATAATACTGAAATATACGATATACAAGCCGTACCCGTATGTTGACTTGATGTCCTAACCATCTGGGTGAGGAGGGAAGTTTCTCTCATATATCTATGCATTCTACGCCTATATATATGCAGCTTCTATAAGTAAAGATAATCTCTTTACTACTTATTTTAGCAAGTAGCTCTCCTAGGATTTCGATAAACCTACACGTTGTACATTTCGTTCTTGCTACTAGAGGACTGCAAATTCTTCATTCGGGAGACGGAGTAACAACGACCATTGAATACTTTGGGTGAAAACGAACAATGAAGAAAATAGGCGCAATATATTATATATATCAGGCCAAATACGTCAAGGTTTACGTCGGTCTCTGCTATAATCCCCTTTGCAGCCCAGACGGCAGTCGCATAAACGTCACTCAGCACCTCCGATGCCAAGTTTACAATGATAAAGCGTTCCTCAATGGGATCTACCGCAACTTCAACTACTCTCAGCGCATAGAGCTTGATGGCAATTTCTACCCGCTTTGGCCACTAGAACTGCACCGCAAGCTTCGCTTCGTCCTAAAAAGCGAAGGTTGTAAAGCAACACTGTTTAAACCGGAATCTTATAACCCTGTTGTTGACCTCGAGGATTGTACTGAAGTTAGTCCCGGCGTCCATGAAGGCCGGCGTAGGCCCGGACTCCAGCTGCAATTATGAAGAAAGTCCGGCAAGTTGATTCCTAGCAATGGATCACCTGAATAGATAGTAACGAGGGCAGACAAGGGGGGAGGACGAGAAAATGGTTAGGTGAACGGGGGCTTATAGATTTCATTTGGCGTTGGGCATTAAGAAGGATGGATTGCAGGCATATGGTTTATAGATTGGGACGAGATTCGGCGGTAGCCCTGGGAAATGGTTATTATTCGGAACTGAGATTCGATACAGATAAGCTCACATAGATTGTACACAATAATAGAGTCCTTAGTTTCTATTTTAGGGTGTTATTGATGGTAATAGCAGATGTCCCCAAGAGCATTCAATGTCTTCTATTGTCAGAGATATCCTATGATGTATGTCCTACGTAAAGTTAATACTAGAAGTCGTGTAAGGGTTCGGGAGATAGCTATCAAACCGCTACACCGCCAAAAGGTAGAACGTCATCAACTCGAGGGGTTGAAGTTGCTATCTCGACCTATAAGGACTGCACTGTGACAAGTAGCAGCAGTGTAATGATAGTGATCTATTAACGCTCGACATTCCTAGCTCTTGGGAGGGCGTATAGCCCCCTTATATTATGTACTTCCTAGACTAGCCCTAATACGTACTAACCCTCTCATACCCCTAGACGTTCGCGCGGGAAAGATACAGGAATATTCTTTGCCATCTGTTGCGTTTTCCCTTAAACCTCTTCATTCCCTGGCAAGGTATGTGGTTCCCCTCCCACTGGCATCAATACTCGAAAGTGGAAGACCCGATGGAGGAGATATTGATAGGGTTGACGTCGCGGAAGAATCTATTCCAAGTCCGGAGACAGGAGACGAGTTGCACACTCTGATATATGCATGGAGCAACTTCCGTATAAATCTCTCGGCATACTAGATTGAGTCCAACGTTGCGGAACAAGTACCTGGAGCGATATATGGCCGTACCATCGTCAGATGATAAACCGTCTTCCGGCCATTCATCGTAGACTTCCTCGTAAATCATATGTCGGACTTCGAGCGATAACGAAAGGAATATCGACTTCTGAGTAATGTTTTCAATCTTGGTGGTCAGCGCAAGTGACGTGATAGATGCTGCGTTGGTATTGAGACTATATATAAGTCTCCCGCTACGCAGCACTATGGGACCAGGCCCGGCTGGATTGATTGCCCCATGGGATCTCATCTTGACGCGGGGTCAGACACGGTACTCTTGATATCTATAGATGATCGATTTGAATGTCACATCCCCTTAATTGAATATGCTTGCTGGATAAAATGAATGAGTGGTTAGGAGAGCGATGAAGAATGAATAGCTTTTATACCTTTAGTTTGAAGAGTGTTGTGATGGAGGACCGATAGATAATTGTGTTGAATGAGGACCTTGTTTGGATTGTTTACAGGTCAAAGGATTGTTTTCGTTTAGGTAGGTAACTTTGTCAGAAGCTTGAGCTTTAAGTAAAGGTTTGGGTCGAGGCCACTTTGGTCGGTAATTGATAGTGATTTGATAATAGGTACTAAGGATGGTGGGACACGAAGATACGGGGAGTAGCTGTACTAGAGGTACCTATTCATTGACCTGATCTTTAGACTTATCTGATGTTAGTATGTTCCATTATCTGAAGAAATGGGTCTTAATACTCAGGTGCCTTAGGTTCGAATGTAGTTAGCACTGTCTGCGAGTCCTGAACTTCATGGGAGATTAGGTATGTTGCATGAGTCACCATGGAGTGGCAATGTACAGTGCTAATGTGAGACTTACGATAGATAACAACTGGAAGCAGCAAACACTTTTTGGAAACCTATGAGTTTATGTTGTTATCACCTAGCAGCTTTCTAATGTAATCACAGAGAAATGTACTCAGGTACCTTACCGAATCAACTCAGACTGTACGGACTCACGTCACTAGAGGGTTGAAGCCTCGGATTTACCAGATTCAAAGCAAACCCACACTGGTCCTATGAAATACCTAGATACTCACCGAGTACCCGTTAAGTGATTGTATTACTAAATATCCACATACACCTATCTAGAGTTAGGGCGGGATACATTAGAGTACAGTCTTGGAAGAAGTGAGATGCTGTGGTCATTATCTACCGACCTAGGTTCTTAGATACCTCGGCTGGGATCCTTATGAGGTACCTATGTATTTTCATTACAAGGTAGTTTGTGTGAACTAACGTAGAGGCCAATATTGTATATCTAGGTAGACTGCAGCCTTTCATGGTTTGACCGATCCGATTGGGTTTATCCATTTATACATTTTACCTATAGTGGCTCAATATACTACCAACGTTGGATCGCTTATCTTTGCGGCTTTCCCATCGCCCTCAATTTGGCACCATACGTCCACAGAAGAAAAGGGGCAGGCCACCCGATAATGATAAACGTGAGCGCAAGAACACTGTTGCCCCAGCCATACCCTAGTTTCTGATACATCGCCGGCGCGAAGATTGGAAAAGCGAAGCCGGCAATGCTACGAAGGAACTGCGAAGCGGCCGACGCTGACGCGACATATTGGCGATAAGAGTCCATCACGTACGCCTGCATCGACTGCGTGTTATTGATAATACCACAGCCTAGGATGGCAATACCGACATCGGGAACTGTCCAAGGAAAATGTTTTTCTGCCGTCCATCCGTAGATAAGAAGTCCAAATGGGATGAGGATTGCTCCGGGGATCATAAGCGGGACGCGATATTCTGGCGCGGTGTTGTTACCAGCCCTAGCTTTGAGGTACGTCCACAAGCGATCCATCATTCTACTTCCGACTTGCGCGGCAATAGTATACCCTACAACAAGAGCTATATAGTTAAGACCGCTTTGAGTTTCGCTTTGTCCGTAGCGCTCGATCCATAGGGTTGCGAATGTTGATAGAACGAGATAGAGAATACCGAAGTTATAAGCTAAGAATATAGCGACAACCTGTAGGATAGGTTGGGTAACAAGTAGTCGGAACGGTCGAGTTAAGGAAACAAATAGTCTACTCTTTAGAGTCTCTGATGCGGCTTGCGTTGTGGTATAGTAAGGCCTACCAGTGCTTTCCCGTAACATAGAAGCTCTTCTGTTGAGTAAGATAACTTCGTATGTTTCCGAAAACACGAAGAACGCTATCGTCACGAGAAGACCATCGTAGATGGAAAGAATCCAGAAAGTCCACCTCCATCCAATTGACTGCGATACAGCACCTCCAATAATAGGTCCGAGCGCTGGTCCTAGTAGGGGGATAAACGTCGAAATAGCGAAGGAAGTTCCACGTTGTGCTGGTATCCAAGTGTCCGACAAGACAGGATTGCTAATAGCAAACTCGGCGCTAGCCCCGATGCCTGAAAGGATACGACTCGCAATTAGTAGATCCGGTGTCTGACTGAAGCCGGCGACGGTGTTCCACAGGATATAGAAGCAACTCGATAGCATCCATACTGGCCGACGCCCAAAAACTTCAGCTAGTGGCGACAGGATCATAGGACCGAATGCGAAGGCTAGAACAAATATTGAGAGGAATATTTGAGTCTCTTCCTCGTCCGTGTTAAGGTCTACGGCAATGCTCTTGAGGGCTGGGGCTAGCATCGCGCCAGACATGAGAGTCACCAAGCCTCCGTTAGAAAGAAGGATTGTTATTGCCCATTTGCGCGTAAGAGGCCAATTGTAAGGATGTTCAGGATCATCATTGCCATTCCAAGTTACCTATTGAAAATGTGTTAGTTGCTATTCCACGAATTTCTATAGTAGAATTGTATGGTGGGTGGTTATTTGGATTTCATATCTCGAGATTAGCTTTACTTTTCTTTTGCTTCTATTTTCATTTTGTTAGATAGGATCAAAGTCAACTTACCAATAACGGATCTACCTCTGCCTTAGTCGACTCGGTAGTCGCCTCTCTCGCCTCGGGGTTGGTGGGGTATTTCTTAGTCTCTTGAGCAGTCATGATGAATGCGATGCTCTACACTTTGTCAAGCAGTAGCGAGATGAGGTGTTTTATATAAAGAGCTGAAGTGATTCATTATAGTAGGCTCCAGGGTTAAGAGGAGAGAGTCTTAGGCAACAGGCGAAGCTGCATATCATTATACATATTATTATATATCGGTTTGGGCCGTTGTAGTAGTCCAACATATAGGGCCTACAGCTTACTGCATTGGTGAAATTTGCGATCATCCCCTGTTATAGACCTAACAGTTAAATAGTGGCACCCCTATTATAGCTGTCCAGGATATCTTGTTCTAAGCCCGAACTTCCTATTCTGTTTATTAAGAGGCAGGGGGAACTATTCGTCGGATATTTAGTTACCCAAGCCTGGAAGCGCAAAGGCGACTCCTGGGTGCGATCTCGGCGCCGTGAATATCAGCTATATATCCATGCTGACCTTGTAGAAATTTGAGCGGAATGCGAACATTACTCGTATTCCGTCGTAACTCCGAATATACGGACTAGTTCTTCACGCCTGTTGGTGACATTGCGTCAGTATCCACACCGACCTTCCGGCAAAGAAGTTCCGGGAATAGGATCCTATTATCAGATGGCCCCCAGCTTATCAGATTGCTGCTAGGTATCCTATTGGTGAAACCGATTCACTGGCGAGCTGGCTAGTTGAAGGATGGGTCCAAGGCTCCAGCTAGTCGGAAAACTGAAAATAACTGGCTAGTGGTGTTCTCGGTTGCCTTAAGTTGCCTGTTATAGACTTTCTCCTCGACTGTATTAATCGGTATTATGAGCGATTAAATGTGCCCTGGATTATAGCTACAGATTCGCCTCTAAAACTAGCTTTTATAATGATACCCGCAAGACACCTAAATAGAAACTCAGGGTAATGGTTTAGCTTGCGGAAGCTTTACTTAAATATGTGCTTTCCTTCGTGCCGTTTGCTGACTTAGAAGATTGGCAGTAGCCAAACCAGACTACAGCTGCAAACCTGGTATCAACTATTTAACAATAACAATCAAGGTAAAAGTAAAGTAGGTGTATGCTCCCGCTCACAAGACGGAAAAAGAGGATGCAAGAAAACTCTCGCCGGTGTAATCGCGGTCCAGCGTTGGCTGCTTGGCTTGCAAAATAAGATATTGCCGCTTTAGGGAAGCGGGGAACAATCTTGACCAATCGGAGTTATGATCAGCTGGGAGCTGAAAACTTGCGAGAAGCCATGAGCCTTACCAAAAAAGAAAAAAAAAAAAAAAAAAAATCAGGACTACGCACCCATATTCTAGTTTTTAGGTATTCGTAGGATACAAGAGTTTCGATTAGGAATAGGAGTAAAGTTACATCAGAAAACCCCTCTTAGATATAGATTCTGAGTCTGAGCCGAGAGCTGCTAAATATCTATTCGTTTCCGGGTTTGTGCTGTTAGTTGGGACCCTTAGGCTAGACGAGAGATAAATGTCGTGATGTCATGAAATAACGGCCAATTTTATCTTAGGCAGCCGTATTCTTACTCTTGGATGCAAACCTAAATCACCTGGTGATATATATCATGAGTTAAGAATTAGGAAGACCGAACGATAGTCAATTGCAAATACTCGGTACAGAATTGTACGCCTAGCCGTGATATATTACAGGAAAAGACTTAAAGTTGTGCAATCATGTTGCGAAACTTCAGGCTGTACTCTCCACATCCCCATCCATCCCCCAGTGGAATACGTGATCGGCGTCTACCTGGAAGATTACGCATCCAAGACCAGGGCAAGCTCGTAAATAGGAGTATGATATGTCACGGGATAGGCTCTCTATTTCCCAAGTCTTGGTATCATTAGGGTCATAGTACCAATCTGTAAAGATCCTTAGCTGGCGTAGGTGAGTAAAAGGCGAAAGCTCAGAAATTATTTCCTATAAAGCATTGGTTAACCCATAATAACTACTAGATACAAGTATTGAAAACAGAAAGGACGCACACTTCGTTTCCAACTAGAACTATGCACTCCTTCTAGAGTAATATATTCTAGAGATGGGAAAGAATGATAAATATCTTTATATGGTGTCAGCTACAACTTGAGGGATTCAGAGCGTAACGGCGGCAAACTTACTGCGTAAGGTAGTCACTTCAAGGATATTGGGGCGCTGTATATGGACCCACAAGCTTTTTAGTGGCGAGGGGGATAAGCGTACGTTAGGCCCGGGAATCCGGCTAAAGGAGTTGCTTCCTATCTCCAGGTGTTGTAGTTTGGGGAAACGAAGCGCGAATTTTATTATGTTAACAGAAGAGAAACCTCTTAGTCGGACTGAGAGAGGGTTTTTGGATACCAAAGCACAACTCGGAAGTTGTTGGGCTATGGCCTGCTCACATATAGCGTCCAGTTCACGGGCGTTGACCGTATCATCACTGGGCTTGGAACCCTCTAACTTTATCGTAAGCATGTTCAATGCCTTCATATTCCAAATAAGGAATCCTATGTCGTTAATATACACGTAATCTGATACACAGTTGAGTTTCTCTGACTTATGATTGAGATGCAGGGTCTTGTTGCACGAAATTGTAACGACGATAGATAAAGAGCTTCATGTTCATTGTTAGGGACTGCAGACTGGAAGATAAGTGATAATAGAACTCACGTAGCATGAGTACGGATTATTTTAGTTTGTTCATGATATTTGAGTACCGCCAAGTCTCTATGCAAGGTCTCTAGCGTACCAATCACCTTTATATTTTGAAGTCGAAAGTTCCAACCCACGAGGCGACAAACCTGGCAAGTCTGGGCAAGAGATTGTTTCGAAGCCGGGTCACAGGCCTTGAATAACTCACGGACCACGCAAATAGGTAATCGTAGTAGACCGGATCTGTGGAGGTTTCCCTGATTCGGGCCTCCGCTTACTGCCACCAACTGACGCTTGGAGTAACTGGGAACGGGGAACGAAGACATTGCGGGCGGATAGTTAGAGAAGGGACGTGCAAGGTGAAAACCATTAGGACTATACGCATGTACAAGGTAAATGGGGACAGGAAAGTCTTATAAGCAAGTGAAAGAGCTGATGACGATGGTCCGATGGCATGGACACTGAAGTTTAGGTGCTGGTAGATCTCGTGGTAGTCCTCGCGGTAGTTGAGTAACTTTGTTAAAGGGGAGGGAGTTGAAGAAAATACGCAGATGGCAATCGTTCCGAAACGGGAGAAAAGGCCATGACTAGATGTACCTAGGTACTTACCTGATAAATTCAATATACTTGGAAGGATGTCAGGGTGTAACTTCCGAGAAGGGTTTAATTTGGCTGTGGTGATGCTTAGAAGGAAGTGACATCCTTGACAAGATCCTGCCTTCCTATTCTAACTATAGGTAGTAACTACCTACCTGAGGTGAAACGAGTATGAACATCCCTCTAACTTGGTAGGTACGTGCGTAATATGATGACTCGGAAATCACGACAGTCCGCTCTCGTCCCCCCGTATATAAATCACATGACCATCACTTATTAACCTGCTACGCTGTCACATGATCTTCTTGACTGATATTCATTCTAACTTTGTACCTCACACGAGCAGTCTGCTCTAGAGCGCTCACGGATCACAGTTACTTAAGCACACGTGGAATGTAATCCCTTTCTTTAGAGTTATTATTTATATGTAGAGAAGGAACGTATAGTTATCATCTACCTCGGGGTTATTCGTAGATCTATCCTGTATTACTCTAAAGGCACATTTAGTCTGCCTAGAGCCAATGCCTTGGCCACAATTGGCATCGTTACCTATGTTCCCCAGTCCGAAACTCCTGCTCACCTCGCCATACATGGGTACTTCTTGAGCTTCTTTAGCATCCCAAGGACTAATTCCCTAAGATAACTTCTTCCACAGCCCCATATGGCGAAGGATGGTTATATATTTCCGAGTTTTGGCATGTCGAGCTTCCTGGAGGTGTTCTGAGCCTGGGCTTAGGAGGTATGCTTGGAACTCCATCTCATGCTGTAGAAAAAATGAATTAGCAGAATGAAAGACAATTCGGCTAGTTACCTATTTAGGGAACATACGCTTTGGTTTGACCAACGACTACATCCAATGACCAGCGACTTCACGTTGGGGAACAAATGTGCTGCGACTATGATGAAATCAGCTTTGTATTCTAAAGGCCTGGAAGACTTTTACCCAAAACGGCTTACCAAAAAACTGCCCCACACTCCCCATACTCCTAGGACTGAAATCGACCATAAGGCTCTGGAGGCCCTTGAAACATAGGGGACGATGAGGGTAAGGTTGCGCGTATTCGAGGCACAGAGAGTCTAGCTGTACCCGTTGTACATTCGGAAAACAAGCTAGAATGTCCATCACGCGGGGGGTAGTGAAGCCGCGTAATAGAACGACGCGTACTTTTTTGCATCGTATGCGGTTTCCTAGGGCCTCAAAGCTGAAGCACACAGCTTCTTGGAAACCTTTCCAAAGTGACTCATCTATCTCGCGGCGATCCACGCGAATCTTCAGGCTTCTGAGCTGCTTCATTTTACTGACGAGGACTACTAATGAGGTGAGTTGACGAACGGCCTCTTGGGTGTTAAAGGCTTTGGGCCTGGCTGCCCCTTCTCGGTGCTGGGTGTTGGTAATGACAATATTTAGAGAACTGTCACGTGTTAATAATATATTCCACATACAAAGCTACCTACCTAAGTATAATTAGGTCGTATTATACTTACGTGGTCTTAGTACGAACAACCTCGAGAGACGGATGGCTGGTCATCATCAACAAATCGGCTTCTAAGAACTCTAGTGTATCCTTTAGCTTGATGTGTCGAAGGCGGTAGTTCCACCCGGCAGAGCGCAGTTTGCTAGAAACCTGCACAAGCGCATGTCGAGATGCTCCATTGGATCTGTCGAATATCATCAAGTGTACTTCCGTAGGCAGGCGCTCGAGGAAAGATTGTCCAGAGCCTGCGGGACGTGGCGAACACGCATCACTCCCAATTCTTGATAGATGGATGAGGGATTGATTCTCTGCCATTTTAAATCTTTGTATGAGCAGATAATTATGCGATAGCGGTCGCAGAAGAACAAGTGTAATGTTTGTTTTCTAGAAGTTTGGAGATGGAGATGGGTAAAGGCTGATCAAAAGTTTTCAGTTAAATCAAAGAGGGGGGATGTTTTGATTTACAATCTAAGAAACCTTGCTCAAACTCCTAAGGATGGGAAGTTAGTGTGTCGTGTTTGTGTGAGGAAAAAAAAACATTTCTTAGATTTCTTTTCTGAGAAATCTGTCTTAAATAGCTGACAGGACGGAGCTCGTATGAGAACGACAGCAACATGGCGAACTGACATATACAATGGGTTACCAAAAGTCTGTGTGCACTCAGCCATTTTACACCAAAAGTTAATATTTTCAATACCCAATTGAAATTTAACGAAAAACGTAAATATAATTCTTTCTATAATAAGTTATAAAGGATTACTATTTTATTTATAATTATCTTAAAAAATCTTAAAATATGTTGTATTTGTGGAAATATTTATGGTTATATTCGAAGCATTAATAGATGTATAAAATTGAATGTAACTTCTTATACAAAATACGAGGCGGGGTACATTAAAACGTAAATATTTTTTTTTTTATTTCTTAAAACCTATTATATACCACCATTTTAAAAAGAATCAAAAATCTAAAAAAATGGAATATATTATTTAACTTCAATATTAATATATATATAATATAAATAATTTTTACTATTTATTTTAATAGTTTAATATGTTATTGAAAAGGTTGAGTTTTGGTGTAAAATGGCTGAGTGCACACAGACTTTTGGTAACCCATTGTATCTAGACCCACTTGTCAACTTTAGACTACACGTACCTATGTACCCAAGATATCAAATCAAGCCTATTGGACGGTTTGCAGGTGGTCGGCTTTGGCACTTGTTGCGTTAGGTACCTCTTATCTAGCATGCGTGTGTGTCCGTGCATACGCCAGTGCATATAGACTTCCTACTACAAACCCGTACCTCCTTACAATTGTTTGTATACCTTGTCGTCTGTATTCTGCACGGGGTGACTCAGTAGGTAGATACCATTAACTTTCAATGTTGGGAACATTTTCATGACGCACTTCGTCTCCTAGTATCATGTGATATCTAATATCAGACGGACCTTGACGATGATATGTTGGATGTTGGTTTAGAGCCAGAGTTCCAGAACTTCCCCCTTTCTTTCGTACCTCTACGTAAATTATTTCTTTATACTGGTTCTGTCAATGAAAATTTGGGAATTATGTGCCTGGATGTGCAAATGCACAGAACAATATATTTAGATATCTGTTGTCTCGGGCTCCATGCTACAGATACTATGACAGCCTCTTCTAGTCTAACCATAATCCCGCCCTTTCCCTGCCTTCCATACACCTTTCATGATTTCTGTATTGTGCAGTGATGTAGAGTAGTAGAGTAGGAAGTATAATACCGATAAGCCTGAAAATTGGGTAGGAAACAACGATATCTAGACCTTACATCAAAACTCCCCCCAAAACGCGAAAGATATTGGTACCTATATATGTAAATATATTTCATCCTGGTCTTCGTCAACATACCGTTCGTCCCAAAATATCACAGACTGTTACATCCCACTCACTTTGCAACGTACAAAAGCCTTCCGTAACATCAACCGCATATTGTATTTAAGTTCTAAGCATTTCTTTGCCCTGGGTCTGGCGCGTCAAACCCAGAGCACCTTTTAATTGACGCGCGACCGATATTGGACAATCACTCTATTCGGTAATGCTAGGCATTAGGGTTAACGGGCCATTGACTAGGTCACACCATATCACTATGGTATCCCAAGGTGTAAAGCATAGCAGTCAGCAGACCATTGCTAATGAAAGGATGTCGCCTATGCAAACAGGTCAAACTCCTCATAGCCTCTATCCTAATCTAGGCCTTGTGATATCTTAGTCTGATGGCCCCTATGTGGGCATCAAAAGCCTAACTATAGGCAGCAATCCTCCAGGTACAGCTTTTCAAAACCTCAAAATTGCTGATCACAAGTCCGACATCGACAGCGACACCTGTTGCGGTGATGACGACCGCCTTAGCTCTGAGAGCGATTGGGAAGAACCAGCTCCTCTCATAGCTGTTAATTTAGATTGGAACCCAGTCCATTTCCTACCACTGGAATTATCCTGAGAATTATTTGCCATGGGTCAAGCATGTCTGGAGCTCCCTAGATCCTAAGTTACCGGGCATAGCGAAGGACGCCGCCGCAATGATCCTTCTAAGCAACATAGACAGTTGTTGTTCCGTGAACAATGTTTTCATATACATCAATCATTAAGCTAAGCTCGCGATCAATGGTAAGAAATATATTTGTATTCCCCGTCTGTACTGCTGAAAGATACGGTATATGAGCTGTACTTGTATATTGACTTAATGTTCTAACTGTATGAGTGAGGAGGGAGGTCTCTCTTATATATACATTCCATGCCAAGACATCATGTACTGTACCTCATAGTAGTCCCTTGACCACTCATTTCAACATGTACCTGGCAATTCTTCAAGACATGGCTTTTCACGATGAAGACAAATCATACATTTATAAGTTTGCTCCGTCTCTAGAACAAATGGAATACCCTTCTGGTGAGCGACAAGGCCCTCTCGTTTATCAACGTACTTGGCATTGGAGTCCCTCCAGCTCTGTCGTGGAAGTATACTATACTCCGTAGACTTTCCGGGGGGTTTCTCGCAGACCCATGTTAGACTTGGTCTGACTGATGAATTCAAGTGGCCCATAGATTGGGACTTCGTGTATGATGGTTGCTCGCCTGGGGCGGAATCCCTCTGAATCTACAGCATGTCTCAGGATTGGAAAGTACACCTTATGAAAGACAGCCGGGAATCGAGCCCTATATGGTACGAAAAACGTGTTTTATTTGAAAAGAGAGTCGACTTAGAAGGATATGCCTGAGGTACCCCGTGGAATGGTGGACGATGCTTCGCAGCTGAAGAAATACAAGCAATAGGCGGTCAAATATGAGGCCTTGAGAGCTCAGCTAAAACTGATGATCCTGCGACGGTAATACCAATATGTATTGTGTTGATTAGCTCATGAAACGGATCGAGCGGATTGGACATCACGTTACGTAGACTTTGATCTACATCACTCGCGATGTGCTTGTCATGACAGGACGTTGGTCGCTAGAAGGATGGGGGAGGGATGATCTATAGGTGCCTCATTCTATTATACGTCATGTGTCACGGTGATCGTAGCTGACTACTAGGTCTCATACGTTCCCCTTTTACCAAATCTCAAGCCCGTACTCAAACCAGTGAGTGTTGAAGCGACGCCATAACTCGTTGAACATACATGGCGACGCCCACCCCACAGTGTGCCCTCACTTTATATTAAGGTACTTACTATTATAATTTAAACGTCTACATACCATATGTACCTAGGTATGCATTAGGCCGTGTCTACGAACACCTCTATTTCTTCACAAGATATATCCTATACGAATATCTTCCGTGTCCCTACTAATATAAATGTATCAAGTAGGTGGGTAGTTCCAGCTATAGACGTCTAGCTAGAATGATTTCACATGATATTAAGTTGATTAACTCTGACAAATACTAACTCCCAAATGGGCTTCTAGTGAAATGTTCGTCTTTTAAAGGCCATCATCTTCATGTTGACATCTGATTTGTAAGCTCTAGTATCATTGGGAGCCTTATGGCTGATATCCAACATAAGGCCATAGCAATTGGTACTCTCAAGTAATATTAAAGCCCGTTCGAGGCCGAAGGATACAATAACATGCCGGGCCGCTTTAATTCGCCACCAGCTCTGCACCCGATAGACAAGTTGACGAAGACAGGTAGTTACGTAACAATAAATACCAAGTTTTAGAGCTTGGCTGGATCAGATAGGCCCATTGGTATAGGTCGGACGACGCTTCGACGGCGAAGGTCAGCATATAACGTCAAGAAGCCCGATGAGACAGTTTCCTGTGGCTAGGACTTTGTCTAACTCGCCTATCAGGTTCATCCCGGGCTGAGCCACCTTACAAATTTGATAAATCTCAAATTATACTCCTGTAACTACCTGGAGCAGTATCATACGATCTTACACGCTTCGTTCTCTCTTTCTCCCTCTCTTTTTTTTTCCCTTTTTTGGAGCACCATAGTATCTCATCGAGGCACGTTACATTAAACTCTAGTTAATCTTTGAAGCAGTTCGGGGAAGCGGGCAACACCCATGCAAGCAATTAGTACCCCACAGTTTTACTCTGCACGTCGACCAAGCTGAAAAGTACACTTTGGGATTGCCAGCGGCTATATATCACAGGATGCATATGCTTAGAACCAATGACCACTTCTTATTCTCAACTAATCAGCTTCCTTTAGAGTTCCGCTGCGTCGTATCATGTTTTATCCCGTCATAAGTAGGTATAGCCTCGACTATACTTACTGTCTGACTCACATGTCAAAGACAGCCGCAAGTTATTGGACCAATAGAAAAGGTAGAAGGTCTATGTTAAAGCATAGAGGCACAGGCCAATCATGGCAGCTTAAGAAGGAACTGTATAAGCTATGCCACAATATACCTATTACTCAAAACATCGCTTAGAAAAATGCGTCTCGCGAAGTAAGGTAACCTGAGGCCCCTTACCTCCTTCAGATCATAACTTCGATACTTGGTGGCCTATCAAAGCGCGAAGACAGCGCGCAGTCTTTGTACTGGTGCTTTCTAGCTTTCATATAATAAGGGGTCGCTTAGGCAAGCGATACCATTAAGGATGGTATTCCAACCTCGGACATACCGTCTCAAGGCGAGCCGCGTGACATCTCATCTAAGCAGATGGCGAAATGAAGGCATGGGAACATGGATTTTACTAGTGGCTTCATCCATTCCGGATCCGTATTGTTTACCTGATCATAAAGGGAACTGTCAGGGTTTTCAACACCGATATACGTAAACGCCAAGCTGGTAGAGAAGCTGAACAAGTAGGTAGATGGCTGCATGTTGACAGATGGATACTCCTATAGAGCAACCTTCACGATGCAATCTGAGGATAGGGCACTGTTTGAGGTCGGCGACTAGTTACTTGGAGTAATGTCGACGCACGAAATATTGCAGTCAGTTGCTTCTCAATAGTACTAGGAAAAGTATATATATCGAGGTCTACGACTGCCAAAAGACAGAATAACAACCCATCCAAAGCAGACATCACATCCCAACTGCCCTCCCACTTCATCCAAGACAATTTTACTTAGCTTCCAAAAGTAAGTCTAAGAAACTACCACATCTTAGAATCCTTGAGTAGTAAATAGTTGGCTAACAAGTTAAAGAAAGAACATTGGAATCATGTCAAACACTACCTCTGTCTGCAAAACGGCCGATTGGATTTCTACCCACGGCCTCGGTGCTATCCAGGACAGCACCTCTACCTTCTCGATCACTGCTGAAGATGGTACTGCCCTCGTCAGACCGTCCCACCCTGACCAGCTGAGCGGACGGCTTTACTTTACCATCCCCAGCCCTTCACCTAAGCACACAAACCTCAAGGCAGTCGCTGTCGACTTCACTGCCCAGACAGCCACAATTGATGCCGTAGATGTCTACCTCGCCGACTTGGTAAATTCCAAGAACAGTGGCCTCAATAAAGACAAGTCTTTCGCTCTCGACTTCCCCACCGAGGTCGTCTATAAGGGCAAGGGAATCCTCGTGTCCATCTTGATCCAGTTTAAGGACGTCTCCTCCCGCCTCATGATCGAGTCCGTCGGAATCGAGATCTAGGTAAGTACAGGGGGTCCTTCAACACTTACTCACTATCGTCTCCATCTAACAGAGTTACTAGACTAGTCTCGACATGTTCTAACTACCACATCTCACTATAACGAACTAGGGAAAACTAAGGGGAGTGGAGTATATTTTGGAGCTCATAAGGTGGATCTATATGGATGTCTTGTTTTTAGGTACCCTTGATGGGACCTATTCTCTTTCTATGTTGGAAGTCTCTTTAAACATGTGCACATGTTATCCAATCGTTTAGTACCTAGCCCTTACAAGCTAATCCAACACATTTTTCTCTCGAAGTATAATGTATAGAACTACCTAGTGTGCCTTGTCAAACGCCTATCTGTGCCACCTCTTTGAGCACTTTGCTTATATTAATCTGACTCGTAACACGGTGTGCTTATACACTTTATTGTGCACTTTGTTTAACAAGGTACAATAAATATAAGGGGGGCCGAGGAAAGCCGGCAAAACCGTAAAGATGCAAAAAGAAAACGTACAACACCGGGTATTCGCTGGTCGTCACCGACCCAACTACTAATCCGGCAGTATCCAGTTTGTCTAGGGGAGAGCGGACGGGATCCCGAATTTTCTAGATCTTATGGTCGTACGTGGCAGCCGATCCTATTATAGGGGTATATATCGGAGATCTCTCAGGCTTTATTCTACTGAAATGAGTCGTCAATAAACTACTTTCAGAATAACTACTATACATGATGTCCTAGCGCAGAATGTAAAGGTAAGAAGGCTTTATCCTCACTCGTACAGTCGATACACCGAGTCAGGATTTGAGTACGGCTTATGCAACATACTTTGGAGTATGTTCCCCTTATGTGGCTGTAAAATCAGCTTCATTGCTGCGCCTCTTTTTAGTATGGCCGTTAAAG
Organism: Daldinia sp. EC12; assembly: GCA_002120325.1. Lineage (NCBI taxonomy): Eukaryota > Fungi > Ascomycota > Sordariomycetes > Xylariales > Hypoxylaceae > Daldinia > Daldinia sp. EC12. Next base: position 85,246 of record KZ112929.1, read on the forward strand.
ATTAAAATCACTTGCGCCCGTATGCGGTTACAGCAATACTACGACAATGATATCCCCAGCCCTACGCTCTCATAGCCATATATCATGTCTAAGCCCCTTTATAACCAGCCGGCCAGAAAGCACAGCCCTGTCTGAAATGGATTTACTTCTCAATTACATGGAATGAAATGGGTAGGAATCTAGTTGATGTAGGGTTCCATTGATGACTGATAAAACGGAGAGTGTCAGAATCAAGTATGGGGTCGATAGTCCTGCCACTGAGCAGCGCCCGGCTTGACTTGGGTCGCAACGAACAAGCCTTGGCGCTTATCGCAGATATATAACCCCCTCCTGTACAATTACTATCCCTTAAACTTTACAGAGGCCAACATATATATGACAAGACGCCACTAGGTCAAGATGTAAACTTGATTGACTTTATACATTTCACCATCATTACTTCATTCAATCAAGCAATATGAGCGCCCTCATTCCCCTAACCCCTGCTTCCCAGGAAGATAAGTCTCGTGAGCAGTTATCCGATGTGATTGATAGTTCATCACAGCTAGGCAGGCTCCTACACGACCGAGGATATAGACCGTTGGAAGAGCACCAGAGTAGAAGTGAGGCACTAATATGGGCATCAAAGAACGGTGAAACTTATATAGTGCAAACGCTACTCAACGAAGGAAGAGTTGATGTCAATACCAAGGTTGGAAAGAGTAAATATAGTGCCCTTCACTTTGCCGCATCTGCCGGCCAATATGAGATCGTAGCCTTACTGGCTAACGCCAGGGCCGATTTGGATGTGCGCAAAACTTCTGGTCACACTGCACTTTTTTTGCGGTCCTTTATGGACATACAGACGTAGTCAAGCAATTAATAGACTTGGGCGCTGATTTTGCCCCCAGCTTCGAGCATGGTCATGGTCTTTTACACATCGCTGCGGAGTGTGGTCACTGCGAAGTGATTAAGGCATTACATGCGGCGAATTTGGATATCAACCAGCCCGACGAAGCTGGACTGACTCCAGTCCATTACGCATCCCTTTCCAACAAACTTGAAGCCCTGCAACTTCTGATTCGTTTGGGGGCAAACATCCACGCGACGAGTGTCGAAAGTGTGACTGCTTTACATCACGCCGCTTGGGCAGACAACGCCAGAATAGTGTAAGTTGATCTCCTCGATGAGGGCATACAGCACGGTGATAAGTTGCATGGGCCTTATTAGCTTACAATATTCACTACCTATCTAGCCAGGTTCTTATCGAAAGCGGAGCCGATATAACAGTTACTGACGAATATGGACTCACCGCATTCCATACAGCAGCCCATGGTGGATCACGGTCCGTCGTCCAGCTTTTTTTAGAATATGGCGTAGACGTAGACAAACAGTGTCCGGCGATGAGACGGACCGCCCTAATCGCAGCCTCGGCGGTTGGTTGCACGGAGGTAGTACGACTCCTCATAGAACATCATGCCACTATCAACACGATGGATATCGAGGGGAATGGAGCGCTACATCATGCTGCTATATTCGAATATACGGAAACGATTCAATTCCTTTTGGAGAATGGTGCAGATATAGAGGCTAGAAATTATGAATCGGAAACGCCTCTCCTGATAGCTGCCTCACATGGTGCAAGAGAAGCAGTCCGTGTCTTAATAGAACATGGTGCTAGTCTAGAAGCCAAGGACTTTCAAGATAGCACAGTACTGCATCGAGCTGTTAATGCGCGAGACAAGCCATTAGTCCGATATTTAATAAAGACAGATGTCGCATTGGAAGCGAAAACATCCAAGGGTCGAACGGCATTGAGTTTGGCAGCAGAATTGGGAGATAAAGATTTAGTGTCTCTTCTACTATCTTCTCGCGCGGATATAGAAGCGAAAGATGATAGGCACCGGACACCGTTGCATCATGCCGCCTGGAAGGGATGGGAAACAGTTGTGGAAATATTAATTGAGAACGGGGCTGACCCGTGCGCAGAGATGATCGATGGACGGCGTCCTGAAGCTCTGGCTAAGAAATACGGACACTGGAAAGTCGAAAGTCTGCTTACCAACAAGACGCCTGTAAGCAAAAGGGGCCTAGACCAACAGAGAACTCAGTTGGTTTCAACAATGGTGACATCAGCTGCCAATGGTAACATTTCTCAAGTAACGCGACTCCTCAACCGAGACATTGAAATAAATTCCTTGGATTGGAATGGTCGTAGTGCTATATCTGCAGCCGCAGAGCATGGGCAATATGAATTGATAAGTCTATTAATTCAACGAGGTGTCGACGTGAATCTTAGAGACACGAATGGAGAAACGGGTCTGTGGTAGGCCTCGCGGTACGGCCATATTGCGACTGTGAAGTTGCTTCTTGAATCTAATGCCGTCATCGACTTAGCCGACTCGGACGGTCAAACTCCCCTCTCCGCCGCCGCCCAGAAGGGCCACGATGAAGTCGTTAGAATTTTACTTGGCTCTGGAAGCAACCCAATTACGAATACTGTGTATGGCAAAACACCATTAATCTTCGCCGCAGGTGCCGGCCACACTTCCGTCGTAGAACTCCTCCTAACCAACAGCTGTGCCGAGATAAATCTTATAACGCCTCAAGGTGAGACGGCTCTCTCTGTTGCGGAAGCCAATGGCCATGAGAAAGTTGTGGAGCTGCTACGAAACCACAACGCACTTGACTATGAGTCAGGAGACGAGATTTCCGAGCATCTTGAAGACAATTCAAAGTATGACAATATGTTAGTAGGGGCGGCTGCAAATGGACGTGTTCCAGAAATATTGCGACTCCTCAGAATCGGGACCAATGTCAATGGGACTGGCAGACACATAGTACCCCTTGTCAGGGCGGCGAATAAGGGTCACACCCACGCCGTGACAACACTACTTGGCAATGGCGCTCAAGTGGATCTTTCAGAGAGAGACGGGCTGACAGCATTGGGCACTGCGGCAAGATCTGATCATCCGTCCATTATCCGACTACTTCAAGAACAGGGCGCAAATGTAAACCACAAGAAAAAAGATTGGCGAATGCCGCTTTCAATGGCAGCAGAAAATGGGCATGCCGACGTTGTTCGGTTGCTGATTGAGCTAGGCGCATGGATAGACGCAAAGGACAAGACCCTGAGCACGCCATTGTGGTATGCAGTTGTCTACAACCAACAATCGGCGATCGATATATTACTTGAGAACGGCGCCAACGTCAACTACGCTGATTATAAAGGCCAGACTCCGTTACTTATGGCTATACGCAATGGAAATCTGGGCCTCTGTAAAATTCTCCTTGAAAAGGGCGCGCATATGAGCCCTGACACGTTCGCTAGTCGGTCTCCCCTCTCTCTTGCAGCACAAAGAGGACGCGCGGCCATTGTAGAGTTGCTGGTAGATCATGGCGCGGGCTTAAATCATCTCTCCTACAAATGTCGGACACCTCTCATTTTAGCAGTAAAAAATGACGAAAGCATGGTGGTAAAGATCCTGATAGAAGCGGGTGCTGATATCAACGTCAAAGATGATGGCCACCGAACAGCATTATCCTACGCTAAGGAGAATGATAACGAAATCATCGTGAAGCTGTTTTTACAAGCCTCTATACTGCGCCAGAGTAACGAACGAGCCATGGCAAAGGCTGAGCACGAGAGTTTGGCTAGAAGAGACCGCCACTCGTATCAGACCATTGCACAGGGATTTATTCGTGTGATCGAGCTTCAGCCTGGAAAGCCTGGCGATATCATCTCATTTGAACTTATTGATGTGGACCTGTCCAAGAATCCGTCGTTTGAGGCATTATCTTATGAATGGAAGGGAAAGGTCGGCACAGTTCCCGTCCAATGCAACCGGGATCGACTATTAGTAACGCCTAACTGCGAAGCAGCGCTTAAGGCCGTGCGATTCGGAACTAGTACAAGGATTCTTTGGGTTGACGCAGTTTGTATCAACCAGGACGATGCAGAAGAGCGTAATGCGCAAGTTGCTATGATGACCGAAATATATCGCAAGGCAAAGGCAGTTCTCATGTGGATTGGAGAGAAGAAAAAACACACAGAACTTGCCTTCAATAATATTACTACGCTGTGTTATATACACAAACAATTATACAATAATCCTGCCAACTGTTTATATTATACACCACTCGAGGAGCGACAAGACCTAATAGACATGATACAAAACACGGACAAGTTTCGGCAGATCAAAGAAGGATGGGAGGATTTGAACGTGAGGTCCTACTTTAAACGGGCCTGGGTATTCCAGGAGATGATTTTGGCAGGCTCTAGAGGTGTTGTGATGTGTGGAAAATACCATTGCGACTGGGAAAGGTTCAAAGCGGCGCTTCTGGGGTATAGGGTTTTAGTAGGAAAATCGATCCCTCCGATAGATTTCATCATACTTAACGACTATTACTTTTCAAAAAAGGGTCAACTAGAGATTTTCAACTCATTAATCACAATGACAACATTCGAGGCTAGCGATGGACGAGACAGGGTCTTTGCGATATTAGGACTTTCACCTCAATTAAAAGACGGTTCTATAAGCAGACGGCCGGTTGCGGATTATACGAAATCCGTCGAAGAAGTATTCGTCGACACAAGCCGCTACCTAATTAAACAGTACGGAATGAAAGTATGGGATTTCATATACGACGCTTTACCCCAAATCCCCTCCGGGATCGAGAAACTCCCTTCTTGGGCAGCGGATTTTACACGGCCAGTTCTAGGGTTCAGCAATCGCGTCCAGGCATTTAATAAGCCACATCCGAGATTTAAAGATTTCATCATGGGGCGACCGTTAACAACGCCATTATCCCTACACGTGAATGGGTGTATACTTGATAGAGTGGCACTGAAAGTTTCCATAACGAAGGAAAGATATACTTACGACATCGTGAAGCAAGTTGTTCGGTGCATGGATAGGTTCGGACGTGGAATGTACGATTTATACCCAAGTATCGAGAAGAAAGTTGAAGGAGCATCGGAAGCGAGAGGAACTAGAATGACTATTGGACAGGCTTTATTAACCACACTACTTGGCGAAAACGAAGAATATCTGGGTAACGATATCAACATTGCATCGTTCCTAGCATGGAAACTCCTCAACGATGAGGAGACACCAAGCAAATCCAAACACGCACCATCATTCCTCCAAAGTCATATTGCGTCCTGGGATATCCGTTCAAGGGAATGCGAAGATTTTGATCTTTCCATCTGTAGCATGATGGAGAAAACTCACCGTTATGACTTAGACATCGTTTACACGGAGAAAGGTTATTTTGGAGTCACGTATGCGGGTGGTGCTGAAGACGGCATGGTGGTAGCCTTAATTGGGGGATGTCATTATCTATCTCTATTAAGAGAGAAATCCGATGGTAAGCGCATGTGGTATGAGAATGTGACTTTGGTCATCTATTATGGTTGGACGGAGGATAATATTGAAGAATTGGAGGACATTGAGAATGGCCTGGAGCCTGAGAGATTAGAGATTCGCTAACAACTCTAATCACGTCCGAATATTTGTAATAAGACTTTTTAACTCCAAGATAGATACCTTAGGTACCTTTACCTATATTATAGGTTGCCACATAGTCTAAGCCGTTTGCAAGTGCAACCAACCGAGCGTATAGCTTTTGCGAAATACATAGACGTTTACAGGGGCAAATTAATACCTGTTAGTTTCCAATCAATGCTTATGGAACGCAGCCTCTGTGAGATAGAATGCGAAGCGCCGAGTCTGGCTGAAAACGAACGGCGCAAACAGGCCGACAGGAAAATGACAGAACATGGGGAAATAGGAATACATGAGGCGCTCTCGCCCCCTAACGGCCCTATGCAGTTTCTCCCCATCCGTTTTGTTTTACTGACATCTTACCATTCCATAACATACGCTAAACTTGACGATGGCTAAGATCGAGGTACCCCAAGCTGAGGGCTTATACGACCCAGTCCACATCAAAAAGCTCGAGAAGCTTCAAGACCTCAATATTTCGTACAATACACCACTGCCCCAGGTAATTTCATTCCTGTTTGTAATAAAACCACGGTACAACTAAGCCCTTCTTGCACCAGATTGTTGTGATTGGCGGCCAATCTGCTGGCAAGTCTAGCGTCCTCGAGAGCCTTAGTGGTTTCCCTTTCCCGCGAGCTCCTCAATGCGGCACTCGTTATATAACCGAGGTCATCTATCGGAAGCATGACAAGGACAGCGTCGTAGCATCTATCGAACCTGACTGTAACTCTACCTTTGGAAGAAGGGCTAGTTTAGGGGCCTTTAAAGCAAACCTTAGCCCAACGACACGGGATGGTATGACAATACCGGACATCTTCCAATCGGTATGTCTCGTGTTCTATATAACACTCTTAACAAGCTCGATCGTATTACTCATGATCGGATAGACTTCTGTCGCAATGGGCGTTTGTTTAGAGGTCGATGAAGCAAGAGGTTCCACTTCACTTTATAGCAAAGACGTTTTACAGGTCGAGGTGACGGGCCCTAAAGAGGAGTATCTGAAAATCATTGATTGCCCCGGTTCGCTCTTTGCTTTTGCATATTATATGATTTCTACTAATGCTATGGATAGGAACACCTAGTGAGCCAGTTCAAGGTTTGTATTTCGACTCCATGATTCGGAGTGTTGAATATTGACGAGCATAAGGGGTTATAAATGACGCCACCTTCCACGCCATAGAATCAAAGATCGAAAAGCATATTAAGGCATCTCATACCATGCAAGCCACCTTGGGAAGCTTATATCCTCTCCTAGTGACATCTGCTAATGTTGTTTAGTGTCCTTGTAGTCGTCCCCTGCGCGGCTGACGTAGAAGACGATCCCGATGTCCTGAGACTTGAAAAAGCCGATCCTGATCGGAGACGTAGCATCGTGGTACTCACGAAGCCAGATCTCGCAATGGAGTCTGCATCAGGGAAAGAAGTAGTCGACCCGGTCGAAATAATCCTGAAAGTAATCGGACCGAAATACTTCGTCGTCCGCAACCGGGGAGAAAATGAGGCGACTTCGGATCTGGCTCGACGCAACTATGTCGAGCATGCTTTTTTCAATGAGGACCCATGGAATCAAGTCCATAATCAACTGTATCAACCTCTATTTGGTACCAGGTCGCTTCGGCTCCAGGTCCAAGAATTGCTTATGGAGCGCACCGAACAATACTTCATAGAAGTCGGGAAAGAATTGAAAGCTCGTCTAAAGCACAAGAAAAATGGCCTGGAGTTTCTAGGCGAGACTCGTGTTAATACGGATCGACAACGTACCTACCTGGGCCGCGTAGCTATCCGGTTCTCCGATATCTTCAATCGCGCCTTGGGTCCGCAATGCGCTGGGCAGCTAAACTTCTCCGTGGATCTCCAGTTACGCCTTGCCGCCCAGGTGCAGGAAATGAGCAAGGCGTTCGCCTCAATACTATTCTCGAGAGGGCATTCTTATTACTCCGAGGGTGAAGAAGCGTATCGTGAAGATGAATGTCACCACCCTATGAATCGAGAGGCGATCTCTTTGGCTTACACTTCTGTATACCAGAGGATCACGAATACCCTGAGATACAGGACTTGCTCTCTGAGGCGTTTTACTGTTCGAGGCCACATGGTTCAGGTATTATGGATGATATTCGTCAAATATACTCGGACTATTGCGGTGGTGCATTGGGTGTTGTAAGTTACGATAAATATCACCCTGATTTAGAGGCTGTTGCTAATCGGCTTGCTAGTTCAAAAATACTATACTACCTCCTTTATTCAGAAATCAGACTAGGAAATGGACGAAGCTCACTTTAGCTCACGTCTCAAACGTCATTTTGGTCATCCACGATTTCGTCTATAGTGCTCTAAGGAGATCTTGTCCGGATACTCATGTCCTACAGGCGCTATGGGAATTTCACAAGCAGGGTTTTCTCGACTGCTACCGTCGCACGATCAAGCACGCGGAACTCCTCCTGCACGTCAAATGCGAAGGCGACGTGGTGGTCACTAACAACCTCGAATTCGAACGTCTCCTAGCCGAATACCGAATGGAGCGCCGTCGAGAAGCAGCGAAACCCTCCAGAGGCGCTTCGAGACATGGGATGGGCAATCGAGAAGAAATCCACCATGTAATGCCATATGATTTCACGGAACAAGTCTGCAACGACACACACGATGGCTCAAGGCGTACTACGAAATAGCACGCGCGCGCTTCGTGGACAACATTCACCAGCAAGTAGTTACTCACTTCCTACTACGAGGCGAGCAGAGCGTCCTCCAGGTCTTTACCCCTGAGTGGGTCTTATCCATGACTAGCGAAGAGCTACGAAGCATCGCGGAAGAGCATCCTGACAATGTGCGAGGTAGACAAGAACTACAACAGGAGATTGACAATCTCGAGAAGGCTCTCGACGCGATTCGCGCCTAGAGGACGTTTCGGATAAACGAACCAATGAATGAATGAATGAATCACCATTAGAAGAAACACGGGGCTTAGACTAGATGAGAAGAGAGAAATGAGTCAATTTGATGCCTTCTTAACTAACACCGGCGTAAATAAATGAAAAATGAGAAATAACTCATATGTCATCCCGCATATCGAAAGGCACACTGCATACAAGCCATGCCTAACGTCAGGCATATGCATAAATCTGCCCTCTTTTCTCCTTCTTCTCTCTCTCTCTTTCACTATCCAATTCCGAGGGCGGACAAAGATCATGCAGCCCCATGCAACTCTTCTCTATATTCTATATTGCCCAATATGCATGCAAAGCAGCCGAGTCGGAGATAAACGGGGAAACCCAAGTAGGTAAATTTTCTGACATGCATACTTCATACATAGGTACCCTACATACATATACCTACCTAACATATCGATCTTAAATACCAACTTGCATCCTCAATATATATGATGCGTTAGGTACCCAAAGACAAGGGAGAAGAAACGAAGGCGTCGTGAGTTAACAAAGAGAGGCAAGAAAAATTTTATCCCTCATCTAAAAAAAAAAAAAAAAACACCCCACAGTCGTAAGTCTCCATCGCAAACATGTAAGCTGCAAGACAACAAACAAAAATTTAACAACAAACCGGCCTTCGAAGTGACCCTCATCATTAATAATGTAGCCTCGGGTTCGAAGCCTTACGGTCCCCATCAGCCGCCGAAAAAAACAGAACTAAGATGTTGGACCCAAGAGATCGGGCACCAAGACCGGGGGAGCATCGGCAGTTGCGCAAGTGGGGAATCCAAGTCAAGATAACACTACAACAAACAGCAATCCGAATACCGAGCAAGAGTCATAATGCACAATTTTCGACGGGAACTCGCACAAAAATGTTCCTTCCAATTTCGTCGTATCATTTGTATATACCTAGCTAACCTAATAATATTGTATGTACATCGGGTGTGTGTGTGTGTCGATTGGGGATAATAAAGCTACCTACATAATAATTACCTATGTACTAGATTCGAGAATCAACAATATCAACAAGAATATTCTTTCTTTCTATCCTTCTTTCCAACAACACTCAAGAATAGGTGAATAAACCGTAACGCATAAAACGAGTTAAGGGGGCGTATATAAACATCAAATAATGACAACAATAATAGTAGTAATAGTTAAAAAATAAAAGTAGAGAAAAGTTTCCAAACACCATTTTACCATTTCCGATAATCGCAACGACAGCAAAAAAAAAAAAAAAAAAAAAAAAAAAAGAATTTCATGCGCTATGCTGATCTAGAACAAATTATTCATCTCGACGTGCCCAAAACGAACCCAAGTTTCCTAGTGATAAGTTCCGTCCCGAATCTAGGTAAGGGGTATATAACGATACGCCGTCGCCATGCCTGTATACGACAAAAGAAATAATAGTGAAAGGTGAGTATATATGTAGGTAGTAGATATGTAGGTGTGTAGGTGTGTATGTATGTGCTTGGTTGGTAGAGAGGTAGATAATGTAATATGCATGTATAGTAGAGGAGGGTAGAATAGGGTAGAGTAGGGTGGGTGGGATACGAAGATTTGGGAATCAAAAAAAGATCTAGCCCTATGCGGGGTAACATTAAGCTGCCTCTCGGCTCACGAGACGCAACCGCAGGGCCGGGACGTTGGCGGCTCGTCATGGAAAATCCCGGCCCAGTAAACGTAGATCGGCAGGCCACAACCTGCACTGGTGCTGCTTTGGGAAAATGTAGTCTTCGTCCTTCAGGTCGTGCAGACACGGCGTACCCCAGCTGTCGAAATTAGGGCCTTCCGGTAAGATTGAGGCTTTGGTCTCGAAATTGCTAAGCACAGCTTCCATTTTATCCAGGTATAGGAGCTCAGGGCCGGCCCACTCGTTAATAAGTTTGGCGATGCGCTGAAACCCTTTGGTATGGCCGCCGCACTCTTTAGACTGGAATCCGCAGTAGACGAATAAATAGCTGTGAATGAGTTCGTGGATGAAGGTCGAAATGAGTAGGCGTCTGTTGTATTTCCTGTCTTTGAGAATGTGACGCGAAAGGTAGATAAGAGTCTCATAGCCATTAGCGCGTGGTGACCATCTCAATGCGGTAGTGCCGATGATGTAGCTAGGCAAGTCCCTCCATGTCCATGTGACGCGACCCTTAAGCTTTCCATGGAAGAAGATTTCGTTAGCAGCGTAGAAGATCCCCTGCAAAGCGACATCGTCTATGTCGAATTCAGCCTCAGGCGATTTAGGGCAGATGAGGCTCCTCAAGATTCGCTCGTGTTGGGAAACCCTGCTCCTCCGACGAGAACTCTCGAGGTCGGCGGCAACGCGCATGGCCGCCTCGTCGTGGGCTCGGTCAGCAAAGGTGGGACGGCTCATGGTGGATGAGTCCGACTGCACCCTGAAATGCTGAAAAGAGTCAGGCCATACGGTAGCTTCGGTACGGCGGGGAACCGTGACGGGGTTCTCGACCATGGTCTGGCCGAGCCGGGACGAGCCGAAGCCGGAATTTCCCTCCTTGATAATGAAGAAAGCCGGACGGGCCAGGGTCTGTTCAAAATCCATTGTTTCGAATGTGTCGGGGTTGTCGACAAACCGGTGGCGCTTGAACGGTTGAAATACTTTCAAATCATCCGGGAGGCTGTCAAGTTCAGAGTAGCTGGGGCGGCGCTTCTTGTGTTCAAAGTGCTGACGGTGTTGACGATATGGGCCGCCGGGGAGAGATGAGTCGCTTGAGGAGCGCGACATCTCCGTCCCGCCGACGTACCAGCTGGCCATTTGACATTTCTCGAGAAGGTGCTCGATCAGTGTTATTAGAAGTGAGGTCGGACGTGGTGCCACCCAGGGGTTGCCGGGTGAGATAATAGACGATGTGTAACTCGGACTTTGCTGTCAGAGGGAGGACTTGCGAATCATCACCGAATTTTTTTCTCGGAATTCTCGCAATAGAACCCATATAGCGGAGGGGAAAGCTGAACAAAGTCGACTACAGGGACGCCACGACAATCAATGGTCGTGCAGGATTCCTTTTGGGGGCAGATGCGGCGTCGGATTGGTGTTCTATGGGACACACGCAACAGCGGCAGCCGGCTAAGCTGGGCTGTTAGCCTCACTCTCCAGGACAGGCTGGGTTTGTGCCTGTTTGACTGGCCGGGACAGCAACAAATATGTGGAGGTCTTGAAGGTCACAGCCCTCGGACAAGGCAACGCCAGGGAATCCACTTTCTTTTAAGAGACGTCCTACTACCCAAACACCTGCTTGGACGGTTGGGATCTTGGCTGACGAATTTTTAGACTGTCCGAAAAAAAAAATAATGCTGCCCTCTTTGCGACCCTTTTCTGTTGCCCTGCGGTTGCGCTACAGAGCTTCCCGTCTTCGCCTCTGTGTAAATTTCGCCCACCCCCACAGGCACCAGTGTTAAGAGCCGGAACGTAATAGTGGAGAAAAGCAAGGGATGGTTTTGTTTCGATAGGGAATTATTGGAAAAAAAATGGTGCTTTCTAGTCGGGCAGATCGTCGATGGCTTGGTACATGGATGGATGGATCTAAGAGGAGCTTTTAGAACGGAGGAAGCGGTGAAAGGAAAATTACGACGGAGAGCCGGGAAAGCTTAGAAAGCCTAGGGAGACGATAGAACAGATAGAGAGGAGAAAATGCCTAAGAAAGAGAGAGTTCCATATGCAGGAGCGCAATGCTTACAGTACGTGCCAGACCAACTTCGAAACGGATTGCAGTAGTGCAGTGGCGTCAGTCAAACCGGTCGTCTATCCTACTTGCTTAACCTTACCTTGTTGATTTACCCATCGTGGTCTCGGGTGCCGGGCCAGAGAAAAACTGGTGCTCTTGGTGCCCCAATACCGGGGACAACGCGCACATGTATTTCTGGTAAAAATTGTACAGCGAATACAGCAAATATGGCAGCGTGGAAAAGAAAATACCGTCCCGAACTTGACAACACAGCAAAAGTAAGGTAAGCAAAATGGACGAACTGTCGTTCTCGGCATTACGCGCCCATCATCGCCTTGGAATAAAAAAAAGATGAAATACTATAAAATAAAAAAATAAAAAAATTACCCGCTTGGGAAAATGAGATTGCCTGGCATGGCAAGAATTAACAGGCCCCTACGTACGAGCTTGCTAAATCTTCTAGTCTAGACTTGAAGATGCACTGCAATCTACGCGGCGTAATGCAGTGTGCGGGTGGCAATTCGATGTGGTGTACTAATGCTGGGCAACGCCGGGAGTGGGAAGACGCAAGTCTGTTAAGACATTGAGAGGCGAAAATTAAAATGATTGGTTATTTCTTCATGCAGGCGGATTGCTGGCATTAGAGTTTCTTTTTTTTTTTTTTTTTTTTTTTTTTCATTCCTGTACGTAGTAGTCCTGTAGCGTGGCCTAATGGCCTGTAGGGGCTTGTGGATAAAAAGGTTGTAGGGGTGATTTTTTTTTTGGAGGGGGTTTGTAAAGGGTGAGCCAAAAAAACCAGAATCGGACCCCCTGTCCATGTACTAATTTGGATGAATTTCCATTGGTTACACCCAAGCCTCCAAGGTTGGAACCCTTCTCTGATTTGTTGCCTCACGTTTTTCAGTTGGCTTCAAGCGTCAATCAATAGCTCTGATGCTTAATTATTTTTGTTGAGGCTAACAACACACGTTGCCATTTTCAGATCATTCGAGAGACACATTTATGCAAGTAAGAGATCCATGTGAAGAGGAAGGAGACAGACATCAAAGAAACGGTGAGAAGCATCAAGTGATCAGAATTTCCAAAATACAAGGAAAAATAAAACGAAAAGCCAAGTCACGGGATGCAATCGACAACGGATGATCCATCGCCCCCTATCACATCCCACCGATATCCACTGACGTCCGTTCTCTGATCCACCTTGCATTCGTTTTACCTTTACGGGGTGTGGACGCCCTTTCGCCTCCCCGGGACCTAGCCAATGATCTATAATATATCGTGATAAGATAACGCAATCCGCCTCGATTTCTACTGTTTCATCGCTCCTCCGAGACTGCCGATCCCCTTCTCTGTCCAACGTGGGTAAAGTGAGATCATGACTCAAGCTCTAGTGTACGAGAGAGTAGATTACGGTAATCTAAATCTGCTAAGCTTGCCCGTGTCTATCTGTGTGACGTGGTTAAATCTCCTTGCTCGATAGAGCGTACCATCGAAGCGGGACAAATCAGATGCTAGTCTTGCTACTGTTTTAGGTTCCGCTGTGGAGGCTGCCAGCCCCGAGGTTCTGCACGAACCGGACGTCTCGAGCCTGTCGTTCCAGCGCTAGCCTCATTCTCTCGCCGTACATCTGCTGCTCTTCTTCTGCTGCAATATCTTCCGGTGTCCTAGTATTTTCCTCGAAATCCTCCGGGGAAAATCCAGGTTCAGATGAGAAACCAAGCATCCCCAGCCTCTCTCCCGTCCAAAAGAGGATATCTTCGTCGTTGGCCCGAAGTTCGCCATCATGCCCGGGTGTCCGTGTGGATAGGATCTTTCTTGCGATGTCGTCCGACCCGGGCATCGACCCAAAGAGCGAGCGCTGGGCAACCCTTTCGGACTTACCGATCTTGTGACGACGCACCTCTGTAAAACCGTCCCTCTCGACCCACTTTAGGTATCCCTGACCGTCGGAGAAAACAATCCTAGTACCGTGGTTTATAACGGAGAGGAGCTTTGACTGTGAAGCAGTCTGCCGATTCTTCAAGGAAGACTTTTGGATGACCGGTTCCCGTGGTGAGTCGTCCGCGCCGGAGGAGAGGCCGTATAATTCCAGTGATCCCTTAGTGCTATACTCGCCGCATGCTATCAAGGTTCTTCCATTAGCGTTCCTGCCCTTATCGACCGGTTCCCCGGAAGACAGGAAGCGCTGGCGGAGGTCACTGTATAAAGTGGCGAAAGGGAACGGAAGTGACGTGAGGCTGCAAAGCCGCGCCCCCGAATGGACTGACCCCTTGATTGCTGGGAACATGCGTCTGTCGTAATGTAGAATATTTGAGAAGCGCCCGGCTACGAATATATCGTCCGACAGCTGGCTGCTGTCTGAGCGCCCGAGATGGAGAATGCTCTGAGGTCCCGACTGAGCAAGCGATGCATATGGGGCCAGGGGCCTAGGATCCAACACATGGGAGAAGTCCCGACCGTTTTTTCTACTAATATTGTCCAATTGTATATGGTGTTCGTTTCGATATTCTGATCTCGCTCTAGCATCGTGAAAGTGTAGGCCATGGATCGTACCGACAGTCAGGGGGACGTTAGGATCGGCAGCGGAAAGCGTAGTGATTGACCATTCGAAAGGGTGGTCTTCGACAACCTGTAGTGTTTTGAGGTCGACCTCGATAAGACCTACAGAGAAATCAGCAGTCGTCTTATTTCCAAATAGGGAATTACTTACTGCTCTGTATTGCGAAAAAGGCTACATGATTTACGCTGTCTATACTGACGCATTCAGTCACCCCTGTATTAATCATCTTCGAACGTCTAGATAGATCAGCGCCCGGGCCATCAGTGCACAAGAGACCGGGATTGGATTTAGTTAGGATTGACCCCTTCCTAGTTCGAGTGCCCTTTACATCCCATAGGCAAACAGAACCGTCCTCAAGTGGCGATACCGCAAAGAGCTCATTTCCACCCGACGGATTATATAGGGCAATACCGCAGGCATCAAGATGGGTCCTCAAACAGCCGGATTGGACATGGGGCTGTTCAAACCAGCTAACTGCGATAGGGCCACATCGATGAATATATTCAGTATACCAATCCGTCTTTTCGTTAGGAAATGTTGGATCCCAATTAGCAGCGATACGAATTTGTTCCCGTTTTCTCTTCCTAGCCGATAGGTGAGATAGACTTTCTACGCGGTTCCAATGCACCTCGTTTTGATTTTGTTGTGTTTGATTTCCTTGTCCCGCCGCCGTGGGGGAGTCACTCAACGTTGTACCATCTTCATCGATCCAATCTGAACCTAGGCGGTAGAGCCTGATGCGTTCGCTCACAGCCGAAGCTGATAGACTCCGATCTCGCCAGAAATTACCATCTCGGCATAGGCCTAAGAAATGTTTCGAAGTACTCTGGAGGACAACGACGTCACGCGAATCTAAGACTGTGTGGCAAATTCCTCGTTAGTGGGGGAATTGTATCTTTTAGAAACGAAGCAGAATTATGGCAGAAATACTTACAAGATAGAATGTGTAGGAAGATTTCGTCAGGAAGAGTCTCGAGCGGGCTAGTACCAGTCATCGTCCGCAAGGAATCCTTAACAGTATTCTAATGTCTACAAGGCAAAAGCAGAATTGCGACGAAAAATTCACGAGATAAGACAAGTATACTTACGACAGTTAAAGGAAAGCAAAGAGATACATATGATTAGCTGAATAATTAAGAGCAGTTCAAACAAAGATAGGATCCGATCGGAGGAACACTTGAATAAGAAAATCCCCCCTCTTAACTTATCGGGGTTGAATGACGAAAGCGACAATGATCGATGGATCTAGAGTCGTCCCCGCCGTTGTATTAAATACCGCTAAACCTAGCAAGGCAGTCAGGGCCAAATAAGAGGGAGGGGAAGGGGTTTGCGGGGGTTCACTAGCTTGTTTCTGCTGCACCCAGGAACCCAACCCTTTCCCCCCCATGATGTTACCACACCAGGTTAGCACCCGAACCTTTGGGAAAAGGACCGTGCACGGTTTGAGTGGTTCTCTTCCTCGATATAAGCTTGGAGTCCGACAAGTGAACCAGAATAAGCAGGTTTCTAAACTGAGCCACCTGTGGCGCTCTATTTCCAACGACATCCATTTTTTGATACCGTATCCATATACAGAACTATCATGAAAAGAAATACCATGTACTCGAAATAGTAAAAAAACGTCATAATAAATCCTGAAATCTCACATAATTGACAAGCTTGCATGCAACAATATCGTATTAGCGGAGAGAAATGCGGAAGCTTCCAAAGTAAGAAGGCCATGTTCCTAGACATCTACTTTGAAAGTAGCACATATATTCATAAAAGCAATAAAAGAGAGTGTCATCGTATAATTTCTATAAGCCATAAGTCCACCTCTAATACTTTTATACCTCTACCGTCCTTCTAACGGATGTACACGATCGAAATTTTCCGTGTAGAGTTTGTATCGCCTCTGATATCATCATGCCCATTGTCAAAGGCCGATATAAAGCTGAGCTCGACTCAACAAAAAAACTGACAATTTTTCGTTAGCTTGGTTTAGGTACTTTACATGTTCTATTAATGAGGAAAGCTACTCATATATCGCTTTTAAAGTCACAGATCTCCTCTGTGGCTGTTAGGGTTCGATAGATAGTATTGTTGTTGCACAAAGGAGTAAGAGGGAATGATAGAAGGCCCTCTAGCTACTCTATATGTTTACCGGCGACCCACCGAGGTCCACCGGATCGTACCGTGACAGCTGCCCTTGTCTACCTAGATTAGAACCTGTCTCCTAGTTCTCATACAGTGTAAAAGAACCAGATCAGGATTTAATTACAACACAACCCTCGAGAAAATTATATATGACCAAGGTGAAATAAGAATATCCTACAAAACATCCATCCAGTCCAGAATTCCCACTTACTTAAGATAATCATCGAGCTGGAGAAATAAAACCCATGTCATCAGGGAAACGGATGCGAGATGTAAGTAGCTAAAGTAGTTTTTTTATTAGCTTTATTTTACTAGTTTACACTGAGATAGGAACATACCAATAGGAACGTTTCTGATTATACCAAACCCTTGGATGAGACTCATACAAAAAAAAAATTGGTAAAAATGGGATGGCTAGGAGGGCATTATTACTTCACCTTTATTTATCGTATACAGCTAGTGCTAGGATTGTTTGTTTGTTGCGTAGCTGGTAAATATCATGTGCAGAGACCTTGGGCCTCTCCTCTAGCTCCTTGCCAATTTCTCATCAACTTGGCCGACCTTCTCAGCTGGTTACCCTCGCCTATTTCTGGCATCACGCACCTACACACAGAGGATCATCCTCTCTATATTGTTCAAATCCAAAGTCATTACAGTTATGAGAGTTCCAGTAAAAGTCTCTTGGGATACTTCTCTACTTCTCTAGGAAACTACCTACACAATTACCTGCGTAAGAATCCTGATAGGAGGTACCTAACCTACCAGGTCGTGCCTGCACATACTAACAATCGTCCTGCAACTGCACCTTCCCAGTTCCACGCTTTCTGTTGCATGGCCGAAACTTGATATTCAAGCAGCGTGCATCTAGGGTTAGGTCCTCAATTTGTACTTTTTCCGTATCCAGCTTCATCTTTGCATGCAGGCGTGGACCTGCATGTACCTGCAGCATCTAGCCCAAACAATCACAACATTTCCAACCGTGTTTCATTCTGCTTTGCCTCTTACATCGCGATCCACGGTAGCGCAAAAGTCAAGCTTCGCGCATTCCCTACATCCTATATCATTACTTCGAGATCCGCCTACTCATATCACTTCACTACCTACCTACCTATCAATTGATTTATCAATTGATTACTCTGACCATACTCTTTCCCCTTTTGGGTCTTAAGCCCGTTCCTTTTCAAAAGAAGGCTTCCGGCGCGTCGCGTTATTAACTACCGACGTATTCTTAAGTTACTATCTCTTATTTTCCCTACATTCTCTAGTTATATCAAAAAGGTATGTTTATAATATCCAAATCTTTGCCAATTTCCTTCCTTCCCCTTTATATCATAGTTATATCATTATACCTTCCCTCACCCTCGCTATGGCCCCTTCTCCGCGGATACCGAGTACGCCTGCCTAAATAAGTCCAAATTCACTAACGATAGAACAGTTACTCCGGCAATGACGTCGCCGGCCATGGCGTCGAGTGATGGCAAGGACAATCGAGGTCGCAACTCACCGGAAACCGTCTCACAAGCTCAGGCATTTGGAACTGGAAGGAACTCAACTCATCGCCGCTCTCGCTTCACTAACTTAAATGAAGCACACCGCAACATCACTTCAAGACTTGCGTCTGAAAGTAGCTCTGGATTCCAGAAAATCGATGAAGGAAGCGAGGGGAGTCGCGATAGCTCTCCACAGTTTCCCGGTCCGGCTGGACTATCGGCTACTTGCTCAACCCTGTCCCAGCACGACTTCCTACCAAACCCTATCACTTCCTCCATTGCAAAGCCCTTTTTACCCTTTCATGTCGCCTCCCCCATTGCCAAAATTGATATGCCTGAACCAAGACGAGAGCCTATCCCGATAACAGAGTCACCAGAGCACGAGCTTTCGAGTCCTAAGATGGATGAGTCACAAAATGAATCGGGCAGTACAGTAGAGAAGATAGTCGACCATTATGCTAGTCATACCCTTAACGGATTACACACACCTCGCGCTGCGACAAGATGTGGGTTCAGAGGAGAAGAAACACGTCCTGCGTACCGTCGTTACTTCCAGGATGGCTCACTACCATCGGACCCGCCTCAGTGTGGGCTGCCGGAGATACCTCTTGGTCACTCGCGGTCGAGGTCAGTCCTCCAAGGGATTAACGAGAGTGGTTCGCCTATCACCGAGACGACCATCTCTAATTCACAACACCTTCTCGATGCTGATGCACAGGCAAGCGAGCTTCGGGACGTCCATAAGCCGATGATGCCTTCACCCCTCCGGTTTCCATTAGAGCGCAACACGAGGGCTAGACTGTTTATAAATGACCCATCAAATAATACCGAGTCTTCTTTTAATGATGTTACAAGCAGCTCAAACAACGACCCATTTAGATACGACCAGCAGAACAACTGGGCAGCTTTTACACCTTGGAAGGAAAAGGAGGTCAGCCGAGCTCTTAGGCGAGCAAGTAAAGATGGAGGCCTTAGCGAAACCACTGTTGTTACTCCCGAAGGGAGCCCGCGTCCAGCGATATGGCCGGCGCCGAACCCAGTGCCATGCCATGACGGTGTGACCTTGAAGAGTAAACATCCAGAAGGCCAGTTCTTTCATAAGCCTTCAGTTCAGTCTACCTTTCAAGGCGACGAGGGCCATGATCAAGAAGTTAAAATAACGATTGGTAGCCCACCAGAGCCTCAAAGAAAGAGAGACTTAAAACGCGATAGGGTTAGCGGACTAATCACAGATCACGTCCAGCTGGATAGTCTATCTGCTGGCTTGCCACTTAGGGATTCTACTGCCAATCAAACTTGGGTGACAGACGGCTATAGTGACATTATCAAGGTGGCAGGAAGCAGTATTGCTGACTACTCTGATGATGATGGCGAAGGAAACCAGCCTAGCCTATGTGGCTCAAGCTGCGCTATTATTCAACACCCCCTCAGGGCCAATGAATCGGGACAGTACAAGGTACGAACATTAAAGGAGAGTAAGAGATCTGTGCTTCTTCCAAAGACGAGGCTACTCCGAGGAGGCGCATTTCAAGACAATTCTTCCCGTTATTTCTCAGGCAGCACTTCAAAGAACACCGGACTCGGTCAGCTACCACCTTTTACTCGAGGACTCTCGAACCCCTTCGGCAAAAAAGAGCCGCAACGAAACGCGGACTCTGAGGCTAAGTTTTCTCGAAATTTCATACGAAATGGACCATCTAAATATGAGTTCCGGGACTCTGTTTCTGAATATATGGCAAGCGCTCGCGAAAGCCGAGTCCTCTCGGGTATTTCATTCTGTGGTAGACATATAATCACGGGTGTGGATGAAGTTGAAATGGAAGACTTATCAAGGCACGTTAATGGAGACGAGGTGCCCAAAACACCTGGCTTAGAGACTAGCAGCAGCAAGCAGCAAGAGTTAGGCTCACCACTTAGCGGACAAGACAACCCGCCGAGGTACGAACCCCGTCTTGTAGATCAAGACTACCCAATTCGTTACGGCAACTGGTTCCAAGAGGAGAAAAACCAAGAGATGACTACCCAGTCCTCATTTAATGCATCGTTTAATGGAGAACCCATCTCTCCCCAGCCTAAATTTGAATTTGAGCTTCTTTCCCTTGATGAAGCGCAGAGAAAGAATAAACAACAGCGAGAGAGTGGCGAGAAGGATGAGACCGAGTCCCCATTGAATCGATCTCACTTCACAGTAACTTCTTGGTCAAATCGTGGTCTTCCAACTTCACCTGTGGTTCAGCTTCCAATGCCGGCTCATATTTCAAGCGGTCGGACAGCTCCGCATCTATCGCTTGACTTCAGTCCTTCAACCCACCAGTCGTATAATGATGCTTTTAAAGGTACTGTGTTGCGTTTTGGTAATATAAAAAAGGCAGACTAACCAGTAATAGACACGCCTACTCCATTCTCCGCTACGAGTAATCGCGGCTCGACTCCAACACCTGCCCGCCCAGCTCGAGCGTTGCTATATCAAAACATGTTATCCGAGAATCCTACTACCACCGGAACATTTGAAAAGGCAAAACGCTCGCTTTTAGGACGGTTTGTGCCTCGGATGTTCTCTTCCGAGGCACATAGCCGCTGGACCATCACCGATATGACGGTATTTCAATGCCCTATGCATAACGACAGTGGACTGAGCCTCGTAGCTGTAGAAGCTCTTAGAGAGTCGAACATCTCACGGCGCGGCCGCAAAAAGCGAGCCCAATGGTTCAAATTCATGGCGATTCTGTCCATGATCATCCCCTTCTTTGCGATTCTCGTCCTTACGGGGGTATTCGACAGGACATTGGTCTGGTATTCTAATGGGGAGGTGGGCCAAATGACTATTAAGCAACGAAATTTTATTAGAAACGAGTTACTCGTCCAAGGTTGCTTCTACGTCTTTGCCGTTTCGTGCATTATCGCGGTTTTTGTTAGGATGCATTGACTCCTATACGCGACGCATCGGACTTATGTCCTTGAGTGACATCAGGAATGCGCCACCGGTTAATCTATTGTCTGAAGTCATTCCTTTACAATATGGCTCTATACTACGCCACTGTTTTACGCTCACGCTGCCGTATTCTCGGCTTGGCAACACCTAGACTAACTACCTCACTTCTGTCTACGATCACGAATCTAAATGGGACCTGGCAGGGGGGATTCTTTTGGGAACCGCGCATTCAAAATACTTGCCTCTAAAAACATGTCGCCACCTCTGGACACCTTGTCTTAACTTCCCAGGTCGGGTCGGGACTAAAATGACATCTTCCGCGTGGAGTTATTATTTCCTTGCACACTCATTGACTTATTGTGATCGGGCAATCAGCTCGCTAACTTAGCATGACGATGATCTAGCTTGAATTTCCCCACCACGGATTGGATGGCAGTCAATGACGCTCTCTTTTATTTGAAAAAAAAAAGAATTGGATCAAAAGAATGAATAATATGGATGGAGTGGGCGGAACGGATGAATGGACCGGACCCATCACCACCCTCCTCCGTGCGTTATTAACCCATACAAAAAAAAAATCAGAAATCAGAAGAGCAGAAAATATGGAAGAATGGACGGAGAGGAAGATCTCGCAGCAATAACTCTGGTTCTCTTTCTCTCTTCTTATTTTTTCTATAAGGAAAAGGAAAAACTTTGGTAACTTGACTGGCCAGGAGACGCGCGTGCGCTACGCTGTAGATAGAACTTCAGATTCTCTACATATACTCCGCAGGGAGGGGCGAGGAGGGCGGATGTTGCTTTGTTTTATGGTCAATGTTCATTGTGTGTTTGTGTGTGTTCAACCTATTTGCTATAGTTTTAGTTTTCGTGTGTGAACGTAGGCAAATAATGAAGCTGGTGTGTAAAGTACCTATGCAATCGATGTCGCGATGGCCCCTATTAGAGCTTCATTTTCAACATCGTATCACGCATCTGTAATTCAGGGCAAGGAAATAACAGCAATAGGTAGTATTTGACCAATTAAGATTAGTATTCGCTGCCTATGCAAAACCTCTCTTTCCTCAGGTTGCCATATACAGACAGAATTCTCATCAAATCTATCTGCGTACTCAATCAGACGCACCCTCGCTCTCATACTGACATCTGGTCACTGGTATAACCCCCATCTTCTATCCGTCATCATTTTATGCCCAACCTATCGTTACACCCTCGTCCAAAACTTTCCTTCATGACCCGACCTAACCTCGATACCTGCCCTAAGCTTCTCCGTAAACGATTTTTCGAAGATGCTCCTTCTCGCCGCTTTGCTCACACATAGCGCGGAACATGCCCACACCGCCTTCTTCGTTGCCCTGAACTTCCCACAGTTCCTGGGGTGAGCCGTACTCGGCCACTTTGCCGTCGCTTAGTACAAGGATGCGATCAAAGTCAGCGATTGTGCTCAAGCGGTGCGCGATGACCACTAGCGTACTATCGCAAAATTCCTCGCGGATACTGCGCTGTATAAGTGCGTCTGTGGTCATGTCTACGGCACTCGTCGCTTCGTCTAACACCATGACCTTGGGTCGCGAGACAATGGCTCTCGCGAGACACAGTAGCTGACGCTGGCCCTGCGATAGGTTAAGGCCACCTTCTGATATGGGAGAGAGCAGATTCCGGAAGATATTGGTATTCTTTTTCCGGCCGCTACCATTAGATATTGGTGTGGATGTTCCGCTGATACCGGGTGTACCCGGTGCTGTTCCATTGGCGTTTTCATATTCGGTCTCGGAGATAAGATGCACACGCGCCAACGAGTCGAAAAGCTCAGCGTCGGTGTGGTTATCAAAGGGATCGAGGTTTGACCGCACGGTACCGCTGAATAGGACGGGGTCTTGTGGAATAATAGCCAGCCTACTACGCAGGTCGTGTAGATTGATCTTAGAAATATCGAGGCCGTCAATGCGAATACTTCCTGATCGCGCCTCGAGAAAACGGAAGAATGCGAGAGTCAAGGACGATTTTCCTGCGCCAGTACGGCCGACGACGCCGACGCGTTGGTTGCGCTCGATAGTGAATGTGAGACCTTTAAGTACGGGCGGTAAATCTTCCGCGTAGCTGATCACCAGGTCATCCACTTCGACGCGGCCTTCCGTCGGCCAAGCTGCTGGCGGGCTTGCACCCTCGAGACTTTCCGTTTGTAGTTCTGTGTATTCGACAATACGCTCCGCGGCATTCATCTCCAGCTCGACATTTGCGTAGTGGCGGATGGTCCACATGACGTGACCCGAGAATTCGAGCGCGAACGCCAACCCGAAACCGGCGAGGGCTGCGTCTATCTCTGGTGCTATGAGGATAAGGATGGCAACAAACGAAGCAAAGAAGCTCCCCACTACCGCCATGCGCCAACCCATCCAGCGGATAAACAGCCAAAGGTGCCAAGTCGCCACAGTCCAGTCGTCCAGTTTCATATACATGCGCTCAATATAAGTCTGACTCTTATCGAACGACCTAATTGTCTGGACGCCAGTTAAGGCTGAACCGAACTGCTCAAACACTGGAGACTTTGTGATAGATTCAAGCCGCTTTACTGGCCTGGCTCCGTCCAGATAACGAATTGCGTAGAATGCGCAGACAAGAAGGAGGAAGAATGCCAAGATAATAATCACAGGTGAGACGAACAGGCTAGCGACGATAACACCGACGAGGTTGAGTAATGCGCTGGCTGCAAATGCCATCGAGTATGCCATATGGGTGTCTACAGAGTGGAAATCTGCTGTAAATCGGTTCAGAATCCTGCCAAGGGGAACAGTATCTAACCACCGCAGCGGCGCTCGAAGAACTACGAAGTTGAGCTTGGCAAAGAGTTGCCTAGAAGCACGTATCGAGCCGCGGAAAACATAGTAGTAACGGAAAGTCGATACAAGCGATGTAAAGGTTGAAAGAAAGACATATATGCCGAGGTAATATCCTAGGCTCTTCGTCGACTCAATCGTGACCATCGGTCGGACCATGGTGTTCATCGTGAACTGTTGTACGTTAAATTGGTATGCAGAAGCATGATTTTGTGCTTGTACTTGGATGCTCTGTTGATTCTCTGCGTCTGCTGCAGTCCAGATTCGTAGCCACCATGAGCGTCCTACAGTTAGAGCCTGTACGAATAAGAATAAGACGACGACGATAGACCAGAACCACCAGGAGCCACTGTAGGTTAGGTATGCCGCGTAAACTTTCCCCTTGACAGCACCCTTCTCACGGGCCTCCTCTTCAACAAATTTACGTGCTTGCACCCGCGAAGGGACCTTGGCTAGAGGTTCTCCGTTAGTTTCGATGTCCGTCTGAGATGTTTCTTCAGAATTGATTGCGGTAGAGCCCTCATCTTCACGGATCTCCTGGTCTGTTTGCTCGTGGCTTTTGATTTGTTCCAAAGTTCCGGTTTGCTCTAGCTCCGAGACAAGCCCAGCGTTCAGCACGCGTCCATCTCCCAACTCAACGAGATACTTCGTCTTTGGTTCGCACAGAGCTACGTGATGCGTAACCAAAATCCTTGTTCGTCCGACACCAAGCTCACCGCTGAGGCACTTTTCGAAAATATGACGGCCAACATGAGCATCGACAGCACTGAAAATATCGTCCAAAATGAGTATACCAGCACGAGAATAGATAGCACGCGCAAGACTACATATACAGGTTAGTAGCTAGTCATCAAAAGCCTAGGATATACAATATCGCCAGTGCGCCGACGTGGGCGTTCTTTCATTGGATAGGTAGTTGGACGAAGACTGAGGGGATGACTTACGTGATTCGCCATTTCTGACCACCACTCAAGTTGATGCCGTTGGCTCCAATCTCTGTATTCTCTCCATCACTGAACATTTCGAGATCCTTCGTCAGGGCGCAAACCTCAATTGTCTTATTATATCGGTATGCATCGTACGGCAATCCAAACAATATGTTTTCCTTAACAGTCGCATTTTCAATCCAAGGTATTTGCGCAACAAAAGCAACAGCACCGGGGATAATCCAGTTGTCCTTATTGGCTTTCTGGTCGTAGCGCTGGGATGGCGCTCGAGGCACACTGATAGATCCAGCTAGAATATCGACTTCGCCTAGGATAGCTGCAAGCATCAAACTCTTCCCACTACCGGTCTTTCCTGATATGACGGATAGTTCGCCCTTAGGGAAGGTAATGTTCACATCACGTAAGACAAATCGGTCAGGGTCCTCCTCATCATCTTCCTGGTTATCCGAAGGCCAGGCGATGGATGCGTTGTCGAATGTGACCTCGTCTGCTTCTTTGGTGATCTTCGAAATCTCTGCGCCTCTTAGATAGGCATCCATGCGCTTCACAGAGACCCAAGCGTCGACGAGGTCAGTCGTTAGTTCAGGAATAACGGACAGCGTCACTTCAAGCGCTTTAAAGACGCCAAGGCTGACAAAAGCGACTGACGGGGACAATGCACCATGCAGGGCTGCATAAACAGCGAGAGACACAGCGGCAAGCATGATTGGGCTTGTAATCCAGCATCCGATAAGCATGACGTCGTTCGTGAAGGCATTCCAGACGCATGTCAATTCCCGTTCTCGAACATCGCCGATCTTTTTCTCCCATTGCGGCTCCAGTGCGGAAAACTTGATCTGGCGGATTCCCTGGAGAGCTTCGGAGACAACTTCCATTTTCTCGTCTCGCACTTTCATCAAGCGATCCTGGGCGTCAGAGTACCGCTTCGAGAAGTAAATGTTAATAGGAGTGACAGCTAGCATAGTTGAGAAGCCCGCAAGGAGGGCCTTCCATCCTAGGAGTTCCGCCAGGAAAAGGAGTGATACGATTAGCTTGAAGAGACTTCCTGGGAAGATGTTATTAAAAGCGGCAAAGTCAGATACCCGCTTAGCGTCAACGCCTATCAGATTTACAGTACTCTGCTTGCTTTTTTTGATTTGCTCGGCCTCGTCCTCTTCTTCGAAGTCTTCTAATTCTGGTCTGTTAGTAGTAGAAGCCTCTCCCATCGGCCCGGCAATGTTCGGCTCTGTCAATCCTGAGGCGGCGGCAGCCTTCTTCTGTTTCTTACTGGCATCTTTGACATCCTTACGTCTCATAGACTTTTGGAAGATGAGCGCCGACAACTGGGCACGAATTGGCACACATATCTGCGCCCATGATAACCAGTAGACGTACGCTTCCACCCATGATTGCACAAGGACAGCTACAGCGATCAAGACAACCCAGACCCAGGCCTCATAACCGAGGCGCTCATTGCCTTGGCGCTGCTCCAAGAGGTTGAGTAATTGTAAGACAACCCACTGGGGCGCCAGGTTAAGGAATGCGGTGAGGATAGTTAATATCCATTGCAGTGCAAAAACCCACTTGTGAGCAGAAATAATAGAAATCCAAAGCGGTCCAGTGAAATTTCTGCTCTCCCAGTCAGCAGTAGTTTCTTTAGACCTTGTATAATGATCAGGCCTAGGAAGATCAACTAGGTCAAGATTATTCTTCTTGGAGGCCTGGCGAAGTAGGTAACCAGGCCAACTCCAGTTAAGCTTGCTCCATGCCGACTCAGTATAGAGTCTATCAACAGGTTGGCCGTTATAGTATACATCAGGGCGTCGAGGAATGGATAAGCTAGCAATGGCCAAACATATGGTCACAACTAATTCTACCACGCGTATAGAAAATACCCCAGTAGATCGTTGCTTCAGTAGAAGCGCGGCTACATCGTTATCCTGAGTTGCAAGAACAGCGGTGAGGACGACACATGAGAGGAAAGACCAAATGCCTAGATCGTAAGCGGCTACAGAGTCTCGGCTAGCCGCGACACAGATGACCTGCAAGGTTAAAAGGACCTGCGTCCACGTGCAACTGGTGCGTCAGTAATCTGACGGTTCCGGAGTTTTTGATGTGTAACAGTGAGCTTACCCAGATTATAACGGCCAACCAATTTGCGAGAAACAAGCCACTTTCTATGCCTTGCGTGCCCAACGTCGAGATCACAGCTAGCGCTACCGAGAGGCCAAAGCCTATTAGCGAGAGAACTAGCATCACGGTCTTGGGTACCTTAGTGCTAAAGGCCTTAGCGGCCTCTGGCGTGCTCTTGCCATCCTTATCCTCGTAGATTTCGGTCGCGCATTTCGGACCACGACTACGCAGTCTACTCAAATTCAGAGCGGCAGGAACGGAGAGGATCGCAACAACCCCTAACCCAACAGCCGAAGTCACGAGAACTACTGTCTTGCTATCAGACATGTTTGGTGGTACGAGAGCCGTTTTCGGAGTTAAGCTCAGGATGCCAGAGCTAGTGACTGGCAAAGGCTTTCCCGAGTAGACGCGACAAGAAGCGCGAAGGGGGACGGGGACGGGGACGCAACGAGGCAAGACAAAACGAACACAACTTTTAAGAGTACTCAATCCAAATTGGGGGCCATCAGAAGCAAAAAAAAAAAAAAAAAATGAGATAGACACTAGTTGTCGTGCTAGTAAGTTACTAGTAGTTAAAGTTGAAGAAAATTTGAGGCAGCGTCTTTCGGCGCGAGTAACATAGGAATGGAGAGCAATATGAGTTACATGCTATTGGTTAATGAGAAACGCTCGACGGAGTAGGTACAGCATCCCTTCGGTGCTCCCTGTACGGATTTATTTGGCAAACGCCTTCGCACCTTGGCCGGTTGACTCATGTGGGAAGGCCCTCTTTTCATGACGGAGACCCGGGAAGAGGGTACTGAACTATGGGGAGCCCACCCTAATAGTAGCGACACTACCCCCGGCAGCGAGTCCTAGACTACCAAAGTCCCTCGCTACATATCGGCTACGTATGTGATATAGGGAGCGGCGGGTTCAGGGCGATAGGCCGATGCCGATTCGCCCGGGCCATAGCGCTGCATAATTATCCTGATCAGGATGATTATCGGTGTGAGCAACACGGCACCGTACCTGACGGTGTAGGGAAGATATGAGTCTTGTTAATTAGCGGCTAGAACTAAGCGGCGTCGTCTGACGAGTTTTGGATAACATGAAGTAGCCCCAGTGGTGATGACGGTGGGGGGCGTTTAAGGGAGAAGGATCAAGTTAGTCGCATCCGAACCTGGTTGGATCTAGAATCAGAAGATAATCAAGGGTAGTACTGACGAACTAGTAGGGTATAGTGATATCGAGGTTGGTAGTGATGATCAAGATTAAGAAACGGGATAGAACGAGCAACTAACTACCTACGTAAAATGATCTTGAAATATGCGTGGACGGGTTTTGGCTATAAAGTGGGAACTTTTGCAAACGAATACCTTTTAATCAAGGCAACTACGTCCTAAATTCAGTTACACATACATTAACTAGTCTGTTGTGGCTTACTTAGGTAACCTTGTATAACCCTACCTAACCTGGTAAGTACCTAGCTCAAACTTACTTCATTCCAATGATTCTTCTATTTCTTTAACTTCTGCAGCTTCTTGTCGGCTTACAAGAGAACTTAGTGAAGCAGATGATCAATCTCGAACAGATTTGCGTCAGCTTACTTACATGCTACTTTATGTAGTTTTTTATAATTTGTCGATGAAGAGGAGTATTCTACATTAGCATGAAATCCATTACGACGTTAGCATGTAGCATATGCGGCCCATTGGCTATCAATTAGGTACCTACCTGTAGGTATCGAACCGGGGAATTACCTACCCGCGACGACGCGGGACATCACTGTTACTACTGTTACTGTCATTGTTACTGTACACAGCAATGCGCTAAGTGACTGTGCCGTACCATAAATACAACATATATGGCTCATGTCTCGAGCTCTAAAGACTCTGAAACATTTCTCCGGACTCGGAGAGGCGTGGCAACTTCGAGTCATCGCAAAACTTAACGAAGGAAGACCCATATACATCGTATCTGCCGTACGAAGTGCGAATACAAGCAAATCCCATTACACTGCCTACGGGTTGCTATAGTAGCTCGATATAGCTATAAAATAGCTCGGACCAGGGGCCATCACGTCAGATAATACTAAGACGAATCAAGAAGCTGCAATCGAGAATCTGCAGTCATTCGGCATCAAATGTGTAAACTAATATGCAAAACGATATGTAAACGATATGTAAATGATATGCAAACGACACCGACAAATATTCGTCTGCTTGCTTTATGCAAATGTCGCTGGTTTCAACCATCCCGTCAGCGATTGGCTTCCATATCTTATATCTTATTTCCATGCAGCGATCAGTCTTCGTTTCACAGACGTTCCCGATCAAATGATCTACCCCGGATTGGCAAGATAGACAGCGTAATAATAGGCCATTACTGATACCTATTCATACCGGTAGAGGGGTGCTTAGGTGAACGGCCAATAGCCGGTATTGGTCGGAGCTTTGCAACGCTCGCGGTGCATGGGGTCGGTAGCATGGGACCTTATACACCGCTTCTGCGGTTGGATCACGGATGACGGACCGCCCGCATTGCTTGTCTCCCGCCTATTGATCCTGCAAGTTTTATAAGCGGCCAATGGAGGGTCCTGTGGCAAATCAGACAACTTATACATGTTAGTGCTGACGGTGAATTCACCCGAGATCTGCTGTTCAGACCGCCAACCGCTAAATTTTTCGAATGCGGAGCCGCGATCGGATACTCTCCGGTCTTTAAAATCGTGAGGTTGGCCGTTTCAGGTCGCCACATACCTCAATGGCTGGGACAACTTTTGACAGAGACGCAAGTATGCAAGTGCTTTGACCGCGGTAAGGATGGTTCTAGAAAGCGCATGATGGCGAAAATATGTGAGTTTCCAATTCACAATCCCGTCAGCGTCGAAGATGGTGTCCAGGACGTGTAAATCATACCACTAACGATGACGACGCTCGGTATTCGTTGCATATTATTCCTCGTGGAAGAATGCGGCTCATTAAGCCACCCCTGAGCTGACAGTGATTATCATATAAGATCTCAAGAGACATGTCGGTTTCTACGTCTAGGAAATGACGCTCTTGACGGAAAATACAATATCAAGGGTTACCTACCTCACGTGATAACTGATCATCACATATATTAAAAAATAGGTAATACAAATAGTCGAGCGGTTCGCGGGAACAGTCTGATGTTTGTTTCACTTGGAAATGTATGATTGGAAGGCTGCCAAGTGCGAGTCAAAGCAAACCAAGGATGGCGGCTGATCTAATATTCTATACATCACCTATACCATGATCTATCGGAGTAAACAACTAAAAACGCCGACGACGATGAATGAGGAGACATCATGCTATCCACAGTATAATATACCTTATTGCCGTTGGCGTTCTATTATCTCCATTTGGTCTTAATATTCTTGACTAACATTGGGGTAGTAAGAAAAGGGAGACTCATAAAAACTCATAACGTTGTGAGACATGTATTAACAACTTAACTTACCTAGGTTAGTTATGATTCACCTTAGGACTATAATGAGTGTAGTATCCACGGTATGAAAAAGAAATAGCGGGGTGGGTGAGTTGATCCCAGATTCGACTATAAACTTGGCTCTGATTGGTTCCGCGGAGCAAACGCGCCTAGACGCGTATATGAGGTGGTTGTAGTTTGCAACGCGTAAATTACTGCCGTACGTAAGGTACTGCTTCGTCCAGTGCGCATAATTATCTACCTGAATCTGTATACAATATTCCCACGTGTACGGTATAAACAGCGTCCCAATTATGTAAGTTATTTATGCATGCCTTATTAGATATTTGCACTGCGGTGAAAGAGAAGTCGCCTAGTTCAGCACAGCTGCGGCAAGCTACCTAGGCAATTCCAATGGGGGGCATTTGTATCACCTTGCTTCTTATCAGACAGCCAGCTACAGTTATCAGCTAGTAACCCTAAAAGCCCTCCAAACGGGTCGCAACCAACCAACAATCAAAGCCTAAAAGGCTACCCCAGTGATCCCTGAAAGACCGCTAATGTCACTAATGTCCCTCGCTGCAACGGTATACCTCCAGTTAAAGTTCAACCTTCACCTTTAGCCAATGCTCGAGCCTTCGCATTTTCAAAACACCAATCATTCGAAACTTCGATCATCCACTTTGTCTACCTACGCGTTGCAAAGCCTGTTACTTTTCCCTATATCCAATCTAGTCATTAACCTCAACGCGATCAATTTGTGTTCATTAGTACCAGTCAGGTATTTACTTAACTAACTTAATTAATTAACTAGTATCAAACATCGATTCTTTACCTGTCAACCTTCAATCCCGAAAGCCAATTCGACGCAGCCTTGTTGTCTCCCTTTACAGCTGGAACTACGCCTCGAGAATTCTGTGAGTGTTTCGCATCGCGCTCGAATACATTGTAGAATCTCATGTCCCGAATGGAGCTGTCACCATGAGGTCAACTCCTTTGATCATCAATTGGCACGATAAGAATGCCCCCATCTATTCCGCCCACTTCGAGTCTCAACATGGAAAGGGAAGGCTAGCTACAGGAGGAGGAGACAATAATGTGCGTATCTGGAAAGTCGATGGCGATGGGGAAGAGCGCAGGGTCGAGTACCTCTCAACTCTTTCCAAGCATACCCAAGCTGTCAATGTCGTTCGGTGGGCTCCCAAAGGCGAGACTCTCGCTTCTGCTGGAGATGATGGCAATGTAATCCTATGGGTTCCTAGCGAAAGCCACAACCCGGCGACATTTGGCAACGAGGGCCTTGAAGACAAGGAAACATGGCGTACCAAGCATATGTTCCGACCAACCGGCTCCGAAATATACGACCTGGCTTGGTCTCCGGATGCCACCTATTTCATCATTGGGAGCATGGACAATATCGCTCGAATTTATAACGCCGGTACAGGTTCGTAGTCGGATACTACCCTTAGTACATCTTCATTTTAGTTGACTTATTCGTCTATAGGTGTTCTCATACGGCAGATTGCCGAACATAGTCACTACGTGCAAGGCGTCGCATGGGATCCCCTAAACGAATATATCGCAACCCAATCATCAGACCGATCCGTTCATATCTATTCCCTCAAGACTAAGGATGGACAATACGCGCTTACCAGCCACGACGAAAAGACGCCCAAGGTTGCTAGTCACGCCAAAGCAGATCTACCGCCAAGTAGACGTATCTCATCTAATAGCCCTGCTCCGTCAGATATTGGCTACCGGAGTCAGCTTGCAGCTGCAGTTGACACGCCGGGCGCCTCTATGGGGTCACCAGTATTATCTGCACCGGGAACACCACAATCAGTTCCCCTACCAATGAATCCCCCCAGTGTGGTCAGCCACAGTAGGCGCTCATCATTTTCATCCCGACGATCCGCATCCCCAGCACCGTCATTGCCTCTACCTGCCGTAATGCCCATTGAGCCATCGCCAAAGCTCAATCACGGCCTTAGCGTAGGGGTAAAGAACGCAAGTCTCTATGCCAGCGAGACTCTTACGTCTTTCTTTAGACGCCTGACCTTTACTCCGGATGGTAGTCTGCTTCTTACCCCCGCTGGTCAGTTCCAAATGCAACATTCAGCAGACGGTCTTAAACCTTCGTATGAAGTCATCAACACTGTCTATATCTATACCCGAGGCGGCATTAATAAGCCACCTATCGCTCACCTTCCCGGTCTGAAGAAGCCTTCGGTAGCCGTGAAGTGTTCACCTATAGCTTATACGCTTAGGCAATCTCCGCCAGTTACGAAGCACATAACTATTGATACTTCTTCTTCGGAAGATCCTATACCTGCTCTCCCCGAGCCTATCTCCAAACCGCTACCTGCTGTAATGGATCCCCCACCTCCACCGCCAACGTCTTCAGCGCCAGACCCCGAAAAAGAAAAATCATCTACCCCATCTAAACATCTGAACGTAGAGACGGGCCCGACTACCCCTGGGCCTAAGCCAACATTTGCGCTACCGTACCGTATGGTGTATGCTGTAGCAACCCAGGACTCTGTTCTCCTCTATGATACCCAACAGACTACGCCCATCTGTGTTGTTAGTAACCTGCACCTTGCCACGTTTACTGATCTTACCTGGTATGCTCCCCTCCAGGCCTATGATCTATTGTCTTTTCTAACTAGTTTCTAGGTCGAGTGATGGTTTAACGCTTCTCATTTCTTCGTCTGATGGCTTTTGTTCGACGCTGTCGTTTACACCTGGCGAGCTAGGTCAGGAGTACAAGGGTGACCTTATCGGCCCAAAGATTTCTGCGGCTGCAACTACAAGTACAACAACAACAACAGCAACTACTACTACTACTAATATCACCACTACCACCAGCACAGGCCCTCCTTCAAATCAGCCTACACCATTACCTACCCCAACATCCGCCTTTGCGCCACCATCACCCTTCCCTAACCACCAGCATCGTAACTCAGCCACTTCTTTTGCAGCTCCATCACCTCCAGCCACAACATCATTTGTGAGCGCACGCCCCTCATCGCCTACTCGATCAAACTCCACATCATCAATTGCAACCCAAATCTCTGTCATGAACAACCCACCTCTTATCGGTGGAAGTATACCCAGCATTGCCGCCACCAACTCCGGTAAGGTGACAGGAGTCCCAATCACGACTCCTCCCGAGACACCTGGAAATGGTAGTAATATTGTTGCTGGTGTCAAGCGGGAAGCTAGCGAGAACGAAAAGGATGAATCGTCAGGCGGTCAACCCAAGAAACGAAGAATTGCACCAACCCCGGTAACAGAATCCAAGACCTAAAAAACAATTGTAATATACGGGTTATGAGATCAAGGTGGCAGTCTAATTCAATAGGGCTACCATGTCTATCGACAGACTAATCGTTGGAGTTAGGGTAACCTTCGGCTAGGGAACGTATCCGCTGTTTTCTTTTCTTTTTGAGGGTTTGTTTGCTGGTTAGGAAAAAAAGACGTTGTTTGGTCATTATTGATACGTCCCTCTTCGCTGTAGCGAACTAGCTTTTCCTGTTAACATCCCCTGGCATGTGTTTAGGGGTGTGGTATCAGTACGTAAATGAGCAAGCGTGAGTGAGTGAAAGGATTTGGCATGGCCCCTGGAGTTAGGATTTAAATACCTAAGGCAAATGGTATTGCAGCTGCGGAAAGCTCTCCCCATACCTGTCTATTTTAGCTTATTATTTTCCTTCCATATTGAGTGTTGGTCGTGATATGTTCGTTGCTGTCTAGGTGCCCGAGGCAAGTTATGAATAGCTCATGTTCAGGGTTATTTTTACTCCTGTGGGTAGAATTAAGTACCTGTTATGTTATAGATAAAGCCTAGGTACTATTTCAACATTTTTAGATAGGTACCTACCTAGTATTTATGCGATCTAGAATTCGGTGTAATATAAAACTGATAATGTTAACTAGTTTAATGTTCTTGATTTATGCTTACGGACGATCTCAAGCGTGCGAATACCGCGTTGACTAGGACGCTCAGAGGATGCATGTATCTCGATTCTGTCATGATAAACTTTTATTGGTTAGGGTTGATGGAGAGAGAAACTTGGGGCCGTGTGGAAGTGAACATTTTGTATTTAGTAGCTTGAAAGCTGATAGGTAATGCTATATCAGGGGGTTCAGAACAGTGGCTATTACCGTAGCCGCCGTAACTATGGTCTAGTCATCAGATCCCATTTCCTATTAAAGTTATCTCTGAGATTAGCGAATATGTCTCTTTATCCCTTCACTTCATA
Organism: Daldinia sp. EC12; assembly: GCA_002120325.1. Lineage (NCBI taxonomy): Eukaryota > Fungi > Ascomycota > Sordariomycetes > Xylariales > Hypoxylaceae > Daldinia > Daldinia sp. EC12. The sequence continues at coordinate 120,041 of KZ112929.1, forward strand.
GCAGATCCCTAACAGTTTACTGGACTACTACACCCATCTCTTAGTCTGCTATATAGACACCTATTAAGATAATTTGATAAACGATGGTTAGATGTCTTCCGCTTCACAATTGGTTGGGATATATGATTTGTATGGGATATACATAGAGTACCTAAATCAAGTAAAAGTAAAATTAAAAGGCTACCATCACATATAAGATTTTCCAGACTCGACCATTCCGAGGTAAATACAAATAGGCAGTAACAGGTACTGAACTAGCGAAGAAGACGGTAGATACCTACTAGGAAATCAAACTCGCTTGTTTCACTCCAAACGCAGCAAACGTAGGCTGAAAAGCCAAGCCACGCTGTTAGACATCGTGAAAATTGATATCTCCTTTCGTCACAACATACTAGATCACAACCTTGCAATAAATAGTGCATGGTCTAGTTGGATAGACTATTTAGACCATCATCTTATCCTTCCTGGCACGGGTGGCGAGTAATAGGACCTCGGGAGTGAGTACAACGTGTTGGTAAAATCCCTTTAAGTGTTTGCAGATACTAATGCGAAAAGGGGAGCGTTGCTTTTCAGTAGCACAGGTCTATAACCGGGTGAACGGACCATCGTCCTTTAAAATCCAAGAGCGAAATTATGAACTTTGTCTTAGATTGTCGTGGTGGTATTCTTCATGATATCTTAGAGGCAAACAGCCTTTCCGAAATTTCCCTCGAGACTTTAGCCTTAAGGACTTCCTAATGGATCCAGCATCTTAACTTCCGGCTGGAGTCGTTTTCGCGATTTAAATCAAGACACAGGAACGGTCCGTAATATGTCACCCCACGTCTTGACAGCCAGTTCTCAAAAGGACACCAGCGCGAGCATATTTCTACACGGCGACACCGAATCCATATTACGTAACAATGGATATCCCAAACTTTACATCTTGCTAGTCGAGAAGAGTCGAAGAGCTTTTCGTAGTCTGCGAATTGTTTCGACAGGCAAGACTCTAGCAGCCGCATACCTCGGGGTTGTGGAACAACGAAAACCAGTGTAACATACAGTCACCGGTGCTCGATATTTATTTTAAAACGTCCGTGATAGAATATTAGATTTGGTCTATCCTTCCGAGCCTATATTTTTATTTCTCATTCGCGTGTCTCGATCCTATGATAATCTAGAACTCCGCACGGCAGCCGAGAAATACCTAAACCGATTCTAGGGCCACGCAGACGCATTATCCAAAGATATCGCAGGTCTGCGACCCTGATGAGCTTCTCGAGGGCTATATCATGCACCAGGAAGTTCGGTACGCGATGCTCCTCGGCATCGTGAAGCAGGAGGAACTAGCATAAGTGTCGTTGCCTATATTCGATACGAGTTCTCCATACGGTGGGCATCCACCAACCCAGCATATTCTTCTTCTTTCACCTACATACGCTCCATCGATAAACTTCTCCACGCAACAGCAACGGCGGCGTTAGCAGCAGCAGCAAACAACACCGACAACAAATCGGTTCCAGGCCCACCACTCATACAGCTCCAACGCAGAAGACATAGCGGTGATGAGGGAGCCCTCCTGCTCCTCCTCAGCCACGCGCGAGCGGAGCTCGATTAGAGAGACTCCTCCTTACGAGCTATGGGGGAGCATAGGGTTTAATACCCAGACCCGCGACAGGCTCGCTGTATAGGTAAATTTGCCTTACCTAACGTATCCGTAAGACGGCACATCCGTTCCCTTTTCCATAAGGCCCCACTCCCGTCCGGTCGTTTAGCAAGGTCTTGGCGCAGCTGCATAAGGGGCATACATAGGCTAATGCGTGTCTAGGTACCTAAGGTATGGGTTTACGGCGAACCAAATTCGAAAGAGAGTTTAGAAGTAGTGGGTAAAATGAGATGAGTTGGTAGACTTGTTGTTTGGTTTAGGGTTAGTACCTTAGCTGCAGGACCGGCAATGTCAGCTTAAGCTTAGCTCGTGGGCTGTGGGGAGTAAAGTGAGTAAGCATTTTGTAAACATGTGATTTCATGTGAGACTGAGCTTGATGCCGAACATAGTTTATTGAGTACAGTAGTGTTTAATATTGAGTATTTATCATTAATATATCACTACCTAGGTAGGTATATCTAGGTAGTAGTTACCCAGTATAACTACCACGTACATATAAATATATAATATGTTCGATAACGTCACTCTAGAGTGTAAGCACTATGAGTGCACATCTCAATGGAGCTATTTAAAATCGTCACTTACAAGCCATAATCTGACGCTCTAGGTTAGCGGCTTAGCTGGGCAATAATTCTTTAGTATGATAAAGATCAGCCAAGCCCCCATTCAGAATGGGTATTTTGCCAACTAAGCTACCCGGGTTATAAATTCCAAGAATAGAAATAGACCTGCTGTGAGCGGAGAAACGCCTGGCCTTAGTGATTATACCTATTATACCAGAGCGGAGATCTAAGTAGTACTGTAGTATTATTGAAAACTTTGGACCTATGACTTTTGACCCACCCATTTCCTTTTCGGATTTTTCGTACTTTTTTTTTTCTTTTATCTTTTTTTACGTATACGGCGTATTTTCAGGTCCTTACCGAGAAGGGTTAGCAAGCTTCCAGATGGTAGTCTGGTAGTTTCCATCCACCCTTCTCCTCTTTCGAGAACCTCGCAATGAGCTCCGGAATACGAAAAAAGCAGAGCAGTCCCATAATGAAATGAATTATCATGATGCCCCACTGCGATTCGGGCATACCTAATCGGACGAGACCAGGTTTGATATTCTGGATCTCGTCGACGAAGGGCCGGAGTTTCTGGTCGTAGCTCGCCAAAGCTTGGGATAGGTCGTCAGGGTTGCGATCGATTTCACCGGCTAGGACGTAGGCACCGACGAGAGCCCCCGTAGTTCCCATGCCACTGAAAGGAGACGCGCAGTGTGCCGCATCGCCGAGGAGGACGACTCGGCCTTTGGACCATGTATTCGTGCGAACCTGAAGGGCTTCCTGGCAGTAGAAGTTCTCCGTGGCCTTCATGCCCTCGAGAAACCGGTCCGTCTGCCATCCCGCATCGCGGAACCTTTGCGTCCAGAATTCCTTCTGCTGCTCTATCGGCGCTCTTGGAAGGCTGTGTAGCTCTGGCGAGTCGTCCTTTAGGAAGTAGTAGACTTGTGTTTCGGTAGAGTTGTGAGTCCGGCGGAATATCATACGGCCGCCAGGAGCTAGATACGTCTTGCGGATATTAGTATCCCCTTCTTCGCGAGGTATAAACCAGTACGCGATGTATATACCAATTCTCCTGTAAGGTTCCGGTGTGTCAGGTGGTAAGATAGCTTTTCGAATACGCGACCCCTGGCCGTCCGCCCCGACTAGGAGGTCAAACGTGTCAGCTGACCCGTCAGAGAAATGAGCAGTGACTTGATTCTCATCCTGCTCGAAGCTCTCTACAGTCTTTCCAAAGACGTACTCTACGTAGTCCTTCGTCGTATCGTAGAGCAGGCGTACGATATCTCCGCGCATGATCTCATATTCAGATGTCAGAGATTGCGCACCTTTACCAGAAGTGTTGGCCACTGTAACATTATTAGTAAGTAATTAATTCTTCCAATTCGAAAAGCCCAATAACTTCGGTACGTCCCCGGGGTAATATCTCATCATTCAGCTCGACAGGGACATGCTGCCGGGTCCCGAAGTGACCGCTCCCCGGGACTAGCCAAAGAAAAGGGGGGGTGATAGGACAAGAAACTCTCAAGGGTTACATACTAACGGTTCCTTTCACCCTTCCCTCGGAGTCTACAAAGGATACGCCGGCTTCATCCACACGTATATTGCGTATTTCTTCTAGAAGCCCCATACGCTTCACCACTTCGATCCCTTGAGCACGGAGGTCAATTTGGGCCCCTGTAGCCCTGAGAGCAGGAAAGCGTTCAACGACTACCACGTGGTGACCTCTACGTCCAAGCCAGAATGCAAGGGCAGGCCCCGCAATACCACCGCCACAGATGAGAATTTTCAGGGGTGCCATATTATAGAGCGTTGGCTGACTCGCGCGTATTTTCGTATAGTTAGTCGTATACTGGCTAACGTACTTGTAAATGGAATAACTAGAATGAAATAAGAAAATATGTCACATAGTTTTCATGGCTTTATAATACTCATCTTGTAAGATTTCACGAAGGGACTCGTTACTATTTTCAAGTCTAGTAGTTTATATGAGGGCTATAATTTATAGATGCTGAGTCACAAATTCGATCGGTTCAAAATCTTTAAAAGCCGGGTTCGAAGCCGAAAAGCTGGACCGAGTCCGATCTCTTGCTTCCGAGTCATGAAGTGGTCTGTGCACCACGCCTTGGATCTGAAATACGCGTACGCCGTATTAGATAATACGTTTATTCGAGAATGTCCTAGGGTACCTATCTAAATGGTGCCGGGCTGTTTCAATTGGAGTAAGGTAAAAGGTAACATTTAATTAATTGAACAATGTTACTACCTTAGTTTACTACTTTAGTAGTATTAGATTTCTTCCCTCCCTTATCTCACACTCGCAATTAAATGCACGACTGCAGATTCGGAAGGTGTACCTGAATAAAATTATACGGTGGTATGATTCTGAAACGACGTATGGTACCAGCGAAGTTCCTTTGTGGATAATAAAGCATTGTAAACGGTTAGTATTAAAGCAGTTAGTTAACTAAAGCATCCAAAAGTTGTAGGGCTACTCAAGTGACCTGGCATCCAATTCCCATATGTAGTACACTTTTGGTCTTCCCCGGATAGTTCGGACGATAAGTATGGTAGCATGGCTTGTAAGGTATTATAGCCTCTCACAAGGTGTGAATCGTCATTGCCCAGCCACCCGGTTCGGCGGTGATCGCCCACCTTAGGGCGTTAACTAGTGAAGGGTACCTATGCAAGGAACCACAAGTACTTCCGCATTAGCGGCTGAGGCCCCGTAGATCCTATAAAAGGTGAGATTCAAGCAAGTACCTATGTCTCTAACGTAAGTAGAATAGGTAATGTAGGTAGTTACATGTAAGTAGTTCAGGCTTTCCATTTCGTTCGGCGGCATGCGGCATGCGGCATGTCAGGGTTCTCCAAGACCAAACAGGCACAGCAGTTAGCCTACCTAACCTACCTAACCTACCTACATAACTTTGGTCCTGCCTAGGGCTTTTTAGGTATGTACCGTTATCCGAAGTTCGTACATTAAAACCAAAGGAGAACAGCAGAAAAATAAACAATAACAACGCATCTAACCGCTTCTCCAAAATTATTAGATGGAAACATTCCCAACAACCGTCCGATTTGCTTTACAACGTACCAACTAAGCCCCATTCATGAGGCCACCCGTTCCGGCATGTAGTTCTGTAATTCGGGAGATAAGAGCTAGGATTGGCTGTAATAAGCTCTAAGCAACGGTTATGACGGCTCGCGGCTGACTGGGGAGGAAGGGGTGTGAGACTTTTCCTAATTCGGTAATCAGGACAAGGCCACCTTCAAATGTGCTTTTTTTGTCTCTCTCTTCCCTTTTTATTCATGGCTTCCGGGGGCTGACGCAACACTCCTTGGAATCTATCATCCGCTTTTCTGGATCTCACATTAGTCGTGCTACTCTCCTTAAGAAAAGAAGAGTGTAGGTGAAGAGCGGGTAAAGATTATAACTAGACCGCAACGCGCCACCGCGGTACCAGTTTTTGTTTTTTTTTCTAACCTTGACTTTTTTTCTTTTGACATCAAGCCTCTTAATTATTATTCTTTTTTTATTGTTCATTGCTTGATTACCTCTTATTTTCTGTAAGAGATCTCTTTTCGAATTCGATCTACATATCTCCGGGGGACTCACTGCGGATGATAATGCATATTCTCCCTTTACCCCTGCTCTCGCTTATCTCGGCGGTCCTTGCATCGCCAACCGGGAATGGTGATGGCTCTCACTATTCACCTGTCCAAGTTCGTGATATTTTGATCGGCCGTGCAGCTCCGGACAACCCATCTGGTAGCTATGCGCCTGCTATTGTCGACTGCCCGCGTGACCGGCCGACCATCCGAGGCGCTGGGACTCTTTCTCAGTCAGAACGAGATTGGTTACAGAATCGCCGAAAGAAGACTATCGATCCTATGTTGAAATTTTTGAAGCTGGCAAACTTGACTGATTTCGATGCCGTCAACTATGTTTCTTCCAACTCCAAGAATTTTTCTATTGTGCCTAACATTGGTATCGCTGTCTCGGGCGGTGGCTACCGCGCGCTCATGAATGGTGCCGGTTTTCTTGCCGCAGCTGACAGCCGTACTCCCGGTTCAACCGATGCTGGTGGTATCGGTGGTCTTCTGCAGAGCACCACATACCTAGCAGGTCTGTCAGGTGGTGGATGGTTGGTTGGCTCTATATTCGCCAACAACTTTTCAAGCGTTGTTCAGCTTCGTGACGGCTACGAGGGCTCTAATTTATGGCAGTTCTCTAACAATATATTTACGGGGCCTAAAGGCAAGGGGATTTCCGTCTTCAACACCGTTGGGTACTGGGATGATGTTAAGGACCAGGTCGATGATAAGAGGGATGCTGGATATGATGCCTCTATCACGGATTATTGGGGACGGGCTCTCTCGTACCAGTTGATTAACGCGCCAGATGGCGGGCCGGCATATACGTTCTCGTCCATCGCCGATGCCCCTAACTTCTCTTCAGCCGATACGCCCATGCCGATCCTAGTAGGCGATGAGCGCAGACCGGACTCGAAAGTAATCTCTTTGAACTCGACAGTCATCGAATTCAACCCCTGGGAGATCGGGTCGCATGATCCGACTATCTTTGGCTTTGCCCCTACGCGTTATGTCGGATCTAACTTTAGCGGCGGTGTCGTACCTAACAACGGTCGCTGCGTTCGCGGATTTGACGCGTACAGCTTTATCATGGGAACCAGTAGCTCGCTTTTCAACGGCTTCCTGTTGAACAACATCACCTCTTCGGACGTGCCTTCAATCATCACCGATGCACTCACAGCTATCGCGACCAGTATCGGCGATGACAACAACGATATTGCCGCTTGGACGCCGAACCCCTTCTACGGCTACAACAACGCCACCAACGCCAACGCCGGCGATGATCAGCTGACTCTTGTCGACGGCGGCATGGACCTGCAAAACATCCCGTTGCATCCGCTGATTCAGCCAGTGCGCAATGTTGATGTCATATTTGCAGTTGACTCGTCCGCCGACACCGAGACCAGCTTCCCGAACGGTACCGCGCTCCGCGCCACCTACGAGCGTAGTCTGACGGACATCGCTAACGGAACCGTCTTCCCCCGCGTCCCGGATGCCGAGACCTTCATCAACCTAGGTCTAAATCAGAAACCAACCTTCTTCGGCTGCAACACGACTGAGTTCGCCGACGCGGACCAGATCCCGCCTCTAATCGTCTACGTGCCCAACGCGCCCTACACCGCACACAGCAACGTGTCTACGTACGACCCTCAGTATTCGGACGAGGAGCGCAACTCCATCATCAAGAACGGATATAACGTGGCGACGATGGGCAACGGCACCCTCGACTCCGAGTGGCCCGCGTGCGTAGCCTGCGCCATCCTGCGCCGCAGCCTCGAGCGCACGCACACCGAGATCAGCGCTACCTGCCAGAGCTGCTTCAGCCGCTACTGCTGGAATGGCACCACCGACAGCCGACCCGTCCCCAACTACGAACCCGAACCCATCCTCGCCCTGGACCAGAGCAACGCCGCCATCAGCCCTAAGGGCCTCGCGGCTACGGGCTTGGCGTACGGGGTCTTTGGCCTTATGGCTGTTGTTCTTGCATTATAAGCAAACTTAGGAGGGTCTAGGCTAAAGGATAGGGTAAGGTAGGAGTATAAAGCGAAAAGGGGGGAGGCACTATTCTCAATTTCTTCTAAACGAAGCTTCTATTATGTTAGTAGATTGGGGGGACGAGGAAATTTTCACGCGATTGTGGTTATAATAAAGACAAGACAAGACAAGACATATCAGCGTACCTCCTATAGGTAGCAAAAGAAGGATAATGAATTTTTGCGCACGCGCGTCTGCTAGTGTCTGGTGTGTATAGGTGGTGAAGAGCCCTCCCCAATTATTCAACATAGGGTCAAACTTTTGCCTTTTTTTTTTCACTAAATATCAAGAAGTATTTTGACATCTCCAAAAATCCCAATCTATCTCTATTGCTGACAGAGTCATTAACAAAATGGAATCGATCCCGTCTTTCCTTTACTACCTACCTACTTAATTGTCCTATCTTCTCTTTGGCTGCTCGAAAATTGATTAAAAACATTAAATTAGATTCTTTATAACTACAGCTAACAAAGGGGGACCCTAGGACGGACGTATCATATCTATGTTACAAGCCGGATGGAGCCCCCTATTGCCAATCAACGGGATACCACTATCGACACTACGGCCCTATAGGCAGACCTTCGCCTCGCCAGCCAGCCGGCCAGCCAGTACTAACTTGGGTACGATTACTTACCTACCTACTTATTCATCCATCTAACTGCATCCTTCCCGCTGGAACCCTTCATATACATATCATAGCGAGCGCCTTAGCGGAACTCTCCGGAGCCGGCAAACAAACAAAGCACAACAACTGATAGGCTCTAAGCCCATCTTGTCGACCCATGGGCTCACGCCTCGCTTCATCGTCGATAGGTTGGTTATAAAGGTCACCGACCGCTGGTCACTAGACATCACGCTTCAGTCCCAAGCCGGCGGAAGTATTGGTTCGGTGATATATCGCTCCAGCGGGGGAACCAGCGTGTAGCATAGCGTACCTATCTCAGCGAGAGAAAAAAACAGAGAAGTCACTCCCCCTTCTCCCTTCTCTCTCCAATCGAGGTGGAAGCGAAGAAAAAAAAATAAGACAGAACAGGCACCCTACCCGCCGCCGTATGGTAGACGGCGGAGACGAAGCCAATGAGCTCTTGACACCAGACCTTAGATGGAGAGGAGAGTACAGGAGAGAGGAGAAGAGGGGGCCACTCGTATGTACGCGTGCGTTAGGTATGTATATGTAAGTTCTCAGGCGTTAGGTAAAATATCCACCCACGTAACGTGAGTGGGGGACGATGGGGGAAGACAGAGTGACTACTTGCTTGTTGGCGAGTAACACATACATACTCGCTTAGTTCCTCTTGAGTCTAGCATGATGGAGCATCACGATACATCACGTCGTATGAAAAGGAGACAACGGGCAGAGCGGGTGGGCAAGTTAGAACGGGTGGACAAGGTAGGTAGGGTAAGGCAGCAACAGCCCTTGGCTAACCCACGAGCGTAAGCAACGGAGCGAGAGCCCAAGGAGAGGGGGAATAGATACGTACGTCACGGGCATCGGCACAGTTGGCTAGCCAGGCTTTTCTCCTCTCCCATTTGCACTCCCCCAGCAGAGGAGAACGAGCGCCTCGGTAGAAGAGAGAAGAACATACGGCTTTGGCAGGTTTCCGGTCAGCGTCCCATAATAGTAGACAGTGATCAACGTCGCATCGGGATATCGCTCGTCGTAATTGGTCTGTTGATGGGTATACGGTCCATATAATCTTTATGCTTAGACAATTTCGTTACACACGTTGTTCTAGCGAGGGTTACCTTGGGTTCAGCCAACGGGGGGGGGGGGGGGGTTAGTCCGTACAGACGGCGGCTCAGCGTGGGTTTTCGACGAACCAGCGCCGTCTCCATAGACCCCATAGTCTCCCTTGATCGACGTGAGGACGCCTCGGTGGATATCAAAATGTTAGGGTCACCGGTGTTTTATGGAGAGAGAGCTATGTAGCACCAGGGGGAGACTGAGCACGACTGAAAATGTTCATTTCATGGCGTCTTTCCATGGGAAACCCTTGTAATAACGTGACGCCTACCTGTCAAGCCTTAGACAGCCAGCAGCAGGATTGGGTAGGACTGGAGATGACGGCGCTGGGTTGCCGGTACGACGCTCCCCAAAGCCATCGACACCGTGGACCTAATTCTCCAACAGAGACGATAGATAAACGTCCAACCCTAATTGACGTGGTTGGCACCGGATATAGGGGCCACACAGAAGGCTTACCGGAGTATTATTCAAAACATTGACTGTAGCTTCTGCTGGCCTGCGCGGTGCTGACAAAGATTATGATTACAACCCACGAGAGCAATCTAACATAATATTAATAATATATCAGACAAGATAAATAATTTCTTAGGGTATATTAAAGAAAAGCGCGCTTATAGGAGTTAAGGAATATATAGAGTAAAATGTGGCGGAATAACTGTCCTTCTCTTAGAGTAGGAGACAGCGCGGAAAGGTCCGGAAAAGGCAAGCTGAATATCAGACCGTTTAGGGTTTGCTGTTTATTTCTCAAGTTCGCTGGCCTCGTCACGTCTTTATTGGCGCAGCAGGTGACTACTTATCAACATGCGAGGCCGTTTCTAGCCAATGGCGTGGTGACAGATGATTCGAGTGCCCAACGTACACGAATAGCTGAGCTGCTAAATTTCCTACTATGGAGAGCTGCACTCCAGACGATCCAGACAATTCACACAGCGACCCTAGGTTTAAATACTGCAGCATGCTAGGAGCGAGGGCCAATATGTTGAGCTTAGTTGGTAGTGATCGGGTTTCATTCCGATAGACTAGTCTCATAGCTATTCAAGGGTCTAATTTGTAGAGCGATTTGAGACGGGAGCCGCTTCGCCAGGAAACTCTCAGCGAGATCCATCCTGGACCGGGCATTGAGGCAATTCTACCGAACGCCGTCTATTGCGGGGGGATATTATGACGAACCTAGAAACATCCGTTAATCCTCTTAAATTGGCCCCCCAAACATCTGGTATCATTATTTTACTGGATATGCCGGCGGGGGTGTGCTATATACTAATCCAGCCACAAGCAGCATGAGCTCCTAGAGCGGCCCTTGATTCCCCATGCAGGAGTCTTGATTGGCATAGCTGCCAGGAGGAATAGGTAATAATATTTTTTTACCCCTTCGCGGCCCCCGGTAACTGGTGCGGAGGTAAGTCTTGCCAAGAATTCCAACATACCTAGCTTACAGTCCCCACGAAGGATATGATTGAGAAGGGGTTTTCACCCTACTAAATTGCGTCTAATCCAGCTCGGAGGTTCGGTGAGGGATGCCGAAAGACCCCCCTCCGTCCAGTCACCTTCTACCGACCTTCCAGAAGCGGCGGAAAATAGTATATAAAGTGGTAACGTACCAAAGAGACGACGTAGACGTGCAGGTATTGTGGCCGAAGGAGGTGCCAGAGCTGAGGATGCGCGATAGGCTTCTGCTGCACTTCGAGTCGTGCAGATCGAAGGCGCCGAGCTCTGCCTTCGGCAATGTCTACCATACGGTAAAGGAGGGGAACACGACGGAAAGGGGGGCATTGGACCGTGTCTGACCGAAAGGGGACCACCAGCCCAGCCCAGCCACCGAGAAGGGCGCGGGAAAGGTGAGGAGGAACGCCTACCCCTAGACGCGGATCGGTATGAGGGTGACACAAAATCTTCGTTCAGCCGTATGCCGGAGAGATTGGATAGACATGGATAAGTAGTTAAGGATGAGATAGAGATTGGTCACGGGAATTTGAGTCAATCGTAGATCGGAAATCGACCATCAGATGACAAACAATTGCATAAAGCTCATATCGGCTGAACAAATCAGTCAACCCGGAGGGGACAGAATGCATGGGCTGACCCATGGCATCGCGTCGTAGACCGAGTAAGGGATGCATATTCGCCTGTGACGGATTTGCATTTCGCAGCATCGGATGAGGGCGGCAGACGGCCACAAACAAGAACAAAAACAGAAAATAACGGGACAAGGGCCAACCCGCGCGCGAAGGACGTGGACGTAGTAGCAGGTGGAGGTAATGTCCGGGAGAGGAAAAGAGGGAAAATAAAAATAAAAAATTAAAAACTGGTAAAATAAGATAGGTAGACAAGGTATCTTTTTTTTTTTTTTTCCTATCCCATCCTTCGCATGCGGTCGGTAGGTAGCAAGTAAATGTGTGGCCTCACAGCGCAGACGTGTCTGATCTTGTGTCGCCTCGCATCGCCTCGCCTCTTGACCGAAAGAGCCTACGGTCGACGGGCTGGGGGGGTGCGTGTGGGCACCTTCGGAGTGTCACGTCTCTCTGGGCTGTATGTCTGCGACGTCTGCGTTGGCGCTTGCGCTGATTGGTAGGTGGAGAGATTCATTGGCGGCCGATTTTTAAACTGGATAGGGAATGGACTACCACGTGTTTACCTGAGATCCGCCGTAGCCACGGCCAAAATCAGATTGAAACGATACATGAAAGCAACCTCATGTCTCGCTGTGTTGCAGTTGGGCGCTCCCCCCATGTGTTTTTTCTATTTATTATCGGCCGATATAGATTATTGGTTGGTAATTAGGTCTTTAGAATGTACATAATAATAATAAAACAAGTTGACCTTGGTAAGCTGTAATTTCGGGGAATGAGACGTAACGGCCCTTTTTTTTTCGAGAAGGGTGAAAGTTCAAAAAGAAAGAGAATAAAAAAGAAAAGAGAGGACGAGGATCTAAGACGAGATAGTCCTAGGGAAGGCTCGAGGCACATTAGAAAAACACTAAAGCTAGAAGCTACATGATGTAGGTAGGAAAGTAGTCGCATGCCGCGTACATGAAAGTACCTAGATATTGACCGGCCCCGCCGCCCATCTTGGGAGTACCATGCAGAATGTTCGAGGTGAAGTATGGGCACTCCTTCCAGGATCTAAAGTGGTATAGATACTTTTAAGTGATGTATCAGGTAGGTGAGAAAGATGGAAAGAACTCGGCCCCGCACTATTCAAATCTTTACATAGTACAAGTACCTAAGAGGAACTTCTAACTTGAGCTCTCATTGGAGCCTTGTATTACAGTGCCTCGGAAGCCGCCCGCGATCCTCGTCGATTCTATAGCGAGAGAGGTTCCTTCTTTCCAAGGCATTTTGTTCTCTCTTGGAAGTCGCAAATGGTTCAGGGTATTATTGCTACCTTGGTACTATTATACTACTCCCTTTGGTATCATTTTTGTATCATACCTATATCTTTTGTATGGATTATGTCTTATGCCTGTACCTTCCATTTACCTCAACCTACCTAACCTGAGGGTTGTTTTGGCCAGTCGCATAATCAACCTTTTTTGCATGTAATCGTCAGAAATCACCGTATCATTTTATCACATACGCCCATTGTCCACTCGTCCGCTGTCCCGCTGCTCACTGCCCATACACCATATACCCATACCGCATCATACGCAATACGCCATACACCATACCATACACCATATACACACCATATACCTACAACATCTACCTACCACATACCTTACCTACGTCTTTTAGTGGACCCGACTATGCTTTTGCGGCCTAGAAGCTAAATCTACGGTACCAGCTGTACTCGTTCCCGGTCAACTAACCGCAGGTCTATCAACGGTCTATTAACTGCATACATATTCATACATATCCTTACATATTTCTTTCTTCACTTCGCGGCAATTTTGCTATCACCCTCGTTTAAATCCCCACCCCCCGGTGCTAGCATCCTTCTAATCCCTCGAAACTCCCCCCGTATAGCGCTCATCCCGAGCCGTCTTCGTCACCCTTCATTATGAGGTAGCCGTGTGAGCGCTCAGAACGACATGCATCCTGCACCTAGTCTGTCGGAGTCATTTCCCAAAGACAGCAAGAGTGAGGATAGAGGTCAACAAGTCTCTCATCAGCATGAGCAGCAGCAGCAGCAGCAACAGCGGCAGTCCGGCGGACATCATCATCAACCTGCTCAGCAACAACTTCAGCCACACCAGGGAGCAGCACACACCGAGCACGTGCGGCATGGAAGCCTCCCGGCATCACCAAGCCAGTCGGCGACGCCCATGAGGAAGGACACGGGCTCGTCCACGTCGACAAATGCTACCGATACGACGGCCATAACTAATGCCTCGACTGACACTAATTCCACGGCCTATAGCGTAGAGTCGTCACAGTCCATCTTCTCGGTCAAAGATGGGTCAGAAATCTCGCACAATCGACGTGCTAGTCGTAGGAGGACGGGGCCTTTATCTGCCCAGCAAAGAGAGAAGGCGGCGCTGATTCGGAAGTTGGGTGCGTGTTCTGATTGCAGAAGACGGAGGGTTGCCGTAAGTCACACATTAAGATCTATCCACCTTAAATTTTCGTTAGCAATATGACGCTTACACGATAACCTTTCCAAGTGCCATCCTAACCATCATAATATGACATGGGAAGACGCTATGCGGAAATATCGCTCGTCCAGCCCTTTGCAGGAGCTAGCGCCCCTGCCTGGTCGCCGGATCAGCCCCGCGCCAAACCATGCAGCCCGCGTCAGACATCACTTCCCCCAAGATCCTCAAGATATGGAAATTGACTCCTCCCCCACTACCCCTAGCAACGCCCATGGTACGCCAGGGCGGCCACCACTCAGCGACGCTAGGATCCGGACGCCTCTTCCGTCGGGCCCGCGGCTGGAGAAGCCCATTTCTACGTCTCCCCTGGCTGCTGCGCCCACCCATTTCGCACCCCTGCCAAGTATCGACTCGATCAAAGTAGATCTGGAGAATGCCGCGTCGAAGATTCTTTCCTCGCCTCACCGCAGTCGCTACAGTAGCGTCTGCGCGCTTCTGATCTACTGGCAGGATGATGAGTACCCAGGCGTAGCGGCTGCGGTGGAAGAACTGGCTGGGGTTTTCGGCAAATACTACCAATTTGCCTATGAGGTGCTCAAGATTCCGTCATCCGCATCGGATGGCTGCACTAACTCGTGGAGGTGGCTCTCGCGGATAATCAACGATTTCACAGACAAAAGCGATACCAGGGACGTTCTAAAGATTGTGTATTACAACGGGTATAGTTACTTGGACGAGCATAGAGAAATGGTTCTGGCAAGGTAAGCTATCCTGGTATCAAATTACTTTTTCCGACGATCTAACCCTCGGTAGTTCGCAGGACCGTGCAAAGGCTTCAACTATTCGATGGAGCGGTATACAACAAATATTGGAGGAAGCGCGCTCGGACACTCTCATTGTAATGGATGCTGCATACTTTCCGTCATCCAAGATGGTACGGCAAAAAGGGGTTCTGGAGCTTATTGCAGCGTCTTCCTCGGAAGACTGCTTCGACGTGTTGGACCGAAACGGTTTTACGAGGACGTTAGCTGACCAGCTACGGACACGGGCCACCCAGCGATTTCCAAATCCCCTGTCAGCCGCCGAACTACATTCGAAACTCCTATCCGTCTATCCCAAGATTATCCAAGATAAGCATCCCGAGAAGGGGGTGGTAGTAAGCTTCCCTTCGCCACTGCACATACAAATCTCGGGTAACTCGAGGTTACCTTCGATTACGTTATCTCCGCCGCAACCACCTCGGGCGTTGTATCCCGAGAACCACCACGGCCCCCAGTTAACATTTTCGATGAGGCTGACCGAGGAGGCGATCAACCTTGAAAGCTGGGCCGAATGGCTTCGTATGATGCCAGATGGGATCAGAGATGTCAAAGTCGAAGGTCCATACACAACTACGTTTAGGTGACGTTCTGTCTCCGATCTGATACGTTTTCTTGCTCTCCTTTGTTTAACGCGTCAATCTGCCACGAGACCATGACGACCAACATCTTTGGAAGAAAGCGAACAAGCAAAATATATTGCCCGTCGCTTTTCAGATGGTTGGAAGTCGTCTGTCATTATGTTGCTGCTACGGAGCGTCTCTCTATCTTTTTTTATGTTTAACGAAAGATGATTAGCGTCTAGAGGTACGGAGGGCGAGTTGTGTTTTTTTTTTCTTTATTGCATATATCTCATCATACCCACTCCTCTTTCTGTCCTGCTTTCACTACGGCGTACAGGGGAAGAGGCCGTAGCTACGGATACGCCTTATAATCTGGATAGATTTTGGCTTTTTGGCATGCAACAGCATATCGAAATACGACAATCTGCTGTTAGTTAACCCGAGATGCTGCTGGGCGGGGAGTGACCAAAGGTAACACCAATAAACAGACTCTTTAATGAGGTTACCCCATCCAGCTCAAGGTTGAATTGTGCGGTCCGATGTCGTAACATAGGTCACAGTGAAGATACCCAATGAATAGACATAGATATGATAGTAAAGGCTACCTATAATTTGGAAAACCATATAACGTTAGTAGTATTATGGATTATATTGCTTATTCCACGTTTACTTGGGGGCCCAACCCCCAAGTCCGTGGATAACCTAGACCTGATAGTGATCTATAAATGAAATCTACATCTATGTGGATGAGATGTTCTGACATTTTACAGGCATAAAGCAGGATCGTGATGTAGCCTAGTAGTGGAATTGGCAGCGCAGGAACCCAAGCTAGTTGGTGCATTATATTCTGTAGAAACCAGTAATGGTACTGATACCGTAAATTCATAATGAAAAGGAGGGGAATATGCCCTTAATAACACGCGCCTTTCTTCAACCCAGAGTCCGCCTTGCTCCCTATATCAACTACTCCCTAACACAATTTTTGTGTCTCCCGCCGTATATTCGCATACGTCAACTGCAACCTCTCTTCTCAACACCACAAACCACGCCTTTAAAACACGTACCGCGCCTCCCCTTTTCAAAATCTAGTCCACGTTACTTCGCAGGTCTCGAAGCATTCGATAATTAAGTAGCCTAGGTATATATCCGCTAACCAAACAACCAACCAGCCACATGCAAACACCTTCCATTCACGCCCCTCATCTAGCCCTGCCCATTCACCCATGTTACTCACTCACTCCCTCCCTCCTTTGGAATAATGACTTCCACGCCAGAACCCTCAGCCACGTACCGCGCACCAGCGAGTATAATCTCCTTCATCAGTGCGAACTCCTCCTCGTTCCTCGGCGCGTAAACCATGACGTATCCCCAGGGTACCACCGCTCGCTGCCCCCACACGCCCGCTAACTTATGCCTCTCCGCCCACCCCGCCTCGATCGCGTTCTTCGCGTCCGCAGGGCTGAGCGTTATGTGCAAGCTCCCTTCACCGTGTATATGTGCGAACTCGCCATCAGCGCCCCGTCCAAGCCTCGTTTGTAAGAGCTTCTTCTTGTCGGGGTCGCTCGGCATCCGCAACCATAGCGCCTGGTGAAGCGGCCCTTCGAGGCTACTCGTGCGGGCCTCGAACAGCTTCGGATTAGCGGCTGCAATGGCGTTGAGGAACGCCTTTTCCGCAGTCACCGTGGACGGCGGGGCTTGTTCCGAGAGCTGGCGCTGGGGCGCGACGAAACTCGGTATTTCCGGACGACCGCCTTTTCGCGGGGGGATAGTAGACCCCCCGCCGTCGCGGACGAAAAACGATTTCACGCCCGCGTCCCCGTATAGCGCGGCCACGTCCTCGACGCGCTTGTACGGCCGAGGCAGCGGCTCCCGTATGTCGGTGCGCGCTATCACGTGCATGCTCGTCTGCAGGAGCCACCCGAAGAAGTGGTAGGGGATGCCGCCGGGGCCGAGCGCGAGCCACTGTCGGTAGCACGACCAGGCATAGGCGAGCAGTGGCGTGGCGGCGGCGGCGACGCCGGTAGCGAGGAGGATGGGTTTCTGGTGGGCCCGGAGGACCTCGGGGTTAAGAAGGGCAGCGTATTTCTCTCTGAGGAGGCTCATTGTATATATGTTGTATATATGTGTAAATAAGTAGTTTATATGGGGAACTGTCTACCCAGAGTAGAAAGGTATTTGAGACGGGAGGGATGATATATTTTTGAATATATATATTATAATCAGTAGATAGACGTAACTTCGGATCGGACACAACGAGCTCGGCGAAGAGATAAGTATATCCGGATGTTGGTTTAGAACTTCTACCGGGGTCTTTTTGTTGGAGAAGTCACGTAATTAAAAAAAGAAAATGCTTAAATATAATTCACTGCTGGATCCTTGTATCGCATTTACTTTTATGCCTATTAACATATAATATGATCAAGAAACGAATCGAGAAAAAAAGAAACGATATTATACATTACTATATTTATTTGTTCATCCACGCATTCGTATGTATCGTAGCCGAGGCAGCGCGATCATTTACGGTTATCCGGCGGAGAGCTAAAGGATCAACCAGTGGTGTGATGTCAGACGAGAAGTTCGATCCTAAGAAAGCTGTTGGTAATGACAGACCAACAGGCAGAAGCTTTTTTTTTGTCTTGAATTGCTAGCTTCAATGTTCATAGGCCTTTTTACAAGAAACGGGGTAATTAGACGTCTTGCGAAGGATCCCGAATTACTAACGAAAGACCCGCGCCTCCAACAGACGAGAACGAATCCGATCTTACTTTTCGGAAAGGGGGGAAAACCGACCGAGGTGCCGAGCGCGAGTAACTACCAATGCAATATACGTACCTACCTAAGTATGTAATATTCCCGTTCCAATGACGCTTACATGTCAGCCACCTACATGAAGCTTTCCGATAGGAAGTAAAAACATCAAACCTTTTGTGGTTATCAATCTGATTATCAAACCCAGGATTTGCTGAGCTCAGGGGTGTTGTTATGCCATAGTTGTAACTAACATTTCAATGCGTATATTCAGAGTAAATTATAAATTCCGGACTTTCTACTCCCAATAAACTAATAATGCCGGTCCCGTATAACTACATACTAAATCCATGCAGTAGATAGCATCGTTTTCTAGTCGTGTGCATTATGATGCGAACGAGCATTGTGGCCCCGGTTTCTCAAAGGGGCTTATTAGCGAATCCGAGCTGATTGTTACCACCATGGAAAACAACAAACTGTGCCTTCAGGAAGATATCCCCGTAGATAGCAAATCGTATATTCTTCGGAGAGGCCTGTATACCACCAAAACACGTCGTCGCATCTTCGAAAGTATTACCGTCCACGGGCGCGAAATTGATAAAGTCTCCGGGGATCACCGCCTGATGGCTCCCGATTATCGCCGTGTAGTCCGGCAGCGAAGCGGTGCATGGAAAAACGTACCCTCCCGCGCCCCTTACGTCGTTGACGGCCCCCTGCACATTTGAGTAATATGCGTCTGCAATTTCCTGAGGGAGAAGCAAGAGGGTAGTTCCCGTATCTGCAATGGCTTCGTGCGATGCAGAAACAGCATCGGAGCCGGCCACAGAGTAGCCCTCGGAGGTAAACTGCCAGAAGCCCGAGGACGAATTAACGGGTACGAACGTGATATCTCCTGTGTATTCTGTCCTATCAACGAAGCCGAAATTGTAGTTACCCGCTGTGATCCGTCAGTATATGCTATCTGCATAGAAAGGACTGATTCATCTTGGACTTACGCTCCGCTTTCCTTAGATTAGCTGTAAACAGAGGAGATGCGAGATCTGATATCGCATTCTCGAAGAACGTCTTCTGCTGCGTAGGCCTAACTGTGTTTATAGCGCCGAATGCCAAACCAAGGAGCCCGTCTGTGTCGGGTCGCTGTGTAAACGAAACTGAGACATTGCGAGCAGACTCTACTGCTTGATTCTGAACCGTAACCCCCCCAACTGAGACTCTATCCAAGTACACATTTCCATTAGAGCTGCTACCATCCCCGTAGCTGATAGCCCACGATTCACCCGTTAGTAACTGAGCTGTTGAGCTCTGCTCAATATCCCACTAGAGTATACAAAGTTAATGGCGTCTAGTTCAGCAAGTCAATTGATGGGTAGTATTATAAGATAGGGAGAATAACTCTAAGAAGAGACGTACGGCATCCTGGCCCATGACTTGGTTCGCCGGTGTCTCGGAACTAAATACCCACAGATCGGACGAACCCGTATCGAAGTCCAGGTTCAAAGTCTGCGGCGGAGTACCGATCTCTACTGGGCATAAATACTCGGAATCGAACATCTGCGGAACTGCCGCAACCTCGCCTAGGAACTTATAAGCCCAAGGCAATAAGAAAGTACGTAATTAGTTACAACCTACCTTGCGGATCGATAGCCGAGTTATTCCCAGCTCCATTGTTGTTCCCTAATAAGCCGAGTTCCTTCAAGATCTCCTCTATAACAGAGAGCAAATCATCCGGGATCGCAGCGCCGTATTTCGAATATGCCCTCGCGATAGCCATGGACCCCCTCCCCTTCCGCTGCCCGTAGAACTTCTTGTTCGGGACCTGATGGATCTTGAACGTCATGCCCCCCAGGGTCGTGATTTCGAAGAATTGGTCCAGCGCTCCGCGCTTCTGCACGGGACCACCCGACACCAGGTCAGTGCAGCAACAGAGAGCGTACGCCGCTACCGCAGCGGCGGTATTCGTAACTTTCATAATGACAGTATCGTCGATCTATATAAATACCTTACTGAAAAGGGGACAGCCAGAAGAAAATAGAAAGAAGAAAATAGAAAGAAGAAAATAGAAAGAAGAAAATAGAAAGAAGAAAATAGAAAGAAGAAAATAGAAAGAAGAAAATAGAAAGAAGAAAATAGAAAGAATCCGAGTTCTTAGAGAATCAAATTGTCCACACTGGTTGACCGAAGCAGATTTGAAAAGACGAGAAGAGCCCCAAACCGGTGAGCTAGAGAAAGAGAAAAGGAGCGAAAAGAGGAAATATCCAGCTTGACATTAAAAAAAAAAAAAAAAAAAAAAAAAAAAAAAAAAAAGCAGAAGGATATGCCGAAGCAATGCAAATACTCGAGTCTACCAATTCCCGGTTTCATACCTACCACACCCACCGGCGTAGCCCATTCCCGAGCACGAATATATATATCCCATGTGTACTCGATGTATGCAAATCTACGCCCCCCGATCAGAAGTTCATGCATCGCGAAGGGTACGATCTGATCTGCCCCGGGGTATATGATATAAGCCCTTTCAGTTCGTTTGAAGCTTAGCTTTAGGTACTTGTTAAGAACGCGGAGGTTATTCGCGGCCTTTGTCTGGAGAGAAAAGAACCCGCGGTTGGTTGGTTGGTGGCGATCATTCATGCTCCCCCTTCTTACTTTTTATGGACAGGCTTTTTCAATGCTCAGAGTGAGATGATCAAACGCGAAGCTGTATATTATGTAGGTAGGTACTTATATGTCATCGGCACCATACACTTGCAAAATTGTCGCCAGCTCCTATACTTAGCCCAATGCTCGTAACAACAGGCGTTTATAACAGGTACTATAAGTTGTCGATGACAGGAATACGTGAACGAATACTTGGGTTGAAATAGCTACCAATGACTTATATAAAAGATGAGACCAACAGGTAAGCGTCCGTGCGCAATGCTTTAATTTTCAAAAAAGGGGTGACGGTTGAAGCGGGTGAAACAAACACGCAAGTTTCAGCTATCCACGTGAAATGCGACGTCAGATATATCTCTTTACGTAGTACCAATCAAACTTTACGATACCGACGTATCTAGCTGTAATAACTCTATTTCCTACAGGCCTCATCTTTAAGACTTTACCTACCTACCTATCAAGTAGTCTATCCAAGCACCCAGTTTATAGCCTTATAAGCACATCGTACAAGCTGCACCAAGCAACCAGATCTACACACCCAACCATACTTCATCAACCACTCGAGCGTCACACAGCAACGAATTCATCACATTATGTATACATGAAATATGTATTTCTGAGCCCGATCTGTACATTATGATTCACTCCCCTGCCTTTTTGCCCTAAACGCCCGCACACTATGACCTGTACCAAGAAACAAAAGGAACACTTATCTAGCACATCTAGCCAGAACCGAACAGTGTCTTAATAGTCTCTTGCCATGATGATGACCCAATGTAATGAACGTCTAAAATTACAAGTACTTTTTCTTCTTTTTTTCTCTATCAGTTAAGTCACTGCTAGTGGTGATGTCCATGTTCGTGATCACTATGGTCGTGATCCCCCGAGTGACTAGATCTGCGGCTCGATCCTGCCTTAGAGCCAGTTCGCGAAGGTAGCGAGCAGCAGCCTTGGCCCACGCAGTCGTCTACGCATTCTAAGAGACATACATCTGGTGGGTAGCGCGGTGAAGCTTGTCCGTCAAGCGTCGTAGAGCCGTCATCGATAGGGTTGCAATCCTGATCCAGACAAAACTCGGGTTGAATTGTAGCGCTGTGGATACCATAAGCATGAAGGCACTTCCGCGCCTGCTTAGCAAGCTTCATGTACCTCTCTCCTCCTTCGCTTGTGATAGGGAACGCGACCTGCACATGCAGCGACGCGATCACCTTTGTGTCGGAAAGTTGCCAGATGTGGACGTGGTGGCAGCTGATTACGCCTGGTAGAGCCTGGATGTCTTCTTTGATATCCTGAAGGTCGATGTGATCTGGTGTGGCCTGTAATAGTACCTGGGCTGTTGCTTTGGTTAAGGGAATTGCGGACTTGAGAATGATGAGAGTAATGAATAATGACACAGCCGGATCAGCGTAGTATCGACCCGGCCATTCAGTCAGCCAGATAATCAGAGCCGTAACAATTACACCAACATTTCCTAGAGCATCACCCAAAACATGGAGAATCATAGCGTTCATGCCCATGTCAGCATGGTTGTGGCTATGTCCCTTCTTCCTTGACTTGGACTTTGGCCTATTATGATGATGATCTAAGTGCGTTCCGGAGTCACGTCTACCACGACGGTGACGGTGAGAACTTCTCGAACGGCTTGAATAACCCTTGCGAGCAGATACCTTATCTGCGACGCGCTCGTTTGCTACTAGAGGCGTAGTCTCATCAATGGCGGATTCGTCACGAACAGGAGAGTCAATAGGGCTATCGTCGATAGAACTTTCGTCGGTCTCTTCATTACGGCTGGATCGGCTGTGCTCAATGATGTCCTGTCTGAAGCTGGCTGGGTGGATGCTGAAATCGATACTAGCCAAGCGGCTATGCTTAAGGCTGCCTGCGCGTCGACGTTCTCTTCCCCTAGGAACGGAGCTCCGGCTGCCGCATCGTTCCTGGAGATCTGGCCTTCCTGGTTGCCCAAATTGTACGTGACGAACAGTCTCCGGCGAGGCGTTTGCAGCCCGGGCTCTTGCCACTGCTACCTCGGGTAGTATACCTGCCACCGGCGCACTCTCATCTACTAACGCCTCCGTCGCGGTTGCTCTGCCCTCCTCAGCAGCCGTAATATCATCGTGCTTGTGAACATGATCGTGTCCGTGGTCGTGGTCGTGGTCATCGTGGGAATGTTCGCCATGATCGTGCTCGTGTCCTCCAAGAACCAGAAAGCCGGCGAGATTCGATACCAACCCGCAGCAGCCCACAATGAGAATAAGTTTCGGGTTCGAGACTTCCTGAGGCTCAATGAACCGAGTTATCGCTTCGAGAATGATTGAGACGCAAAGGGCGATTAGGAAGACGGCGTTGAAAGCAGCACCAAGGATTTCAGCGCGAACCCAACCGTAGGAAAATTTGTTGGTCGTTTCTCTCTTGGCAACTGTTACAGCCCACAAACCAATAATTAGTGAGATGATATCGTTCAACATGTGGAACGCGTCTGCCATCAATGCTAGGGAGTGGACCATAAATCCTGATATCAGCTCGACAAGAAAGAAGGTGACATCAATGGCTAGCATGATGCTAATCCGGGTAGTTTTCGACCAGGCCATCTTGTCGGATTGTGATGGACTGATCGAGAAAAGTTCGCAAAAGAATTGTAATAGAGAGCCGAAGCCCTTTTACTTCCTGCGTTGCTATTATGTGTAATAAAAGAAGACGATAGAAGAAAGAAAATAAGGGGAATAAAATTATTAGTGGCGACAGCCCGGGATTGTAAGGTTCACCTGGGTCAGATGGTCTAGAAACCCAGACTGGGCCCGGCGTTGTGCGGTATGATAAAAGAAAAAAAAAAAAAGTTAGGTAAAGTAATTAAAGTACCCGTTAGTTGCTGCCGAATGGCTTTTAGGCTCGAATAGTCGTAGCCATGCGACAGCCAACACTTTTGTATGTATTTATTTCCTGAACTGAAGCCGGCAGGGTGATGAATTATGAAAGTTTCCAAACAGGCGAAACAGGCGAAACAGATCGAAGAGTGTCTGAGACACAAAGTGGAAAGAATTTGGGGATCTTTTAGGAAAGCGCAGGGGATTTTGTTGTGGAGCCAGACAGACGATCAAAGATAGGTACCTACATGGACAAAACGCAACTCGGATCGGAGCAGTGTTCGGAAGTCGCAAATGGCGGGGATGCTGTTATCAGATGCAAGCACAGACCTGGTAGACGCAAGTTAGACGGGAAGGATCTTTGTTCTGACGCGATTGAGACTGCGATTGGTTTCCTGAGGAAAGACGGAATTTCTGAAGGGTTGATGGCGCTATTATGTCATAGAAGGTTTGTCGCTCGTTCTTTCCATCCGAATTAGAATATCTTATTGGCCCGCTTTATATGGAAAGTAGGTACCACTTGGAATCCAGTAGGGCGGAATATGCAAGCACGAACTGAGGACAGTAGGTACTACATGTATGGTAGCAGCGAAGTACCTAGGTATATAACAGGTAGCCGAATAATCGGGGGGTCCCATTTAAATCGGGCTGACCTGATAACAGAACAGGGTCAATAGGGTGCATGTACTTTATGATTTAAGAAACATCGACCGATCGTTTACATGATTCCATTTCCAGATACCGCTACATACCCCTAAATATATATACATACCTACCTTACATATCCAATTCATTATCAATCCAAGGTACCTCCTACTAGTATTCATTTTTATGTTAGGTACATTGGAATGCACGCCTCGATTATAAAATTTAGTCCCCAATCTTCGGGTCGTGTTTGTTCTCCAATATTCACAGACCCATTCCGAGCAGCATTGCCCTTTTCCAGTACCGAACGCTTCTCTAGATCCCAACACGCTGTTGGACGGTGGATACTCTACTAAACAACTAAGAGCACGCAATATCGCAATATGTTCCCACATCGCAAGCCACCTTGATGGTAACAAAATAATAGTAACGTCAATAGCTACCTAGGTACCTAGCCATATCTTCCCTCGACAACAAGTTGAATATCTAAGAAGACTTCTGTGGACCAAGGCTATACAGTCCGGGTCAATTTTCCAAGGGATGAATAATCGCCCTCTTCGCCGAGCCATCGCCACTTTTCTCTTATAAACCAAGCCCCTTTACTCAGCATGATTATACACGCTAGTAACCTAGTGGCTTCAATTTCATAATCACCTAGTAACGCTTAATACTAGGTAACCTAGAGAACTTTACCTACAGTCCGGTTCTTAAATGCCAGGGTGGTAAAAGTTTACATCTTATTAAGCTCAAGTGAGCACTGAAAATCTTACACATAGAGCAAACAAAGCAAAGCTAATTGAAATTACCTTTTGGCTTGAAGGTTGCGACAGCAGCGACATGACCTTAGCCATTGTTCTAACTCTCTAGGAATTAGAGGCTTTCGGGGTATCGAGATATTTCGCTTCTGGTTTTAGTTTCCTTCTATATTTACAATAACGATTTACTAGTTATTGATAAACTCCTTCATACCTTAAAAGAACACCTTTTAGGCCATATCCACTCAGGCGATCTTAAGGAGCTTGTTAGCTTAAATTATAAAACCTGTTATGATAGCCAGTAGTAGACATCATAAACGTGTAAAGAAGAGCGTTCTTCGGTTACCTTCCGTTCTGTCATGATGGATCTCAGTAGTCTGCAGTATGGAAGTCATTGGCATCAGACTTTGTAAGAGTTCGGGAAGATAGCTATCAAACCACTACACTACCAAAAGGTACAACGATGTCAACTCGCGGGGTTGACGTTGCTATCTCCACCTATAAGGACCGTAGTATGACATGTTTCTTGTGGGCACTCGCCGGACCACATCTTAGAGACCATATACCATCGGTCCAAAATATTTTAGGACTCGACTTCTCTATCCACTTGAGCGGCTGTGATAGTGAAATGAGTACTGGTTGTCAAGCTATTCAACTTTTATGTTGATGTAGTGCGAAGGTATTTCTTATGATTCCTAGCCTTCGCTAAATGCTACAGGACTATAGTCCCTAAGTACCAATGCATTTTACGTTCGTTGCGACAACAATACTAGTAGCGTCAGCACTTCGTAAATTGCAATGCCGAGGACGTTATGAATATCTGGAAACCTAGGTCTTTCGGCATCGTCTTAGCAAATGTGGCACAAATTAAAACAGGGGATATATAAAGTGTAAGGTAGGCTGTTGTTTAGGAAAAGTCATTCGGGGGACTTGGAAAGAAAAAGAAAGAATTGGTGATACATAACAGATCCCTTCTAACAATATTCATGAGAAATTTTCGGTCTAGTCTCGGCCACATCCTCGTAAAGCACTGCAAGATATGTTGGACTCAGTTACCCTAACAGTAATGGGAATCGAGAAATTAGGGGTGATACGGAGGAATAAGAAGACTCATTTGAAAAAGGTAGGTTTTATTGGCGTGTTTATTAGTAAACTGACAAATATACTTTCACCTTAGTTCGCCAGGAGCAGGAACGTCTCGAGAAAAGAATCCTGTCAGACAGACATGCGATAATGGTAGGAAGATAGGAAGTGTCATAAAATTACCTATCATACTCAACTCTCGTGATGTTATCGACAGAACGGCGAATATGTCGAGATATGCAAACATCAAAAACAAAGAAACTCACGACTCGGTGAAGGCCAGGGTAGACCTTCCCTTCGCAGTTCTTGTCCCTACCATAGTCTACGTGGCCCCTCTATCTATCGTGAAAGTGATACGACGACGACCCTGCCATTAATGCTACCTAGGATGTTCAAGCCCATCCAGTAGGCACACCAATTCCCGCGAACCCCTGCCTCAGACCCAAAGACCGGTTGCAAGACGTCTTCCCCTCAGCAACGAGCCAGTCTCCGAATGTAGGTAACATAAGAGACATGGCTTGAATCGGGTGCCAAACTATTCTCACGCATGGATACGGAGCATTGTCTGCTTTACATTAAAGGTTATACTCGGGCCTATACAGGACTTTTGACAGAAACAGGGTTACAGGCGGACTTCGTCGGGAATAGGGGGGAGAGGCGCAACAATCAAGTTCGCCTACTCAGAGACCAGAAGTAAAAGTGATAGATATATAGGTATGTAGATACAATTATAAGACAAAGAGCTATGAGTAAAAACACGATAGCCTTAGTAAACTATGTTTTTCTTGCGAATATAATAATCGTGACTATTCCAGGTTGGAGTTGGAGAGGTCTCCTTATCCGCGGCCTAGCCCGCTGATCCCCCTACAGCTAATTTTAGGGTTTGTGTTCAACGGTTCGCCACTCTTGACTCACTATACCATATCTGATCATATACTCTCAATTAGAGGCCATTTGGAAGCACTTTAGGCGAGCTAGCCGTTCCCACATTGTTTTAGTAGACCGGACAGCGGTTTACGTGCGTACTTGACCAGACTTACAGTTCCATATGGGAGACATAAGTATAGGCAGTGAGCTCCAGTAGCGGTAGTTCAAGGAGATATTACTGTATTGGTCTATAACGCCAACTTAAGATCCAGGGGCATTCAAATGCAGAGCTACCGCACCTACGCATCAACTGTGACCACTTGTTATAGTAGCATCTTTATTGCCACTTGGAGGCGGGGAAGTAGATCTGTAAATACCCTCGACGATGTTCATGCAGACGGACGAAGTAGGTGGTCATTTTGAATAGCGGTTGCTGTATAGGTGTCACACTGGGCCATGGCCACGGGAAAAACGGGATATAGCAATTCAGCTTCACGCTAAACAGTATCTGCTGCCAAGTATGTGACGCATATCGGTAGTGGACATCGATTGCTACGATTCCTGTCCGTAAGAAGCAAGTTTCGTGCGAGTGACCTATGGGTGCTTCTAAGCTTACAGGAGAGGGTCGATCTGCAGGCTGCTGTTGTATACTCCATAGTGTCGGTGTGGGAGAAACGTAGTATAGGTACGCGGGTCAACCAGCTGACCACCTGCCTCTATAGGTTTGTACCTACATTGATGGGGTATAGAGATGTAAGACCGAAATATAAATGAGCCTTAGGTTGCTATTATATGGTCGAGACACGGGTAAGTTGTCTATGCGGGGGGAATATTTACCAACTTCCGGCTATTGTTGAATACTTATGTACTGCGTATTAAGCGAGACCAGGTGCGGTCGACACGATGCTGAAAGAGGGGTCGTTCATCCCAACGAAACGGTCTATTAGGCAAGCCAGGGGAAGACATTAGGTTAGCAAAGAGATCTCGTACTATATTAGGTCCCTTTCCTAAGATCTTGAGAGTTTCTTGGATAGCGTTCCTACGCTGAAGTATATGATAGCTGCATGTCTTGTCTACCCCGTGCTTACTTAGGGATCGTCGCTCGCGTGACCCTCATCATAACTTTTCTAGAAGCTCGCCTGCACAAATATACTGCTCTACTTGGTCGAGACTCGTTCATCTAGAGACCTGGGAAGGCATTCGTGACCGACGGCCAGACATTCCTGATTGCGAAACAAAGCAACCGCATGATGGGCTTCCCACCCCGGGAGTTGTAAAGAGGGACCAATCTCGCAAAGCTGATGTGCGCAATATGAAGATCTATGATTTGGTCGTTCAAAGTAGTGTAACCACCCTAGTCCATCCGAGAAGCCGTGGGGGTTTATGATGGGAGTTAGTTATTACCCAAGTGATACGCGATGTGTGTCATGGTGTGCTAGTGGTAATTCCAAAGCCGAAGAGGATAGCCAAGAATTGCAGTTGGGGAGTATCAGCCGCCGATATGTATTCGGAATATATCAGCTATAAACAACCAAGCATAGGGAGAGCAATTCCAAGGCAACTGAAGCCGGTTCAAAATCCATTAGACGATACATTACCTTGTTTTAACACCACTCGGTATCTCCAGACTCGATAGGCCTCGGAGAAGACCGTCCAGATTGCGGATGCGTAACAGCAAGTGCCCAGGGGTTTCCAACAGGTGAATAGCCGGAACTTGAATCTCGTTGCTATATGCCAACTGCGACCAGGACTCCTGTAAGGGCCAACGCAGATAACTTTCTCATATAACCTAGGAATATGCATTCGAAGGCTACCTCGCGAGACCAAAAGGGTTAGCTGGTCCGCGCCAAGGCATTGGTGATTTGGTGCACTCGGAATTGCATGTATGGTTAACTACCTCGAAGATGTTTCCATATATGCATAACCCATTTTAGATAAGCGCTTTTTATCGGAACGTCGAATAGTTCTCCCTATTGAAGCCGTATCGATGACTTCTAATATTGTATTAAGATCCATAGGACGTTGAGTTAAGATTGATAAGCACCACGTGCGTAAGAAGGTCGAGGTGTAACTGGATGCAACTGGATAGTCTGATCCGAATTACGGACGGCACTATGCTGCATGAGAACCGAGTTGCATTTGTCGGTCAACTAACCGCTAAGTCGAAGCAACACGAAAAGAATGCGACCTCCAAGCCTCCGAATATCTAGCGAGGCCATATATGGTAGGAGTGATGTCCTCCTCTTCAGCCACAATATGCATGCTGCAGGCAAAATAGATTAATTGACAGGGCACGGAAAAAACTTCCGAGCCAATCCAGACTGGATTTGATAACGATTCGCATAGCTGGCGAGTGCAATGTTTACTCGATAAAAAAGCAAATCACCGAGACGAGATTAATAGACCGGTCGAACATACCGAAATGATCACAGCCGGCCATATAGTTTATGGGGGGAAGGACTACATAGGCCATCACAGAACTTCTTCCGCTAACCTAGGTAGTTTGCTAAAGATCGATTCCCGTCAAGCTCGGTTATCTTCTAAATGGGTTTGAGAGGATGGAACAGTAGTACGGGATGGGAAGTTGATCAACTTCACCCCTTGTTCTCCTGCATGTCGAGGTGAGTCGCGCCTGGTTCGTGGTCGTGACGGCCCACTATGCGATCGAGAATCACGACTAAACTCGTTTCTAGAACGCATCTGTGCGTCTACCTGCCTTGTTTCATATATATGCCGAAGCCAAGTCGATCAAAGCAACGGTGCTAATACGAATATGACGACTCATATAAAAGCGAGAGGGTTGCTGAGACAGGCAGATAATGAGCCTCATCGCGGCTCGCCTAACCTTCAATTATGGCGTACGGGTTGTACTATTGAAGTTCCAGCTTGATGTTATGTACTTAGATGGCACCCTTGCTCTTCAACTACTATAGTTGAGATGGGAAGCTAGTCAGAATGTGTGAGCGTGAGATACGCGTCACTATGACATGTGGGAATCAGGGGTGAACGCTCGTTCGATTCCGACGTGGCTCTGAGATGTCCGGTAGGTACCTAACCTTGTACCCTACAGGAGAGCCGAATAAAGACGCCACATGCTGATAGAACGCCCGTGAGTTAAAGCGGAGTTGGACCGGAGCGGGGAAAGCTTTGAGGCGCGCACGACCCCAAGGAACTGCTAGAGCTAGTGTGGGTCAGACGGCCCGCCGAGGAGTGTCGGGTTCAAGCCTCGTAGCTCCAAGGCGGATCGCGGCGCGAGTTGCGTCGTCCAAACGTATAGCGGTCAGTAAATCCTTCGATATAGATTCTATAACGTGCCACTCAAGATTCCCATCAGGGATAAGATAGCTAAGTAGAAAAAAAAACCTGTTATCAAAGATAGGCGAAAACGCGCTCTGAATACAATATTTCGAGCGTCCGGGAACTCGGGTAAAAGTATGTGACCCCCAGATTCCTATCTATCAGGGATTATTAGTCGTGCGGATCAAGCCGTCAGCCAAGACTTAACAACTAGGTAGACTTATCGATCGGAATACTAGGTGAAGAGTCGATCAACCGCGGTTTGACAAGGACTCATTGCTCTACACCTAGGTGAAGCCGCATCAGATTAATGTATCTGGGCCGCCTAAGGAACGTACGTGAATCGTCGATGGTCATTGGAGGATAGGATATCCACAAAATGAAGTCTCCTCTCGGGAATTGAGGCGCTTTGATCGTCGTAACCTTTGATTGTGTTTGTGTTTAAAGCTCCGCAACTGCAAGATCCCAACAGGGCCGAATCGACCAGTATGGTGGGAATAAATTCGGCCGCAAGCAAAATATTTGAGCATGTCCTTAGATCCGAAGAAAGCCCAGTTCGAAGAGCTTGGTATGCTATACCGAGACCGAACCAAAGTAAGGCGCTTCACGTGGAAATGGACCCCAGCTTGCAGGACTTACTCACATAATAACGTCTAAAAGAGACCGTACTACTGCAGGCATGGATGTGGATATCCTATGCCCAGCCTAGGGAACCAGGGGGTTTGACCCAGATTAGGATAACGAAATATGTACCTAGACTTGACTTGTCGTCTTGGAATTTGGAAGATGTTGTGCAGTTTTGTGCAGTTTGCAGTTTGCAGAAATAAGGTGAGACATGATAATTGGTCAATCGGCGCTTCCTTCCTAGTCTTTCCCGATTAGGGTCCTTCCGGGCCGTGAACCCGATACGTTAATCGGGTCCTATAAGGTTCCATAGATGTGGATCTCTTCTATTTGGCGGAAAGAACCATAGACTGCAACTGGTAAAACATAGTAAAACCTAGTAAAACCCAATAAAACCAACTCGAACTTTTCCTAACAGAGAAATCCCGCTCTTGAAATGCATCCATCACCTACACCTGCATAACACATACACTACATTAACATCGATGTACCTTACCAGCGTTAGGTACGTTACCAGATCTTCGACGCACTATGCGATAGCTACCCAGTCAATAATATTGGGTCTTGAGATTCATGACTACCGACTTGGGAAGCCATTATTCTCAACTCAACACCGCTTCTAACCTACGATTATATGACCTGGGGGTGTTTTCATAAGATTGCATCATATTCTTCCTCGCCATTAGCACGTAGCCAAGATCCATATAGGTTCCTACCGTTCAAGCCCGGGCCAACGGAAGGCGGATGTTGGTCCGAGATTCGCGTATTCTGGCCCTTCGGTGCATATTAAGCCTCCCGGTAGCTCTTATGGATGTACCGTTTTGTCGGCCATTGACAAACTAAGCCGGTCAGGGATAGAACGGCCGGCAGCGTAGGTGCGAATGCCCTGCTTGAGAAGGATTCGCAGAGCAAGTTAGCATCCCGAGACTTAGGACTATCCGGTTCGCCCTATACTCCGTACAAGTCCTCCGTCGGCCTTGTAGACGGCCAAATCTCTTAGGTTTCTGGGCCAGAAGTCAAGTAGCGCTTCAACCACCCATCCAGTTCGCCCAGGAAATGTTACAATGGCCGGTGAATATGTCGTGTAATAGAGGAGGGTTACCACTTATAAATCCGCAGGGTCTGTGGATCTCCTCCCCAATCTATAACCACTCTACTGTGATATACACTAGCTAATCACAGTCGTAGTTATACTTCCGCTTTAAGGAAGAGAGGATATATAACCAGGAACCGTTTACCTGTGGCTATCTCTCCACCCTTTTTTGCGGTTCGTGATCTGCTGCTGGGATCTTGGCTCGCTTGACCGCCTTGTCCGCCATACCACCCCTTGCCCCCGTACTCCACGTCCGAATGGATAAGACCTCCCGTAGCGGCCCCCCACTCTATTCGCGCGACACCAACGTGGCTGCGTAGACGTGCTTTTTGTTTCGTCTTCTCCCAAGTACCCTGAAACAACGCTCCTCCGGTCCGTTCATGCCGATGTGGGTATTTCCCAGTTGGGTCCATCAATATAGCGTTCCTCATAGACGGACTTGTCAAGTGACAATGGTTGCACCAAAAGCAACCCAGAGATCATGTCGACTCCGGGACGTACACTTTATCTCCACTCCTCACTCCTCGGCGGCTTTGCGGCATATGTCATTGATCGAAACTAACATCCCATTGATAACATGTCGATCCTTCGACCGCCTGCTTGACTTGTGAGCGGTGGCCATGGGACGTCCGTGATGGGAAGTACCGCATTATCATCCTGGTCAGTATTCTCGTGCATGGTGCCATTCAAATTCAAGCACCCCTGCCTTCGTATGTACCGAAGTCCACATCGTATACTTTGATAGATAGCTGCCATTATCTCAACCGTGACGTCGTATTGCCTCCTCCCATTGATACATAAGTAAGACCGCTTCGACCTTGGCATTCGTCCCTGAAGTTGTACTTAACTCATATAGCCTTCGAGATCCCCTTTACATTCGTGGGGAAAAGGTTACCTTGGGACTGGGTTCGTTGACGGACTTCGCTTCGCCCTATAGGGCTTCCTTTTGATCATCGATATTTCAGCGCTTTCTCGATGCACCTGCTCACTCTCGGCGGCCCATTATTAACTAATCTTAGTAACTTCCGGAGGCACCAAAAATCGCCGTGGATCACGTGCGACTATTTCCCCGGAAAGGCTTGTTACAGTAGACGTATTTAGTTATTATTCGAACATGGAGCATATTGAGGACGCACAGTTCGATGGGATAGATCCCAACGCATCCCCGTACGAAAGTGTCGACAGCAACACAACACCTGATACGGAATTCTCTCCTCCCAGCAGCCCGTTTTCAAAAGCTTCAGTATCTAAGAACCATCGGTTGCTAGCGAGACAGAAGCTAGCTCAATTGAGCCTCGAGGAGAAGGTATATGGTGAAAGAAAGTCGATACTGTCAGATTGCTAACTTTTCAAGGTATCGCTACTTACAGCTGCGGACTTCTGGCGGACGAAGTCAATACCAACTAAAGGCATTCCAGCTATTAAGACAAGCGATGGCCCCAACGGCGCTCGAGGAGGTGTATTTGTCGGGGGCACCAAGGTCAGTCAAAAATCCAGAAGTCGTGAGACCTCGCTTATAGTCGATTTTTCGTAGGCAGCATTGTTTCCATGCGGTATCTCGCTTGCGGCTACCTGGAATAAAGATCTGCTATACACAGTTGGTCAGCACCTAGCCTACGAGGTCAAAGCCAGGTCAGCCAATGTGCTCCTCGCCCCCACAGTCTGCATGCACCGTCACCCTCTTGGCGGCCGAAATTTCGAATCTTTCTCGGAAGATCCGCTCCTCACCGGCAAGCTCGCCGCCAGGTATATACAAGGGCTTCAGTCCAAAGGAGTCGCCGCGACCATTAAGCGTTCGCTACATCTACCTGCTAGCATCCGAAATTTTAGCTGACAGTCCAACAGATTTCGTAGCCAATGAACAGGAAACTCATCGGCTTACCATCGATTCAGTGATGATGGAACGTCCGTTGAGGGAGCTGTATCTTCGACCATTCGAGATAGCTATACGAGAAGCGAACCCCTGGGCCGTCATGTCGGCATATAATCTGATTAACGGGATCCACGCCGACATGAACAAACATACGCTCAAAGACATACTGCGGGGAGAATGGGGTTACGACGGGTTGGTCTGATTCCTCTCCAAGCTGCTATAGATGACTAATGTTGTGCTTCTCAGAACCGTCGTGTCTGATTGGGGAGGTCTCAATTCGACTGTTGAATCGATAAAGGCAGGGTGCGATATTGAATTCCCCTTTTCGTCCAAGTGGAGGTTTGACAAGGTCCTAAAAGCCATCGAAGATGGTTTACTTACTATCGATGACATAAATATCGCCGCAGAGAACGTTTTGACCCTCGTTGAGCGCACAAAGGGAGACGATATGTCTGCTGAAGAAGCCGAGCGTGAAGATGATAGAGAAGAGACGAGGATGTTGATTCGCGAGGCGGGTGCGGAGGGTCTAACTCTATTGAAGAACGAAGGACAAATCCTACCACTCAACCCCAAAACCACCAAAGTTGCGGTCATAGGCCCGAACGCTAATCGAGCTATTGCCGGCGGCGGAGGTAGCGCTAGCCTTAACCCCTATTATAACGCGCTTCCGCTTGACAGTATCAGAGCAGCAGCACAACAGGAAGTTATATACGCCCAGGGGTGCCACATCCATAAGTGGCTTCCAGTTGCGTCGCCTTACTGTACCGACAAATCAGGAGAGCCGGGTGTGACCATCGACTGGTTTAGCGGAGATCAATTCCAGGGCGACGTAATTGTCACTCAGAGGAGGACGAATACCGATCTTTTCCTATGGGACTCTGCACCACTAGCCCAGCTCGGTCCTGAATGGTCAGCCATTGCAACAACTTATATAACACCAACCACTACCGGCAAGCACACGATTAGTTTCATGAGCGTCGGTCCTGGAAGGCTATATGTAGATGGGAAATTGGCACTCGATCTCTGGAACTGGACGGAAGAAGGCGAGGCGATGTTTGACGGCTCGATAGATTACATGATCGACGTTGATATGCAAGCTGGAAGGCCAGTACAACTACGAGTGGAAATGACGAACGAGCTTCGACCGCTTGCCAAGCAGAAAATTTTTAATATGACACATAAATATGGAGGTTGCCGGCTTGGCTTTAAGGAGGAAGACCAGATCGACTATCTTCAACAAGCTGTAGATGCAGCAAGGGAAGCAGATGTCGCTGTCGTTATTGTTGGACTTGATGCCGAGTGGGAATCTGAGGGATATGACCGAAAGACGATGGATCTTCCGTCGGACGGAAGTCAAGATCAACTAATCGAAGCCGTCGTGAAGGCCAATCCACGAACAGTTGTAGTCAACCAGTCTGGCTCGCCGGTAACCATGCCTTGGGTAGACCAAGTACCGACAATCATACAGGCCTGGTATCAAGGCCAAGAGGCCGGGAACGCCTTAGCTGACGTTTTATTCGGCCGCCGGAACCCCAGCGGTAAACTTCCAGTAAGCTACACAGATTATAGTAACTCATGGATCCTGTTGACTAACTAGAACAGACAACTTTCCCTCGGCGGCTCGAAGACACGCCGGCATACCACAATTGGCCCGGTGAAAACTTACGAGTCATGTACGGCGAAGGCCTTTATATCGGATATAGGCATTACGATCGGACGAACATCGCACCACTGTTCCCGTTTGGCCACGGCCTCTCTTACACAACGTTCGAGTACGGCCGACCGTCTCTTAGTCGGAGGACTTTGACGGAGTCGGCGCCTATCCACCTAATCATGGCGGTGACTAACACTGGAAGCGTAGCCGGCTCGGAGACTGTCCAGATATATGTCAGAGATGACAAGTCGAGACTGCCTCGCCCTGAGAAAGAATTGGTAGCGTTCGAAAAGGTATCGCTCCAACCAGAAGAAACTAAGCATATTATTATCCCGCTGGATAAGTATGCAGTTGGATACTACGATGATTCGGTGCCGGCATGGATCGCAGAGGAGGGCACATTTAAGGTATTGATAGGGGCGTCGGCGACTGATATCAGGTGAGCATCCCCCCACCTCTCGCTTAGCGATCTGCTCCCTACGACCTACCTATCTCGTTGGTCCTCGCTGGCAATCACTAACCTGTTTAACCTATAGGCATGCAATTCCGTTCGATGTCAGAGAGTCATTCACTTGGACGTTTTAATTCAATGCCCCTCTTTAGGCATTGACAAATCCACCTATAACTACCTATACCTGCCTATACCTACCTAGGTACCCAGCCTTTCTAGGCTTATGTAACTAATCTCTCGGTTCACTCTTTACATGCGCAGTGGGGTGGTATTATCTTGCACATAATGGGCTTTGCTGGATACTTTTGATATCCCTATATGATGATTGGGCGTGGGTATGATGGCGTATTCCCCGGATTGTATAAGATTCCCGCCTGGGGTGCTCTTTATTAGAAGGGCGCTCCCAGGCATACAGACACGAGAGACATCGGATTACACTGGTACACTCTTTAGCCACTATGGCAATGATCTGAACAAGTAGTTGTACACGAATATACTTGCTTCTCTACGGAGCTGTTGGGTCTTGATACCAGACCCAGTGTCACTGACATATATATGTATTAAATTTTAATTTTGTGTGTATTTTCAAAGCAAGTGACTATTAGAAAGATTTGAATATAGTTATAAAAGATCAACCCATGTCGAAAATATGGTTGTAAACTGTTAAAACGTGAACCTTGAGAATTGTGGTGTCCTAGATATTGCCACACATTCGTATGCCAAAGAGGAGGCGAACTAGAGATATCAAGTTTTCGAAATAAATCAAGGAAGCATCCCACATAGATATGTAATATCCGATTACAAGTTTCTCTGAGTTTATACTAGAGGACAAGAATGTTGATCATCCAACTATTTTCTCTCTCTGAGATGTCGTCTTGTAAGAGGAGTAGGTACGTAGGGTTGTATAGGTACCTAGGTACCTACCTAGGTAAGTTGGATAAGGTTGCACATTGGGATAATAGCATATTTGGTAATTACTATTTCCGTGTTGGGGCTAAAATGCCTTTAAACGGTGTCCGGGCCAGAAATAGATCTGGACCGTGCGAAAGAAAGAAAAAGGAGATACATGTGCGCGCAGTTTGGCCCCACAAGAAAATTAAAGTTATAGCGTATCATTTTAAGGTAACACTCAGGGTCCATCTTTTTTTTCCATTACGATTTTGGCGACGCTCCACGTTTCTTAGCGATCGTTAATAACTTATACACCTTACCTTACCTAGGTAGGTACCTAACTAACATGAACTAGGCACTTCTTACTTTCTTACCTTTCCAACTGTCTAGGTACCTTACCTACGTGATTCGCGTACCCGACTAGTTATTTACGCTTCAATTCTACAACCGGGCTTGAAAGCGCCCCTTAGTCATTATTCTTACATATTTACCTAGGTAATTAGCCCGTCTACGAAGAACAAAGCTGTGATCCCCTCCTCCAAGGACCGGTCGTACAGCTAAAAGCTACCCGCCTTATGGCTGCCAGTATCGATCGCCATGGCGCCGCCTTATAGCAACGGCTACGGCTACCCTTCATCTTCTCTACCTACGTCCTCCTCGTACGATTACGACTACAGGAATAATAACGAACCTCAGTCCATCTGTGACGAAATAGGCACCTGCGTCGGAGCGATGTTGGGACAATTATGGGGTTATATGAACGGACGGGGTCGACAAGCCGCTTGGAACTGGGTTACGAAGGCAGCACAACAGAGCAAGAGGAACATGACGCGACGACGTCTCTTGAGCTTCCCGCATCTACTCGTCGGTCTTTGGGTGCTTGTCATGCTGTGGGGAGAACGTTGGGTATTCGCGAGTCGGATACGGAGTTGCGACTGGGACCATTGGGAGGATTGGGTAAGTCTTGAGCCTTTGGGAAACTCTGAGGGGTCCTTTTTCATATTGGTGTAGAAAGCGCAAAGAGAGAGAAAA
The DNA here is from genome assembly GCA_002120325.1 of Daldinia sp. EC12. Taxonomy (NCBI): domain Eukaryota; kingdom Fungi; phylum Ascomycota; class Sordariomycetes; order Xylariales; family Hypoxylaceae; genus Daldinia; species Daldinia sp. EC12. The sequence continues at coordinate 158,053 of KZ112929.1, forward strand.
AAGAAATCGCTAACACGTCGCAATACTTATATAGCCAGCTGGAGTGACGCCGCATCGCTTAATATTCATCGCCGATCCTCAGATTATCGATCCTCACTCGTACCCCGGTCGTCCCTGGCCCCTCAACCCCCTCACCATGACCATCACCGATAACTACATGCGAAGGTCATATATACAACTACAAAAACAATTACATCCAGATACGGTCTTCTTTCTTGGTGACCTTTTTGACGGTGGAAGGGAGTGGAAGACGGCAACTGGAGACTTTGAAGACCCGGAGTGGGCAAAAGACCACCGCCCAGCAGAGGAACGGAAGCACTTGAAGGAGTGGCATAGGAAATACGGCGATAACTACTGGCTGCGGGAGTACGCGAGGTTCGGCAACATATTCTACGACAACTGGAATCTGGGGGGTGTTTTCCCCGGCCCGGGACAGCGGGGACGAAAACTTATCTCAAGTTTACCGGGGAATCACGATTTAGGTTTCGGGGCTGAGGTGAAGGTTCCAGCGAGACACCGATTTAATGCGTATTTCGGAGAGACGAACAGGGTTGATGTCATCGGAAATCATACTTTTGTGTCTGTCGACACTGTGTCCCTGAGCGCCGGTACCTCGAGCATGAGAGGTCAGGTTGATCTGCAGTCCATTTACGGTCCAGTCCAACAATTTTTAAAGGAAGTCAAGGCGACAAAACGAAGAGCTGTTCAGAAAGAAGTACGGTTCTGGAGGAGCGAGGTGGAGGAGCTTACTTTTGAGCAGAAAGTCGAGGATCTAGAAACGGCAGACTTCAGCAAACTACCCACCATGGATCCAGGAGAGGGCGCACCAGATTTCCCGACCATCCTCTTGACGCACGTACCTCTGTACCGAGATCCGGGAACACCCTGTGGCCCGATGAGAGAGCATTGGCCTCCGGCGAAACCACCTAAGGGACAAGCCGGACCCGTAATCCCAGATCACAGAAACGCTATCAGTGTCTCAGCCGGATACCAATACCAGAATGTACTAGATCCGAAAGATTCTCAAAGACTCATCAAGGACATCGGCAACGTGATACACGCCTTTTCGGGAGACGACCACGATTACTGCGAGGTGGTACACTCGACGGAGCAGGGAAACGTCCGCGAGATCAGTGTCAAGAGTTTCAGCATGGCGATGGGGGTGCCGACGCCCGGCTTCCAGATGGTTTCCATGTACAACCCCATCGACGACAAGGGAAATCCTCTTCCCGGATCCCCCAAGACTACCCTCCAGACTCACCTCTGCCTGCTCCCGCAGCAGCTCTCGACATTCGTCACGTACGCCATCCTCGGCGTGGCAAGCGTGTTAATCCTCATAGTGCGTGCCTTCCTCCTCCCCGTCTTCCACCTCCAACCTTTCGCCCTGGATCCCATCCCGCACCCGTCGTCGGTGCTCCTGCCGATCTTCAAACCGAAAACGGAAGGCGACGACAGGTTCGCGTACGATGTGGCCCCGACGTCGTCGGGGACTTCGTCGTCGAAATTCCCCTCGGCTCGCATGTCGTCGTCATCCTCGACGACGAGACCGCGCGGCCAATCTATAACGAATAGCGCGCAGGCACGCGCGGCGTCGCCTAATACGAAGGCGGCGAAGGCGAAGGCGAGCTCGGGCAAGTGGGGGTGGGGCCAGAGTAGGGGTCCCCGGATCGAGATTAGGCGGGACTCGTATTACGACGACAAGGAGCGCGATAGTACGTGGAAGCCTGCCTCCAGGTCCGGGTCCGGGTCTAGGAATCGGTATACACTTGGTGTTGTGGGAAGGGAGATTTGGACGACGTGCTGGCGCGTGGTGTGGATGGTGCTGCTGTTTTTCACGTATCTTACTTATAAAGGGTAGGGGGTAAGGAGAAAGCGATGTGGAATACTTGTATTCGTCGTATCTTACCGAGCGTAATAACTACAATAACGCCTTAGATGGGGCTGGATAGTTGTATATTCCCCTCCTTTTTCTTATTTTTTTTCTCTTGTGTTTAGGTTCTGCTCTTGTCTACCTACGTAGGCATATTTCATTTAGGGAGGACAAGACTAAAGGGGGGCTAGGAGGAAGGGGCTAAACACCTACATATAAACGGCTAGCCAGCCAGGGATAATAGGGATAGGGCGAGAGAGCTTGTTATGTTAACAGTTAATCGAAGTGGTTCTCTCTGCAGCAATACTTTAGGTAGGGATAAGGACAAGCACCTAACTTTAGGTAACTACCTAGATATTATATCTATCGCCTAAGAAAGGGTAAGGGCGGTAGGGGGGAATGTTAGCGTGCTTTAGATCCAGGTATCTAGAGATGCATATATAGGTACGTAGTGGGATGGGATGGAATAAGGTAGGGAGTGGTTAAGAGGTCATTTGTATAATAGTAAGGGAGGTACATGCCCAATATATACGCAGATATGCCCTGTTCATTTAATGACTTCTATCTATCGTGTGGCATGGTATTTCTCATACGAGATGTTTGATGGTGCTTCTACGGGCGTAGGTATATCAGAGTCATGTACACTAGATACTCGGTTCCATACCCGAATCATAATATATGTACCTCAATATCTTAGGTACCTCCTTATAGGCGCGGATTACTTACCTTATGTGAGAAGACGACGATAACTAGAAGTCCGATTTTCATGGAGAAGTCAGTAGTCATTCCCATCCTATATAGTTTTAATATCTCTCTTCTCTTCCCACGATTTGAACAACCATGTATACCTAATATGGACAAAAAGGAAAGAAAGGGATAACCACGCTATATAACCAGTCAAGAAGAATCCGCCAACCTCGAATAGGAGAATACTACCATCTCCTATTGATGACAATGTATTCAAAAGTTAAGTCAGATTTCACATCGAGTCATTTATAATTGCAACCCAAGCACAATAGAAACCATAGGAAGAAAACAATACGACAAACCCCTTTAAACAGTGACAATCCAGGACAAAATATTTGAACGTTTCAACTTTTTTGAATTTCACCAGGCAACTTTTAACTAATAACACTGGATCAACTCGATCACCTATATATTCAAGCCGTACTGTGGTACCTGCAAAAACAGTAGGATATCTCACCATCAAGGCCACCTGTGCCGTCGCAACATATAAAGAATAGCGACGTAAAATTTATGGCTTAGCCTATAATACGGGTTGTTCTTTGTCGAGGAACAAAGTCTGAGCTCCTAGACAGGAAAACATAATAAAAGGGGTGGGGGAACCTATGCGGCCCAGTGGCCGTGCACGCCTCGTGCCTCTTTTTCGAGGCGGTTGATATAATATATGCCTAACGTGAACCGGTAATTTGTTCCCAAAAAATATGATGATATGTCGCATGACGTGATATGATGCCGCCCGTGGTACCCGCCAAACCGAAGCCCACCGTCCCAGAAATTCCAATTGTGAACAATTCCCCAGTGGGTCCCAACTCCCGTTGCCGTAAACTCCGTCGCGCGTTAAACTCCTACGCTGATATATCCAATGTGACACCAAAGAACAGAAAATTCCAACGCCCCTTCGGTAGAGGCAGTTATAACTAAGTCGAGGGCGGTCCCGTTCCGACGGTCAATAAAAAGGTATCGAGGATCAATAGCTGAAATCCACATTACCCATACCCATTTGATTTATGATCTTATCCTCTTCGGATTGGCTGTCGTTGGGGTGAGAGTCAGTAGTGTGTATCGTCTGTACACTCTCGCTAGTAGTCGTCGTAGTTCTGGAAGCTTGTAATTCGTGTTCAGGTGGTGGGATACCACTATCTGCAAATCCGTCGTCGCGCAACTGTTGAAAACTCCAACTCGGTTCGAAATTTTTGCTCTTCCAAGCAAAGGGGACACGTTCGTACATCTCGTCAATCTGCTCCAGGCTAATTTTGCTCGTCTCGTAAATCATACCATATACGAAGATAGCGGCGAGCACACAGAAGGCTCCCCACACGTAAAAGACCTTGGCTCCTAGAGCGGCATACCCATTTCCTTCTTCCACCATAAACGGTGTACCGTAGGCGATACCAAAATTTAACAACCAGTTGGACGCCGTGGAGATCGACATGGATTTCGCGCGAATCTTGAGTGGATATATTTCTGAAGTGACAACCCAGGTGACTGGACCCCACGAAGCGGCGTAGAAGAAAACGAACAAAGAGACGAAGACAATGACGAGTTTAGCTACTAACGAGCTCTGAGAGTCACTCGCGAGGGTGGAAAATACGGCGATAACAAGTTGGCATACAGCCATGCCCAGCGCGCCAACGATAAGTAATTTCCGACGGCCCCAACTTTCTACAACGAATAATCCGGGGATAGTCGATACGACATTTATGACATTCATGACGAGGGATATTAGGAAAGGGTCCGAGACGCCAGCGGTGGTGAAGAACGTAGTTCCGTAGTACATGATGAAATTAATACCCGTGAGTTGCTGTAACATCTGAAGGCAACAACCGGTCAACGTCCGGCGGCCAAGATGAGGTGTTCCGACGAAAAGGTCCTTGTAGGAGGCGGTTCCTAATGCGAGTTCGTATTCGTGGTTCGCTTCGATTTCGGCGAGTTCCTCGACGAGGGCGGGATGGGTTATATCGAGACGGCGAAGACGACTGAGAGCGAGACCAGCGGCATGCTTATTGCCTTGTTTAATGAGAAATCGAGGGGTTTCGGGGAGGACGAGGAGACCGAGACATAGTACACAAGCCCATGTGAATTGAAGGCCCATGGGAATCCGATACGCAGCTGAACCAGCCATCTTTTGCGTGAGGAGATTGACGATGGATGCCGCCAATAGACCGAACGTTATTGAAAGTTGATATGCGCAAACTAACGTACCGCGAATCCATTTCGGAGCCATTTCAGATTGATATAAAGGGACAAGGACAGATACGGATCCAACACCAACACCAGCGAAGTACCTGTGCGGCGGCATTAGCAAATCCAATCAGAAGCTGAAATTAGAGAAATAAAATGTGAACATACCTGCCCGCTAACAACATCGGAATGGCATCCGCGCAAACTTGAAATATGGCACCGAAACAAAAGACGCAGATGGAGGCAATGATGGATATTCGGCGGCCGATCCAATCACCGAGAGGGGCGGCAATGATAGCCCCAGTCACAGTGCCGGCGCTTAAGATGGCGACGATGATGGATATTTGAGAAGGAGAGAGATCATAACTGCCGTCGTGGTCTACGTAACCGGTATTGAATTGACTCTTAAATGAATCCATCGCAAGGATACCATTTATCGACCTTGAAAAACAATCAGTTAGCATAAATCGCACCGTCTATATCCTTTGAATCACCGTCCATGCGTTGGGAACCTAAACAGACTGAAGCGGGCAGGTTTGTGACATGTGGTATCGTGATGCTCACCCTGTATCGTATCCGAACAAGAGTCCACCAGTCGCTACAAAGAGGCCAACCATGATCGCCGGGGCAGAAGAGCCGGCGACATTATCGGGTTTGTGCCAGCCCATGGCTATCGCCATGGTGACGGTGTTTCGACGTCAAACCGGCACTATTGATGATTATTGCGTCGCTCGTGGTCGCTAGGAAGAGGTTGTGGTTGAATTGTACAATATCCCATTGATTGAGAGACACACCTTGGGATAGGACAATGTAGGCGGGAATCGATAGGATAGTGGGTAATAGAGTGCGAGTTGCAGGGTGGAGAAGTAAAAGGGCAGCGAGGGAAAAAAAAGGCGGGAGAGAAGAACCAGAGGGTCAGGGTCAGGATTAGCACTACACTGGGGGGGGGGGGGAACGCTGGGAAGAAAGCAATGGGAGAGCACAAGAAAAGAGCGTGAAAGGCGCCAAGACGTCTACCCGTCTGATTGGTCCTGGATCAGAGTGGGTGTTGCTTAAGCGAGTCCAGCCGACGGGGTTGCGATTCAACGATCCCCCAAGAAGAGTTGCTGGACATTGAATTTGGATTTCCATCCTGGTCTATTGTTTGCTGCAAGCTTATCCAGTTGGCCCGTGCGGAGGGCGTCTTTATATTGTATGTAATTTTTTTTGCATCCCTAACGCCATTCGGGTTAGCCTTTAGTTCGACCATTCCTATGAGTCGCTGAAATCTCTTGGTTGAACCAGTTTGCTAGGGTACTAGTCTGGTAACAACCAACTACTATCGTACGACATCGAGAATACCGCCAGAATTAGCAGCCCGGTAAGCAAGGACTACCGTGGCTTGAAGCCATGAGTACCTAAAAGGGACCCCTTTCTATACTACCTATCCTATACTCATAGACGTCTTATATTCATCGAGGTACTTATTCCGCGGATACGTAGAGTTGGTGAGTAAAGGCAGAGCAACAAGATGTGACGGTGTCGATCCAGTCACAAACTGTTTATCACTAGAAGACAATCTCTATACTCCAGCTGGCAATATGAATATCACCTACTCACATAGCTGCCAACCCGCTGAGCTGATAGAGAAGGGAGTGCCCAGGTAGGTCCCAGGTGGGTAAGCTACATGTCATTTGTTGAAGTAACAGGTTATTCCGGGCCACTTGTGGTCTTCCCAGCTCTCAACTTTGCTGTGTGGGTGGTGGGTGGTTGGCCACAAGGGAGCTGAAGCTTTGCATGGAAGCCACGCACGCAGTATGTATTTTTGTCGACATGTATTCTGCAAGTAATGACCATATCTCTCTCTCTCTCTCTCTCTCTCTCTCTCTCTCTCTCTCTTGTCTCGACTCTGCACTTGCAGCTATCCATATTGGGACTGGTAATAGACAACTAGATCTCGTTGCCAAGGGGACAAGACCGTCCTCCCTCGAAGACTATCCCGTATACTTCCTAGCCTATTGGGGATTGTTGGAGCTTGCAATATAGTTGCACACCAATATTTGCGGCCAAGTCCTTAGCAATGCAAGGTTAAGAAATAGATGGCTCTTGGGAAGGATTCACACTTGCTACGGCCGACCAGTCGATACCTTGCAGGGAATGCGGATTGGTCCCTGTTTGGTTCCTTGCCTTAACATTTCGTAGAACGAGTGTAATAAATATGGCATCATGTATTATCTCGTTGCACCTGAGCAGCCTGAGGGGAAGGTGAGAGGTACCTAAAGCAAGCCAATGAACGGTATTCTCGACCCGGTGATCCCTCAATCCATTGGGCTGCAGAACTTTGTCTTAGGTGAGTGTAACACAGCATAAAAGGGCGATGCTAGAAGACGTACGTAAGGGTAGTTAATCCGACTTAGAAAGTTAATACCTAGGTAAATAAGCGGCGCATATTACTAGCCGTCATAGGGTAATGCTAGAAATACTAGATGAAAGAAGATCAGAAAATGGCGGTAATATTATCGATACTCCATTGGGATTAGAGAGGCCCTAGGTAGATGGCCAACCATCGACGTGATGGGATTAGATGCAATTAGATGATTCAATGGTGGTGGTCCAGGGGGTGTGTATGGTACCTTGGCTACAAGGAGTCAAGGACCAAGGACGATGAGTCGTAAATCGTTGCTCGAATTGTTGTTCAGTTCAGCCTTGAAAGAGCTAAGCTTAGTCGTTGGTGCGGAATCAAAAGGTCCAGCCAGCAGTAGCCGTGGATCACAAGAAGGCCTTTGCGGGGAAGACAAGAAATGATTGCTGGACCCCCAGACGCTCCACGATGTGACAATGCCCCATGATTCCAGGAAGAAACAATAGCGGCGCAAGCGTGGAGACTCCACGCGAGTCCGGCGCCAAGATGACTCCTTATTTGGAAATGACCCTGCTTTGTCATTTTAGATTTTTCTTTCTTTTCCTTTTGAACGAAACGATACGATAAATTTTCCCGTTCGGAAGCTGTGTTCATCCTGATCATCGCCTTACTGCTAGATTAATTTTATGCAGATATTTCTGAAGGAACAAATAGATTTCGAGAAGAAAAGAAGCTAAACTCTTACTAACTAATTAATGTACACTTTTCAAGCTATCTACGCGAAGTCATTATCACCTTCCCAACTGCCAGATTGGTGCAAAAAGAATTAAGGTACGAAGCTGAAAAGTATACCAGAAGCCACGTTATAATGAGATAGTACTTAAATCATTTGTATGCGTTTTATCCCTCCTCCGGTCAAGATTTGGAATATCCAGCTCGCCTTCTGCATCTAATGTGGATCCAAAAAGGTACTAGCTTATGTACATGTTATGTACGACAATACTTCGCTACCATACATTTACTACATAATAGGAGGTACCTAGGTACACAGGTAGTTACAGGTACAAATTCAACTCCTCTAAATAACTCGACCCGGTTCTCCGTCAATCGTTACCAATTATCAAAAGGAAACCCTTTTCAACCAACGGGAAATATCGGCGTCTCGGCCGGCGACATTATATTTTCTCCTAATCCCTAGGGAAAATAATGGCTTCTGCAGCTTTCCAGACTTCTCTTCCCCTGCTGCTTGCTGCTTCCTGCTTCCTGCCACAACCCGCGGGTTTACCATTAATACCCCCCCTACATGTCACCCATTGGATAAAAGCTTACACACAATAAAGATTGGGTCATTTCGAATCTATGATAGTGCAACATATCGCGAGGAATTGATAGGTATTGTAATGTTTGACCAAGCTTCCCGACGATGGGCTGGTATCTTGGTTGAGGTTTGGCAACAGATAATATATTCTAACCCCCTTCTCGCATCGTCGGGCTGAGTTACGAATTCCTGCACAACACCAGGCAACCCGGGAATATGGAGCGCCAACCACGAGTCGGTCTCTTAAAAATACCTAACCTAGGTAGGATAACATGTTGTATCTCTCGAGGGCCCAAACAGGGGTCAAAAATTAGCGCCATCCACCACCCCATTAAATCAATCTCGGTACCGGCTTTCAATACCCTTGTATGTATCTTTTCTAAGCGTTTAACGTGTTTTTTCGTGTGGTCTTACGCGTTTGTACTTGAATTGACATTTTT
>KZ112929.1:167842-228913 GCA_002120325.1 Daldinia sp. EC12
AATAAGGGTTTGTTACTGTTGGATTATAGGTTATGAGACTACTGTTGAGGCTTTGCAACTTATAGTAGGCCTTGCAGGTAAAAGAATTGACGCGGCCGGCCGAGATTCTGTATATGGTAAGAAATGGACAAATTCCCATAGAAAGTTGTATGTATGGCTGTCCAAATGTTATCGATACAGAAAAGTGGATGGGGTTTCATTTTATTAAAGTTGACGTTTCATTTTAGTGATACTGCTCGCCGCACAGGCACAGGCCAAATTAATCTGTCCTCAATCCTGTAACCGGCCAAGTCCAGTTTTACCAACATATTTCCCTTTCCCCTTGCCGCGAAGGTCAAGGAGGGCCCTTGTGCGATCATCGATCCCTAAGAGGGTAGGGTAATTAGTATGTAAGGCCTACTTGTATCACGTTCACTTTATCATAGTCGGTTACTTGTCCCTCAGATCATATTAGGTTAGTGTCCTTTTTGTGCGTTGCGGGTGACCTAAAGCAAAACTTTCGAGTTGGTAAGTACACTACACTAGGTATACTTGGGCTTTGGGGGTTTGGTTATTCGAAGAAAAGATTTTCTTTTTTTTCCTGTAGGCTATCTATGAAAAAACAGGTTACCAAATCCCCGCGAGGAGGGTTTGCTACGTACGTGATTCGTTGCTGAAAATACACTGGTTGCCACGGACAAGCCCGAGCCGCAGCACGAAGTGATGACCAGACGCCGCCGAGGGCTGATGGCTGATAGCTGACTGGCCAGGCTTACCCGTTGTCTTATACGAAAGGCTGCGCTCACGGCCGTAAGGTTCGGGTCGCCCACGAGAGGAAGATAAAAAGTCATCAAAGAAGAGAATTCCGAGGCTTTGTTGTGTTGACTTTATTACAAGGGGTATATTGCAGCCGTCAAGTGATAGAATGCCCCTATCCGCCCCAGCCTCGGGTCATACGTTGATACAAGGGAAATTCATCTCTAATATTACGTCGATGTCTTAATGGCAAAGCATTCCTGTTAAAAGGCCCAATTTATCCCTCACGTAGACGGCGTATGGCAATCAATACATATCCACCTATTAATCTTACCACGGTCCCCTATCCGTCATTAAATGAGGCTATAGATCAGAGTCCATAGAAACCTTAACTTAACCTCCCTTTCATTGTAGGGACGATTTATTATGTATAGTCCCTGGAAATTCGATTTCCTCGTTGCTTTTGAAATACTTGAGATGGGGTTCGTAGGATCATGCTGGATTCATCTTGTATTGCCCTTTTTGTACCCCCAAGGTTCCAGACTAGAGGCACCCTTATTTTCATTGTATGGCATTTCGGAAGCGGAAGAAAAAGTCTACGTATACACATACATAACTGATATACGTCCTTATATTACACAGAGTTCCCCTTTAAACTCCCGATTGCTATTGGTCCAGGACCGTTTCGTCCGAGGACGGTCGAAAGCTTACTAGGCCTGTGCCTCCTGGGACCAAGTTACCCTTCTCACTGGCATCCCAGTTCGCTAGACCGTATGTAGTATCTTCCTTATAATAGGTACTGACGATATGTTTTGCAGTGAATTAGAAGTTTTGGGATGCCACGTTCGAACCCGTCGAATAGTAGGATGTAAAGAACCGCCCCCTGGGAATAAGGACCAGTGTACCCCGAAGGCCATGTAGAGGTCCGTCTGAGAACCATGGTACTTGATAATCATGGCAATTCGAGCAAGGCCAGTAAGACACTTGGGGCTATCATGTACTTGACTTAGCTCGGAAGCTACATATTTTCGTCTCGAGAGGAGATACTTTAGACAGGAGGTCACGAATACACCCAAGGTGATATCCTAGCAGACTTCATCAACTTTGGCTGGTCGTAAATCCATCAACAATATTGCGTAGGGGTAGGATGGTCGGTGATCGGCCTGTACTCCTAGGTACCTACATATTTCAGTTTACCTACCTTCCTCTTGTCTTATCATGTACGCGAACAAATAGCAGGTAAACAGAGCCAGCCGCTACGGTATGTTAGGCAGGTATGCTTGCTTCAAGTCCCATGATTCCTCCCTAAAGCCGTAATCAACTAACGGTTGTTAATCAACAGCCGGATGTATTCCTGCGGCCTAGAAAACCGCCGTGTCGTCCCGGAGTCCAATTTGAAGGTCATCGTCTCAGTCCGTAGCATAGTAGAATACTCGTTGAAGATAGTTTACGTTGGATAGAAAGACGATATCTACCCTCGCCTGCATCTACGACTCTGGAAAGGAACGTTCCATAAGAGTTCACCCTGGGTCGTTGTTGGTCAGAAAACCCAACCACGCTGTATGTCGCCAAGACGGTTCTCACGTTCGAATCCAGATTGTAGGATCTGATATCTTGCCGGAATACTACGAACGTACATGATTGGGTTACGAGACGGCGGAAAGACTCCTATCTTTATGTTAGTTGGCGGTACCGGAGATGGAGGTGTGGCCACAGTTATGAGATGTTTGGCTACTGCTACACAACTACGCCTTGGATTACTATTGTCGTCACCTTGAGTCACAAGGGTCTTTCATGTCGAATGCAGACGCTTTAGGGGTCTCAAGATAAGGATTTTAAACATATCTGACTAAGTCAAATGGAATGTGATGAACGGTTAGATTATACGACTATAATACCCCTATTAATTACCTTCATGACTATTACGGTAGGTTAGGTGAGTTACTCAGGAGATAATCTCGTATTACGTTATTACGTTTAGGAGCTGTAGTTGAGTCCGACTCAAATATAGCATTATCAATCCGTCGATAAGTACCTATATGAGAAACCAACAATTCCCATAGCACACGTACATGAATACTATGCATTATGTATGCAGCCATTACTACCAATGACCTATGAGTATTTCAAAACCCTGTAACTAAGCAACCCCCCTGAATGCCAGCAAACAGGTCGTTAAGACAATAAAACAGCAGCAACAGCCCATCAGATCGAGGAGAAAGCCACAACCTCCTAATAAGTTAAAAGCCTACACCCACAACCTGTGAAAGTAAGCGTAGATGTCAGCTCCATGAGCTCTATAAGAAACAAGACTCCCAATACCTACAACACTTAGAACACCATACTCCTCTGTTGCGCCTCATCCAGCCGTGCCACGATTTCCGAGAAACCATAGCATTCGACTTCGTCGAACTAACCTCCCTCGTTAACAATACATTTAGCCCTATCTCAAAGTAGCACTGCTGTCGACTATTAACTACGAGAGGCTCTGGGGCAGTTATGCAACTCCTGAACTGGCATTAAACTGCCCCCCATCCTCTCGAATTCAGTACAGTCCCTATAGATTGACTGGAAGAGAGAGTAAACAACACCGAGCCTTAGGTACTGCACACAAGTTGTAGGAGGGAGCAGTTTACTGCTTGTCAAGGTGATTCTTGATAGCCTTGTACACACCATAAAGATTGAAAAGCCGCCCCTTAAACATCATAGTACAAGAATGCCTGCCTATATAATGATCTAACTAAGCTACCTAGGTAGGTAGGTATATCATACGTCGCTATATATATCATCGCTCTTCCACAGATAACATAATTTCGAATATACCCAATAAACCTCTACATAGGTACCCAACACTCATCATCAACACCATGAGGATACATCTTGTCTTGAGCCCTGCCACAACTCTCACAGGATCCAATCCTTCCTCCTCTTCATCATAATCTTCAAGCAGTTGTTCTATATCTTTAGCAACTGGGTTAGCAAGGAAAACAGAGGTTTGTTAGGCGTTCTTGCGGCAGTGTCTTAGCTTTAAGTTCAAAGGCCTTTGCCAAGTTTCTCTTCCAGTTTTCTCGTAATCTTCCTTTTGCGAGGTTTGGAAATCGGCTAACTAGGTTAGTTGTTATTCTAGATTAGAGACTGGAAGAGGTAGTAGATTCTCAGAGTCCTTATGAAAGAACACCGAAGCTGGTACTACGTCTATACAAGGCGTGTCACATCAATAATACACATATCAAATATATAAACACCAACCAAGATCAACTGAACTTCAAACATAAAATCCAAGTGATATATTCTTTAAATGCTGATACATCTCTGACGTAGTCCTATACTATCAATACAACCCCGGCCCGTCGGCCTAGGTAATGCAACAAGAAAGCGCCTTCGCCTAGCTAATTTTACTATTCACCCACCCATATACTATACTTTCAAGTCTGGGTGTCCTCTAGTGTATCTCATTACGCGGAGGAGTCTCAGGAAAACAAAATTGAAATGCTCCTTTCTTTGCTTTGATGTGTGTAAAAGCAAATTCCCAAAGCGCCGCCTGATTAAAGCTTTCTTTTTGCTAGCAACGCTTAGATCTCAAGGGTGATCTTCTGCCCCTTGACGCGCCCTATTACCTGCTGGGGTGCGTACTTGGGGATAACCTCGTCGTCGTGTAACATCTCGAATTCCTCCGTCGCGTCCCGGCCCATGAAGTTCATGATGGCCTGGGGACCGCCGGGGTGCTCTTCGAGCCAGTTCGTCAGGTCCATGACGACACCCTTAACAACCACCCAGAGGTCCTCCTTCTTGTTGTGCTTGGCTACTTCTTCTAGCGTGAACTCCTTCTCGGGGATCTCGAACTTCTTTGCGCTCTGGGCCTTGGCTGCGGGCTGGGATGACTTGCCACCATCTGCCGTCGGAGTAGGACCGGTGGCGCTTGTCTTTTGACCAGCACCTCCGGATGACGGTGTGCTAGCAGCGCCGTTTCCCCACTCGATCTCCACCTTACCCGGCTGGGACGGGTCGATGTGTAGGGAGATCTGGCCGAGACGCTGGGCAGCTCCAGCAGAGCCGGAGAGGGCCTGTTGGAACAAGTAGTTGCTGGCCGAGTCTCCAGCGACACGACCGTAGACTACACAGCCCAGAAGCGAGGAACCACCAAGTCGGTTCGCACCGTGGACACCACCGGCCAACTCACCACAGGCGTATAGACCTTCAAAAGGCTTCTTCTCCTTGTTCAGGACTTGGGCCTTGTCGTTGATCTCGATACCACCCATGGTGAAGTGAAGAACAGGCTCCATCAATGAGACGTGGAAATCATCGTTGATGTCCAGAGGCAAGTTGTGGAAGAACTTCTTGCCCCAGGGGTCCTTCTGCTTACCCTCAGCAATAGCGTTGTAGGTGGTGAATGTCTTTTGGAGGTGCTCGGGCGTGCAACCAATCTCCTTGGCGAGCTGCTTGCCGGTCATCTTCTTCATTAAACCACGACCAGAGTAGTGGCGAGTGTGGAAATCCAAGACGTTGGAAGCCTTGGAGTTGAGCACAAGTCGGATAGGGAACTTGCCCTTGTCCTTCTCCTTCCACATCATGCCCGAGACGTAATCTCGGTGACCGAGCTCATCGCAGAATCGGTCACCGTCGGCGTTGAGCAGGAGACCGCCCTCACCACGCAGGGCCTCGGCGGCCAAAAACTTCCACTTCGAACCGGGGTCCTTGGGGTCGACGAGACCTGTGGGGTGGACCTGGACCTTGTCCATGTCAATTCCATTTCCTCCGATGGCCATGACCATCTTTTGACCGTCACCAGTTGCGTGTGAGCCGTTGGTGGTGGCAAGGCCAATGGTGTCTGGCCTATGTTGCTTCAACAAGGAGTTCTCGCCGAAGTCTGCGGCGTAACCACCAGTAGCAAGAACGACGGGGCCGTCGAGAGTGGCACTCTCACCGCCGGACTCGTACGTGACACCGGTGACCCTGTTACCATCCTTGTTTAGGTTTGTAACGCGAGCCTTCTTGATAATCTGGACGCGTTCGGGTTCGGTTTCGGCGAGCTCTTCTAACCTTTGCATCAAGGCGTATGTGATGGCCATACCAGGGAACTTAGCGTCGTGTCCTCGGTGTGTCCTAGGTTGGGAGTGACCACTATTAAAGCAATTAGCATAAAATACGTGAGATGGATGAGATATTTACTCGACTCACCCAAGTCGTGAAACTAAAGTCAAGTCCAGATTGAAGACATCTTGTAACCACTCCACGGCGGCTGCGGATTTGTAGGTGAGGACCTTGATGAGATCGGGTCTGGCCTGATCTCGTGCGGACTTGAGGGTATCATCGTAGAACTGCTTTACGCTATCCTTGATGTTGTTATCAACCTGTGTCCGCGTTAAGGCACCGTTGATTCCGGATGTGGCCTTGGTTGAGTTTCCTCCGAAGAATCCTAAGATAAACAAATTAGTCTTCAAGTTTTGTCCAGTCGTAAATCGAATAAGCTCAATTCTTACCTTGCTTATCAAGGACCACAACATTACCACCAGCTAGGTAGATTGTGTGCGCAGCACTCAAACCAGACACTAGATGCAATCGTCAGCTCGTTGTCGCTAGAAATGATGACGCTCACAAAGAGCGGGGAAAGGGAATTGAAGCTTACAGCCACCACCAACGACGATTACTCGAGGTGCCATTTTGATTGATGTGGTATGGTATTTATACGGAACTGCCTGACTGCTGGTGAGAGTGATGTAGAAGGAGGCAGGAGAAATGAAAAGGTGGAGAGGGTATGAAGTGGTTTAAGAAAAAAGATATGTTAAAAAGGATGAGAAGAAATGCGAAAGGGAAGTCGGGCTTGATATTTCGTTGTAATTGTTTTGCTAGCTGACCTTCTGGGCCGAGTCGAAGCTGCTTTACTTTGAATTGCTTACGTTCTGATTCGTGCGCGGGCGTGCCGAGGTCAACTCTTAGCGCATCAGGGGTCAAGCAGGTACCTATCCTGGTAGTCCTGGTACTCGTGTGTATGTACTTTCACGTAATTGGTACTTCCTCCTCTTCCTTACCCAGGTGGTCTAATTCCGCAGCGAAATCCGTACAATTTGCTATTATCGCATTTGAATACAGGTGAGCTTGTTAGATAGTGAATTAGTAGATGATTAATAGATGATTCAGATCTCTTTTGAATATACAAGTACTATTCTAGTTTTAGAACTCCGGCTACTCGCATCCAGGTGGCTACATATGTAGACGGAAACAGACTCGAGAGGGTACATGACCTTCGCACAATATTCGGCCGAGGAGGTGATGTCACTAATGGTCCCAGTCTCAGGTACTCATGTACACCGAATTATCCGGTACATTTTGAACCAGAATGCCGAGGCTCTGTACATATGTCGTGTCCACTGTCCGCATTGGATCCTCCACATTCAGAAAAAAATGTTTATGGGGGCAAAGTCAACGGCTTTAAAGCTTCTTCCCCACAGTCACGAGCTAGACGATTGAACCTTGTACGGCGGGAACCCACGGGGGTTGAGATCGGATTAGTATCGAGAACCCCTTTTGTTGGAGTGATGGGATGCAACTTGACGGGGGATTATCGAAAGATTCAATGCATTGTATACAATTGTATCTACATACAATTGATTCAATTGGGGAATACACTATAATTGGACACATGTGCTTGCTGTGTTAGGTATGTATTAATGTATATGGTATATCTACAAACGGAATCTGACAAACATTTAGACGCATGTGATTCTCCTCCAAAAAAAAGCTGCGCCCCGGACCGGCAAAGACGAAACCGGCGCTTTTCCCCCACAAAAGAGTCGCGTGTCAGATGATTCTCTCTTAATACGCAATAACAAGACTGGCCGCATAGGCAGCTGATCTAAATCTGGGGTTTGCTGACGGCTAGTCCTCCGCTGCAGAACCGTGACAATTATTAGCCATATCCAACCTGCACGTTTAAATAATAGGCATTGAGATGCCGGATTTTGACATGTGAAAAATGCGGGATGTCTGCAACTCTACGGGTAGCCGCATCGTTAGCTTAGAGGCCTAGGTAGTTCTTCATGAAGGATTGATTACCTTATACGATTAAAAAAGAATAAGGTGAGGCTTATGAGGCTTGTAAATATGTAAGATACCTAACGACAATAATATTCTGTTTCTGAAAAGAGAAAAGAAAAGAAGTAAAAAAAAAAAAAAACACACTTCTAAATATTGCAAGATTCCCGTGTAGGGCTATCGGGTATCCGTATCCTAGAACCTAGAGAAATTATGTTCGAAAAAAGCAACCCAAAATATCAACAACCAACATTTATGACCAATATTTTATTACATGTCGAATATCGTTTTCAAAGCATTGGGACGGGTTTCCGTCCTGCGGGCCTCTGCTGCTGTCTGGCCTCGTCCCAGTCCATAAACCCCCAAATCCGCTGAATCTTGCCGTCCACAATCTGATACGTCGCATGCTCGGTGAACTGGACGGTCTGACCATCGACCACTAGCCCGGCGTATTCCTTGACCGGCGTTCCAGTGAATTTCAGCCACACTGCCACGCGCTGAGATTCCTCGTCAGCTATTATCGTGTGGATCTGCACTTGAAGGTCCGGGATCGCCGCCACCGTGTCGTCCATGATGCGACGGGCCACCGTCTTGTTGTTGAGCGTCGCTTCTGGCCGCTGGACATACTTGGCATACTCCGTCTTGGTTCGGCGGGCGTTGAAGCTGTCGACGTAGTCTCTAAGAATTCCTTCGAGCTCCTCGCGGGCGAGCGGCGCTTCTATCTTGGGGACGGGCTCCTCGCTGATGAGATTGGGCGTAAAGTCGGCATCGGGGTCTGCTAATTGCTTGCGGATATCGTCGCTGTTCACTGCAAGTACGGTTTTCGACAGCTTGCCATCGGTAAACCAGGCGAAGCCTCGTTCCACTAGATAGATATCGTGGCCCTTAGGGAGGTAACCCAGGAGAGGCACCTCAGGTTTGAATTTAGACCATATTGAGAACGAGGCGCATTGGCTATCTTCGTCTACAATGATGCTATCCTCGTTAATGATGACGTCCCCTCCTAGCTGAGGAGCTATGTGCTCCCTAAAATGTGTTGCCCACGATTCAGGTGTGTATTCGACGCCGTTCTGGTTGTATGTTGAATGCACGTATTTAGGCAGGTCTTCCCATCTCTTCTCATTGACGCATTGGGTCCAACCCCTGATGGTCGCAACTAATTCCGAAGCGGTGGCAGGCATGGTGATATATTTGCGATTTGAAGTTGGATGGTTTTCATTATGCTGAGGTCGTTTTGAAGAACTTTATCTCGGGAGGTTTTTTCTGTCTCGTACTCGGCGGAGCGGAAAGGTTTAATAAAAGACCCTCATCGGCGACTTAGAATGAGAAGTGACGAATGGCTGACCGCCACATGATCGTCGGGCATGATCAAAGAGACCATGGTTTCTACGCGCGTACGCGCGTGCGGCAATAACTCAGCTTATCCGACGCCAGTACCAAGGTTTTATAACTCACGTAACCCCTAGTTCGACCTAAAATCTGCTTAAGGCGTCATCTTTATTCTAAGAATAAAAGCAAAAGGCGGTATTGGTAATCACTTCAGCTACAAAACCCGCCACGCCACGCTCTCTACTAATGTTCCTACGGTGGAAATGTAGGGTGGATGGGGCAGTATATAGGTACCTAGGGTTAGCGGAACAGACCCTTCCTCTTTTTCTTCATAAACGTGACTATTAAATGGTTGTTTTGGCCCCTGGTGAATGTGTGCATGGCCATACTTATGTTTGATGGACCAAGAGAGGTGACAATGCTACCATTGGAGCAACTTAATTTGGCGTTTGGCAGAAGTGATAGAACAGTCCCGTCCTGGCCTGCGTGATTGGTTATTTCGGTTTCGAGGCGCAGGGTTTTTAACCTGTCCCAGCCGTCTTTGCCCTCGATAGCAAAGCCGTACTTGACATCGGGTGACATAGTAGTAATAGAGTACTTTGAAGGATACATTCTTAGCCAACAGACGATCACGACCTCAACACTACCCACGCTCAGCCGTAGGTAGCCGAAGAACTTTTTACCCCCCGTTATAAATGCGTTGAGACTGTAGTCAAACGATTCTTGTGGTATTACCTTGACCATTCTAGAAGGAAACTGCCCTTCGAATCGGAAAAGCAAAACGCCAACGTATTTGTCTTGTATAAGTTGGTTACATACCCATGGCGTGACTGACTGCTTCCTAATATAGATGCGGTGTGTGGGTATGTCCGAGGTACGGTCGCCCGATAATATGGCGAGGGTGCCTGGATTTTTGCGGATGTATCCATCAAGAGTTAGCCTAATATATATGCCGTAAGATACCTTTCGGTATTTATCTTGAGGATGTGGACCAGTGTATCCAAGCGGTAAAATTAATGTATCGTTAGGCGCCCTGTATAACTGGACATCATCGAGACGAAGACCCTTGTTGGTGATGGCAACCTCGCCGCGAAAGATACCACTAAAGCTCTCACGTTGTAACGGCTGTAGTTCTGCGAATTCACATGGATGGAGGGCGAAGATGCCGCGATACCAGTCGAACAAAGAAGAGGAAGCGAATCCGGGCCGTGCTGTCCATGCAAATAATGAATAATCGTGGGTCTGTTTGCAGATCTCCTCTTGAAGCCGAAGAAAAGCCTTGTCCCCCTCGCCGTATAGTAGTGGCATATTGATGTCAAAAATACCCAGAAGACAATATGCTATATCCTCTGGTCGCGTAGTCTTTCTTTCGGCGGCCCAGCGCATCCGAGTTCCAACCGGAGCCGACCAGATTAAATAGTTACGGGTCAAAAACTCAGGCTCGATTCCCGTCACTTCTGATATTGGTTCTAACAACCAAGAGTCCTTGGTACCGATAAAATCCCAATTCTTGTCGTAGAACTCGACTACATTCGGCGCTAGTAATTCTTGAAGTGTCCAGCCCCTCGTGGTCCACTTACATCTTCTCAACACATCTGGAGTAATCCTTTTGTATGGTCCAGGCGAAGTATCCCAAAAGTCAATCGGTTCGAGGGTCATATCGGAAAGCCAAACGAAACACACGGCCGCCTTTTGATACCATCTGAACATGCAGTTGATGGCCTCAGATAACTCGGCGCTACTTGTCTTGTCAATACAACAAGTATCTACCCAGGCGTACTTGAGCATATATTTGTCTCTCGCCAATTGGCATGTTTTCGCGATCTTGGCGAATCCTCGTAGCTTTTCAACCGACGCACGTTTTGTGCCATCTGAGAATTGTTGGAAGGACACTTCTTCATCCTCCCATGTGTGTGATAAGACGGCATAGGCGCGTTCCGTGGGGCTCGTAACAAACTCGAGCTCTAGTGTTTTAGTGTTGATCAACCACATTTTTCTTTATCTGATGTTTCGCTCAGCTCTAGAATGGAATGAATTTATTGGAATATAGCATGGGCTGTTAGTAGATAGAAATTCGCTCATTGCTGAGGGTGGTTGATACCGTACAAGGTTGTGTCGCGAGACAGCACCAGCGAAAACAGTGCAGTACCATAATGTGGCTTTCCGTCGTCATCACCAAAAGACAATTATCAATACGCGTTGAAGGTTAGGATAACGATAGTCTGATCTTTTATGTTTATTGACCTTGGAATTGGTGTTTATTGAACGGGATTAGTTTAAGACACAGCTCATGAATTGTCATTCCACCCTTCTCTTGTATTTTTCTTTTCGCGTATTTTGGACATTTTATCTGGATGAGAGAGTGATAATGACATGAAGATAAATAACTACCTAATGGTCCGGGGAAAAGTGTTTACCTTAGTAGGTAGTTAATTTTTATTATCCAACAGTAAATTAAATAAAACTATATTTAGCCTGCTGCAGGTGCTGCAACGCAAGTGTGTATTTGCTAAGCAATAGCATCCTTATTATTGATGTTTTTAGATTGATAATACTATTCGCTAAAGTCTAGGTAACAGGGCTATTCTAGTTTGAGCGAGGGTAACCGTAGATGTTTATTCAATTGCTTGATTGATTACCCCAAATGCGCTTGTGCTAACACTTACTGTTGGACAAGGGCGGATAGATTTGCTATGATAATCTCATGATGGGATTAATATTGACTTGCGCAGGAGTGTAAGGTAGGAATAGGACCCTTTGTTCAGTTCCAGGTACGCAGAAGGGCGTCAAAAAAGATGCCCCACACCACTAGCCCCTAACCGTCCATATACGACTATACTACAATAACTTCAATTAATTGTAAAAAAGTCAAATTTTAATCAATTTAATGTCAAAAATAAGAATTAAATAGTCTTAACAATATATTTTTCGCCCATGTGTTGGGAAGACGTATTTGACTTTTTTTACAATTTATTGAAGTTGTTGTAGTATTGTAGATTAGGTAGGTTAAGTGGCATGGGGCATCTTTTTTGACGCCCTTCTGGTACGGTACCTACATAGGTATCTACCTACCTGGTAGCTACATGTAGCTTACTAGATGGGGCCCACTAAGTGCGCCTAAAGTTAGTGGAACCTTATCTAGAACCCAAGCGGCTGGATTGATTCACCTGCCTCCACACTATAAGTTTCCTACATTTAACTACGTGCATCCGACTGCAGCTACTGTACTTCTCCATTTACTACCTTAGTAGGTAGCTTCTTTAAAGATGAAGCCTTTGGCGTTATTTTATATTCAACTGCTAGCAGCGACAGCATACGCCCAATACGTTGCTTTGCCGTACGGTATACGACCGAAAATTAACGCCCAGAAGCCCCTCATGGATATTGGTCCCGTCATGCCACCATCACAACAGCCCGAAGGCTCCAAACAGCCACCCCCTCAAGGGGGAGTCCTTATCTCTGATGTGATGGGTCGAGATCGTAGCATTAACATATTCGCTGGGTTTACTCGCGACATCGCCTCTATATCCTCCCGTCTCGACGACTCCTCCAAAAACAGCACGGTTCTCGCCCCGCGGAATTCAGCTGTCGAGAAGCTTCCGCGCAAGCCCTGGGAAGATCCCAAGGACTACGACTCGCTCGGTGCGAACGCGTACGAGGGTGAAGATGGGCAGGATAGGGCTCACAGGAACCTAAGGAGGTTTGTCGAGGCGCATGTGGTCTCTGTTAGTCCTTGGCAAGAGGGAGAGAAAATCAAGACACTACTCGACGGAGATAGAGAAATATGGTGGGAGATGAAAGATGGTGTTACAGTGGTGAGTTTGTCTCTTAGTGTTTTAGAAACTAGTATATGTGCTGACGATTTTAGATCCAACCTGACGGGATCCAAGTGGATAGCATCGTGAGCCGAGTTGGAAACGGCGAACTCTGGATTCTAAACGGAGTACGAAATTATGCCTGACGCTAAAGTTTCACTAAGTGGCATGACACGTCATTAAGAACTCTATTGTTAGAGGAGATGAGCAACGAGGATATAATTGTGGTCATGCGATGTATTTTGCTGGGATGATTTCGTTTTTTGGATGGAGTTCAGGAGGGGACGAGTACTGGCATAGATGATACTTGAATCTAGTATAGGGATTTCATTGAAGTTTTAATTTAGTGACTCGACTACCTGTAGGCGAATGTACTAGGATCCGGGTTGGTTGAATAGTTGATATCAGGTATCTAAGGGAATATGTTGGACAATGTGGAGAATATGACATACCTCAGGTATCCTATAGTCATTTTTACATTTGCGAAATAGGTATGTTTTACAAAGCAAAGACCATGAGGAAACCTATCTAAACTTAGTATTTTATTTCTGTTGGCTCCTATTCCAGTTACAATATGGACGTTTATAATGTTATTGTTTGACTAACCTAGTTAGCTACCTGAACTCTTAACCTTCCGCAGTGTTGACGAGACTCTAGGACGTATGCAATTTGACCTGTGTTTTAAAAGGATGTGTAATTTTCTAATTAATTTGGGTATCTTAGATAATCTAGTTTCAGGTTATGTATAATAGGTTGTACATTAATCTTGAGGTAACGAATATAAAATGCGTCATGGCACTTTCTAGTTTTCTAATAAAGTGCAAGACCCTCTCCGGCCGCTCTAACCAATGACCGAAGTCGGTATGATACGTTCTGCACCAGCTCCTACAATCTCCACTGAACACTAAGCTAAATTTGGAGCAAATGAGAACACCAGTTTGCTCTCTTATCTCCATGTGACCGGCGTAATAAAATAAAGAGAGCCACTTTGTTCGTTATCGGCCGCCGCTGATCGCACGGCAGAAACCTTGTCTCCAAGCTGTCGCGGCTTGATCTCACATTCAGCTTTTTTCCCTCCTCACTAGAAATCAACAGATATCATCACATACTGCGCTATCGAAAAAAAGATAGAATAGTATCCATGTAGAAAGTAAGTTTACCTTTACTTATATTGAAGTGCGATTTCGCTCTTCCTCCTTTTTCCCCTTGGATGGATAACTTGGAGGCTCGGCTCTCGAATTGTTATCTATCTCCTGACTTGGCCTCATTGGGTTTTTGCCTGTAGCAACGCGCGCATTTCAGCACACATTGAGTCAACTTAACTGACATTTTAGACTATAAGATTCGTGCTTCCAAAGCGAAATGAACTCTCATCCCGAGGAAATGTCGCACCGCGATCGCGAGTCGGCCGAGCGACACCAGAGAGAGCAGTTTCCTGTTGGGACTCCCCGCCAGAGTAATACCGCGTCGTTACAGATACATCAACCCGTCGCCTCGCGACTTCCCGGTGCCATTCATAGTCCTGGAGGTCTTCTAGCCACTCATGGAGGCTCAGGACCTCCTATCCCTCTCGGTGCTCCTTCCGGCCCCGTAAACACATTCGGCGGTCCGCTACAAGCAGAAACGAACCGTCCAATTCCACATAATGCCCAGAATGCATCGAACCAAATGTTTGGAGCCATAGGTGGTCACAACCCGGGCCCTTCTAGCTCTTCGGGACCTGCAGCACATATCTTTGGTGGTCCGCTACAACAAGAGGGCAACAGAGCCTCACAAGGTATACCTTTCGGCGCTAATGGTACTGGGATGCCAGGAGGGCACCCCATACCCAACGGCGGTGCTAGTGGTATGCCGCAGGGGCAACAGCCTATACTTAATGTAAGTCCAATACATTCATTCATCGTACCACCATTTATAATGTAGAAGACTCCTAGGGAAAGTGGACTTGACCAAGCTTCTGTTTTTGCGTTCGTTATTTCTTTATGTGGGACGGGTACTTGCTGTTTCCGCCGCTAAGCATATTCGTTTTACACTATACACGATACCCTACCATTCCAAACTCCCTTACTCAAACATCTTTCCGAGTCCATGAGAAGCGCATGGGCAACAACCCTATTGGGCCTCACAGGGAATGACCCTTTTTCTTTCTTGGCAATATTTAAATTGCATATTCATTACTCATATCCATATTGAGTACCGATTGTCTCTCTGCTTTATGCACTAATGTATAGTCTTCTCAGGACGCCCTCAGCTACCTAGACCAGGTTAAGGTCCAATTCGCCGACCAACCGGACGTGTATAATAAATTCCTTGATATCATGAAAGACTTTAAGAGCCAAACGTTAGTCAATACGTCCAAAATAATCACACGATAATTATAAGCTAACTGGATGGGTTAGAATCGACACGCCTGGTGTTATCAACCGCGTATCAGAACTTTTCGCCGGCCATCCCAATCTCATTCAAGGTTTTAATACCTTCCTTCCTCCGGGATACAGAATCGAATGCGGTGCCGGAAACGATCCGAATACAATTCGCGTCACTACGCCCATGGGAACCACAGTTCAATCGATTACAGGTAGAGCCAATCAAGGCGACGGTGCGCATGGTCAACCCGGAGCGACCGGACCTTTTTTCAACCATCGTCCAAGCAACTGGCAGCAGCAACATCCGCAACCGCAGCATAGCATCGAAAGCCCAGAAGCTTCTTTTAGCGCGCCTGCGCCAAACGGTCCAAGCTTGTTCAGAGCTGCTCAAACCCAGGCCGCAGAGTTTGACGGTCCGAGTGTAGGAAATCAGCAACATCGCGGTGCATCTCAAATGCAGAACAATTCTACCACGCCTAACGGACCTACAACTCGCAACGCCCTTACACCCACCCCAAGTGGTTCACAAGGGGGACCTGGCACTGGGAACCAACAAGCCAACATTGAAAAGCGTGGACCAGTTGAGTTCAATCACGCTATTAGCTACGTGAATAAAATCAAGGTAAGGCTAATAACTCAGAAGCAGCACATTAACGAAAATTCACATTAACAAACGGTTCTCTTAACCCCACAAAAATTTGCACAGTGGAATACTTAAACAAAACTTGCTAACTTGTGCACGCAGAACCGATTCCAAGATAAACCCGAGATCTATAAGCAATTTCTCGAGATTCTACAGACCTACCAACGAGAGCAGAAACCAATCCAAGACGTCTATGCACAAGTTACTACTCTCTTTAATACCGCTCCCGACCTTTTAGAAGATTTTAAGCAATTCCTCCCGGAGTCCGCGGCTTCGAATAAGGCTAACGGTGCGAAATCCGAAGACATGTTTGCCATGACCGGCCTCACGCAGACCACACCACAGCCTAGTCACAACGTAAGAGACGGTCAGAAGATGCCTCCTGTCGGAAACTTTGCGCCTCCTGCTAGCGCAAGCAAGGATAATAAAAAGCGACCTCGTAATGAGAAGCAGGCTGCACCTCCAGCTCCTGCTATCGCCGATAGCCCTGCTCCTGGATCGCGCTCGATTCCGGGGGTAGGTCCTGCTAGCAAGCGACCGAAGCTCAACCACAAGCCTCTGCCAGCAGATGTACAATCTATTGAGCCCACACTCACTCCAGTTCTTCCCGAGCCTCTCCCTCCGACGTCTTCGGCGAACGCGACTGCTGATGAATTAGGATTCTTCGAGAAAGTTAAGAAATACATCGGAAATCGTTCTACCATGAACGAGTTCTTAAAGCTTTGCAACATGTACTCCCAGAGTTTGATCGACACTAATGATCTCGTTCATAAATCCAGCCAGTTTATCGGGGGCAATGCTGAGCTTATGAGTTGGTTTAAGAATTTTGTGGGATATGAGGGTCTTGACGAGGTCATCGAGAATAGGCCCAGACCCCCCACGGAGAAGGTCTCGCTGAGCAACTGTCGGGCTATTGGACCGAGCTACAGATTACTACCTCGTAGGGTAAGTTGGGTTTTCATTCCGAAGGTAACGCTATCTGCTGACATCGCCATTGTAGGAAAAACTCAAGCCCTGCGGCGGCCGCGACGAGATGTGCAATGCTGTTCTCAACGACGAGTGGGCATCCCATCCTACCTGGGCTTCGGAAGATTCTGGCTTCGTCGCCCACCGAAAGAATGCCTTCGAAGAGGGTCTTCATCGTATCGAAGAGGAGCGACACGATTATGATTTTAACATCGAAGCCAATGTCAAATGCATCCAGCTGCTAGAGCCCATTGCTCAGCAGATGCTGAACTTAACACCTCAGGAGCGAGAGACGTTCCAGATGCCACCGGGACTCGGTGGCTCCAGCACCTCTATCTTCAAGCGTGTCCTCAAGAAGATATATGGTAACGAGAAAGGTCTTGATGTTGTCAGCGATATGTTTACCGATCCCTTTGCTGTTGTTCCCGTCGTCCTTGCTCGGCTCAAGCAAAAGGATGAGGAGTGGCGATTTACGCAGAGAGAGTGGGAGAAAGTATGGCAAGCCCAGACGGAGATCATGCATCTCAAGAGTCTTGACCACATGGGTATCCAGGTTAAGCAGAACGACAAGCGAAACCTCTCCGCCAAGCACCTTGTGGATGTCATTAAGACAAAGCATGAAGAACAACGACGCTTACGGAGCTCAAAGAACAAAGTTCCCCGATACCAATTTTCGTATGAGTTGAGCGATCAGGAAGTGATCTTGGACCTGCTTCGATTCATGGTTCTCTATGGTACGAATAATGGTCACCATAGTGCTTCTGAGAAGGAGCGGATCGTCGAATTTTTCGAGTACTTTATTCCACGTTTCTTCGAGTTGTCGGAAGAGAAGGTCCAAGACCGCCTCCATGATATTGATCGCGACTCTGGCGAAGAGGATGCCGAGGAGCAACTTCCCGCAGAACTAACTAACGGTCGCTCTCGACGTAATGGCAAGAGATCTGACTTACTCCGTGGCGTTTTGGACCCTGGCCGTAACGGTGCCAAGACTAGAACCCAAAAGGAGGATAGCGCAGCATCTGGTAGCAAAGAGACAACGCCAGATGCTGGATCCGCGAATGAAGAAGAGATGGCAGATGTTCCTGAGGAATCTCTCCCCGCTGAACAGTCTAATGAACGATGGCTTCCGATAGTGCCTCGGGCGACGGTTGTGAAGGGTGACAATCCCCTCCTAAATATTGACGGAGAGTTGAAAGCCGATGGGCTCTTCCCCCGCCCGTGGTACAATTTCTTCTGCAACCAGACCATCTACGTATTCTTCACCGTGTTCCAGACGCTTTACAAGCGTCTCAAGGATGTCAAAGACAGTAAGGAGAGCGTCCTACAAGAAATTGCCCGATCAAAGAGCAAAAAGCCTGCCAAGGAACTTGGCATCGCTGTTAACGAACTTAATTACTTCGACGAGAACGACCCTGCCTCATTCTGGCCTAAAACGGTCGAACTTATCGAGGACTACATCACTGGCGAGATTGATGAGAATAGATATCAAGAAGTACTCCGCCACTACTACCTCAAGAAGGGCTGGACACTATATACGATCCAAGACCTCTTGAAGACGCTGTGCCGTCTCTCTCTAACGTGCACAAGTCTTGACTCTAAGGAGAAGACACCTGACCTTATTCATCACTTCCTAAACAATCGTCATAACGACGTGACCAGTTACCAAGCCGAGATCAGCGCTCGCAAATATGCAGAAAAGTGTATCAAGGACGGTGACATGTTCGTTATCTGCTGGGTAAGTATTGTTCTATCTACTAATTCTGCTTGCTCAACTACTAACCCTTACGTATAGTTCCCACAGAAGCGCGAAGCCACAACACGATGGCTACAACGTGACGAGACGACATTTTATATGGATGAGATGGACCTCCTCGATAGATGGCAGTACTACATTTCCTCGTACATACGTGTTGAGCCTACCGAGGGAGTGCCTCGCTCTCGCCTTCAGAAGACAGTTCTTGCTCGCAATTTACCGTCTACTGACGCCGATTCTGACGATGGCAATGTACCAAAGCCTCTTCTCTATAAAGACGGACTGGTCTTGCGCATCTGTCTCAATTCCAACAAGATCGTCTGGGAAAAGGACACGTCCGAATTCTTCATCTATGCTACTGAACCGGAGGATAATAAGGACAAAGCCGCGGTTGAGGAGTATCGTCGTGCTATCACCGAGCATCGGGAGCAGCGGTTCCGAGAGAAGATGGTGATGAACAATGCTTGGATGCGGGGAATGAGCCAGGACGAGGTCCAGAAAGTTAACGAGAACTTCCAGAAGTGGTTCAAGGACGGTGTCTCGCCCAACGCTAATGCCAACGGCCGCGGCGAGGACGGTGAGAATATGGAAGGGGTGGAATAGGTGGACGACCTCTTCGAGATTAAATCTGAGTCCTCGTTCACGATTTCGTTGAGAAGTCCAACCCGAAGTGATTAGAGACGGTGATGAGATTTGATTACGCATAAAGCATTAAAAGGCATCACGACTTGGCGCTGGGGCGTTGGCACTTTTGAGTGGAAGACCAGCCGTTTTTTTATTTCTCTTTTCTTTTCTTTTTCTATTGCTTACTGTAATTGCATACGTGCAATGCAGATGAGGCCGAATGAAATCGGATAGGATGATGGTGCTTTCGTTTTGTTTTTTTTTTTTTTTTTTTTTTTTTTTCATTTTGCTTTGCTTGCTTGTATTATAGATTACGCAGACCGAACAGACACCAAATGTTACTACTGCATTATGCCATGCGGATGGGTCATTCATATTGGTTTTGATTGATGAACGCCTTGCAATGTACATTGCTTTTTTTTTTTTTTTGGCCTGGTAGCAAGACCTCTGATATTAGGTAGGTACTTTAATTGACATCCCTGGATGTACCTGAGACAGAAAAGCATAAAATGGTATTGTACGTACTACTTGCACCCAAGATACCACCTAATTGCCTAACCTAACTGCCTTGGGTAGGGATAATACAAATTCGCATAGTAGGTCATGTTGATGGGGGTTTCGAAATCGTAGAATTACTACCTAGGTAGGTAGATTTGGGTATGTATTAAATCTTGTTAATTCTCCCCGTCCTCAAGCTCAAAAAATTTGCTCATTTATTTTGCTTACGCTTTTTTTAAGTTGTTTCTTTCATCATCTCAGCAGCAATTATAAAAGACCAGATATGATCATTTTATCCCATTGCAGCATTATTCCGGGCGCCCACTTTCATTAGATTCGTGAATCCCGTCTCGTGCGGACTACCACCAAGTCCTTCTTCTCGTCATTATTGTCGTCTTCATATAGTCATTGCAGGTTCTCGATGACGATAGCGCTAGCACCGCCACCTCCGTTGCAGATACCAGCAACGCCGATCTTAGCCTTCTTCTCGCGGAGGACGGTGGTCAGAGTAGTGACGATGCGGGCGCCAGAGCAACCTAGAGGATGGCCGATAGCGACGGAGCCGCCGAAGACGTTGACCTTATCGCTGGTGAGGCCGAGAAGCTTCATGTTGGCCAGGGCGACGACCGAGAAGGCCTCGTTGATCTCGTAGAAGTCGACGTCCTTGTCCGTCAAGCCGGCGTGCTTGATGGCCTTGGGGATGGCGAGGGCGGGAGCGGTGGTGAAGCGCTGGGGCTCGCGGGCGGCGTCACCCCAGCCACGGATCTTGGCGATAGGTGTGACGCCGAGCTCCTTGACCTTGGCCTCGGACATGAGCACGACAGCAGCGGCACCGTCATTCAGGGGGGCGGCGTTGGCAGCTGTGACGGTACCACCCTGGGGCTTGAAGGCGGGGCGTACAGTCTTTAGTTTCTCGGGGTTAAGGTTCTTGACCTCCTCGTCGGTTGTGATCTGGACTGGAGGCTTGCCTCGGCCAGCGCTGACCTCGACGGGGACGATCTCTTTGGAGAAGACGCCGTCGGCGGTGGCCTTCTGGGCACGGGTGTAGGTCTCGATGGCGTACTCGTCCTGCTGCTCACGGGAGATGCCGTGGTCTTCAGAGCATAGTTCACCGGCAAGACCCATGTGTTCCTTAGCGTAGGCGTCGGTCAAACCGTCCTTCAGCATACCGTCGACGAGGGACTGGTCACCGAACTTAGCGCCGTTGCGGAGGGTGGGCAGGTAGTGAGGAGTGTTGGACATGGACTCGGTGCCACCGGCTACGACGATGGAAGCATTGCCGGTGATGATGGTCTGAGCACCTAGGATGATGGCCTTCAGACCTGAGGCGCAGACCTTGTTGACGCCGGTGCAGACGACCGATTGCGGAAGGCCAGCACCGATAGCGCACTGTCGAGCCGGTGCTTGTCCGAGGCTAGATATCCAATGTCAGATTCTCCTCCTAGTGCTGGCTGGTGCGTATAAGAAGAATATGGACTTACTTGGCAGACAGCACGTTGCCGAAGAAAACCTCCTCTACATCTTCAGGCTTGATCTGGGGGACTCGCTCAACGGCAGCTATAAAGAAATCGTGTAAGCGTGCTGGTCAAGCTGTGTAACCTAAGAAAGAGGGGGACATACCCTTAATAGCATGGGATCCCAACTGAGTGGCACTGAGACTCGACAGTGTCCTAATAATTCAAGGGTTAGTTTCATAAGGCTACATCGAAAGAGACGAAGGAGAGGAAGCTCGGAATGAGAAGCAAAACTTACCCTAGGAACGACCCCACGGGGGTTCGAGCAGCTGAGACGATGTAGACGGGGGGAAGGTTAGACATGTTGAAGGAAGAGGACGAGACAGTAATGAGCTAACGACGGAAATAATTCACGGCTCGGAAAAGAAAGAAAAAAGAAAGTAAATTTTATATATTGTACTCTTTAAAAATGTTGAGCTAACTTTGGGATTGACCCCCCTTTCAAGAAGAAAAGACGATATGGTGGGAAATATTCACCGCCCCTCCGTTTATCTTTTTTATCTTAAGCTACTAGCATTAGCATTTGTGCTACCGAAATATAGCGGATCTGCGGTAAGACCCCTACCTGTCCTATACTTTTAACATTGGATGAGATACCTTGGAGCTCACCTGAGTTATGCTGAGGGGCAAAGTACCAAAGTGATTCGCATTTGTTTCCTCTTAGCTTATTACCTAAAGCTAATGTTGGTATGGTTGCACGATACCCATTTATACCTAGGTACTGCGGTTAGGTCACTCCCAAAATCCAATTCGCTCGCCCGTACCTTACCTTGCCGAATTGACCTGAGTAAGGAAATTGCCTAGTTTGTAGCTGAGTTAGGTAGGGACCGAATAGGATAGTGGGGTTGATGGTTTGGTCCTGCGATTGGTGGATCTCGAATTATAGAGGCAAGTTAAAAAAGCTAAGCCACTGTCCGCTTATCGGAGCACATTAGGTACTTAATTTTACGTACACTACCCAGCCTTGTCATTAGCCACCTGCAACAAGTAAATTTCTCATTAGCCACAAAATACGGATCCGTGGAACGCGCTATACTTTGTCGTCAGCCTTGCATCTCGACTCTTTAACTTTTTTGAGCGCGACATCGAGCTTATCGCCCTATATCAACCTACCAATCCATTGACCTACGCCTAAGCCTTGTCTACGCTATGGATGACCTTTATGATGAGTATGTAGATATCCTTATTCTCCTTGCACTCCGAAGCTAATTATCTTGACCAGGTTCGGAAATTTCATCGGGGAAGATGCCGAAGCATCTGAGGAAGAATCCCAGCATGGCGTTGACGCGGGCGCGTATCTCGATGATGAATACCCCGAGGAGGCACCCGAAGCTACAGGGCAGGAATTAATGGAATTGGATGATGAAGGGCCTTCAAATGCGGTGATATTACATGAAGATAAGCAATATTACCCAACGGCGCAACAAGTATACGGAGCAGATGTTGAGACGTTGGTGCAAGAGGAGGATGCGCAACCGCTATCGCAGCCGATCATTGCGCCCGTCGATGTCAAGAAATTTTCTATCGAAGAGGCCGACCTTCCTCCCGTTCACTTCGACCGCAATTTTATGACCGATCTTATGAACTTCCCCGATCAAATACGGAATATAGCATTGGCTGGTGATTTACACCATGGCAAGACCGCGTTTATGGACATGTTGGTTCTCGAGACGCACGATATATCTGATAGGTTAGAAAAGCGAACGGGCAGAAAAAGAGACGAGCAGCTACGATACACCGACACGCACGTAGTGGAGAGAGAAAGAGGTGTTTCCGTAAAAGCAGCACCGATGAGCTTGGTATTACAGAGCACCAAGGGCAAGTCTCACTTGTTCAACATAATAGACACCCCGGGTCACGTTAACTTCGTGGACGAGGTTGCAGCAGCATTAAGACTAGTGGATGGTGTTGCGCTAGTCGTGGACGTGGTAGAAGGAGTACAGGTTAACACGGAGCAGATCATCAGGCATGCCGTCCTCGAAGATATCCCCATGACCTTGATCATCAACAAGGTAGACAGACTCATACTAGAATTAAGATTGCCGCCGAGCGATGCTTATTTCAAGTTAAAACATGTTGTCGAGGAGGTAAACACCGTCATCGAAAATACTCGACCAGGTTCTGGAGACCAGAAGCGGTTAAGTCCTGAGAAGGGAAACGTGTTATTCGCGTGTAGCGAGATGGGTTGGTGCTTTACTCTGCAGTCATTCTCGAAGATGTATGCGGATAGCTTCCCCGGCGTGAATACGGAAGAATTCGCCAAACGCCTTTGGGGCGACATCTACTTTAACCCGAAGAAGAGATCCTTCAGTAGGAAACCTCTACCCGGCGAGGAACGTGCAAAGAGGTCATTCATTCACTTTGTACTAGAGCCTATTTATAAGGTTTTCTCCCACACCATCAGTCAAAGTCCCGAAGAACTAAAGGGCGTACTGGCGACACTGGGCATAGTACTCAAACCATCACAGTACAAGACGGACGCGAGGGTGTTGCTCAAGCTGGTCTGTGAGCAGTTCTTTGGCCCGTCCACTGGCTTCGTTGATATGATCGTAAAAAATGTTCCATCTCCATTAGAAGCGGCGGAGCACAAGTTGGAACAGTACTATACCGGCCCTTTGGATACCAAGGTAGCCGAATCTATGAAGAAGTGCGACCAAGATGGCCCGTTGGTCGTCCACATCACAAAACTATTCAATTCTTCGGATGCTAAGAGCTTTTACTCGTTTGGCCGGGTGATGAGTGGTATCGCCCGACCTGGAATGCAGGTACGAGTGCTCGGAGAAGGTTATTCTATTGACGACGAGGAAGACATGGCTATGGCCACAATTTCGAACGTATACATCGCCGAGACAAGATACAATGTCGAGACCGACGGAGTCCCCGCGGGTAACTGGGTGCTGCTGAGTGGTGTTGACAACTCGATCGTGAAGTCGGCGACAATAGTACCGCCGAAATTTAAGGATGACGAGGAAGCCTACATCTTCAGACCGGTCACGCATTTCACAGAGTCGGTTCTAAAGGTGGCGGTTGAACCCATCAACCCCTCAGAGCTTCCCAAGATGCTTGACGGCTTACGGAAGATTAACAAAAGCTACCCTCTAATCACTACCAAGGTGGAGGAATCTGGCGAGCACATCATCCTAGGTACCGGTGAGTTGTATATGGACTGTGTCCTACACGATCTACGACGGTTGTACGCAGATATGGAGATCAAGGTTTCGGATCCCGTCACGCGCTTCTGCGAGACAGTAGATGAGATGTCAGCTACCAAATGCTACGCCATTACTCCGAACAAGAAAAATAAGATTACTATGGTCGCCGAGCCGCTCGACGACGGAATCGCGGAAGATATCGAGAGCGGCCGCGTCAAGATGCAAGACGGTGCCCGTAAAGTAGGCAAATTCTTCCAGGATAAGTACGGATGGGATTTACTGGCGGCGAGGAGCATTTGGGCATTCGGCCCGGATGAGAAGGGACCTAACATCTTGCAGGACGACACACTCGAGGTACGTTGGTCGTTATGTCGTTTCCCCCCGCCATATTGTGACCCCGAAAGCTCGGCGTCTTACTACACATGTGATTCTCGTAGCGTGGAGTGTCACCCTACGGGTCTGGTTGCGGCAATATCTTCGCAGTTTCAGCCTCACAATTCTAGAATCTTGTTCTTCTTAGATCACACCTAATTTTTTCGGCAGGTGGATAAGACGCTTCTGAGGAGCGTGCGCGAGACCATTCGCCAAGGATTTAGTTGGGCTACCAGAGAAGGCCCTCTATGTGAAGAACGTGAGTACCTACGTCCCGTTACATTTTTATTGTCATTCCTATTCAACCCAACGTCGATCCCACGCTTTCCGCCACGTCCCATCATCTGGAACCTCTTTTGATCCAAGTTTCATTTATATGGTTACTACCCTAAATTGACCATGCCGAGGTTGGTCACCTCATTACTCGCAATCCATTGACACAACACACTCGAGCGAGACGCGATGTTATCTTGTTGTTACTAGTGTAGCAACCTGTGTCTCCTACTCGAATTGTTTAAGGCATTAGGCGTCGAAGGACCGTTTAAGATAGTGTTACGACAAACGTGGGGATAGACCTATCACCATGCGTTAGGTAACTTGACAAGTTCCAGACATGGGCTACAACCCATGTCCGTGCCTTGCCAAGACATAAGCTACGAGCTCTTGGGACCGGGGACCCTGCTCTATGCAGTGTGCAGATTCGATCAGACTTCGTCTATCGAGCCCGTAAGGCAAAGTCTGCTCACGTCGAGGGTACCAGGCACTAACACAACAGAGCGTGCCGGAGCACCCGTATTCATGGCTCACTTACTAGGGGTCTTGTCTCGAGTACAGCATCTTGTTGCATTCGTGTGCAGCATACCCCCAATTCAGCAATTTCACAGAATAACCCAGGCGCCGATCAATGACGTTATTATACCTTGATTTTTGCAGAGCTTGCTAACTTTTGATTGCAACTGCAGCGATCCGCAACACAAAGTTTCGTATCATGGATGTGTCACTGGCACAGGAGGCAATCTTCAGGGGCGGCGGTCAAATTATTCCGACCGCGCGGCGGACATGCTACAGCTCATTCCTCATGGCATCGCCGCGCCTTATGGAACCTCTATACGCGTGCTCAATGACAGGTCCCCAGGACGCCGTTCCTGTGTTATACAATGTGCTAGCTCGTCGAAGAGGCCACGTACTGTCGGACGGTCCGATCGCAGGCACGCCGCTGTACCGTGTCAGCGGCCTAATTCCGGTGATCGACTCGTTTGGCTTCGAGACGGACGTTCGTATCCAGACACAAGGCCAGGCTATGGTGAGTCTCGTCTTCGACAAGTGGCAGAAGGTGCCTGGCGATCCGCTCGATAAGGAGGTCGTGTTACGCCCGCTCCAACCCGCTGATGCCCAAGCCACGGCCAGAGACTTCGTGCTCAAAACCAGAAGGCGTAAGGGTCTCAGTGAGGACGTCAGCGTGGCGAAGTTCCTCGAGCCCGAATTCTATCAGAGTCTCATGGAGAGCGGCACGCTTGGTAGTCCATGAAAGACCTAGTGTCTTTTAAAAAGGGCACTCTTAAACATAGGGAAAAAGAAGTCTAGATTTGACATGACTAGCAAACTATATCGTGCAGTTAGCAGCAGTCTAGCATAGGCCCATACTAGTGGATAAGTCCCCTACTCCCTGAGTAAGAGGCGGACGGACTGGGTTCTGGGCCACACGGCTTAGCTGATCTAGAAGGCTTTCAGCTCCCAAGGCTAGGTACCTACCCCACAAAACAAACCGGCGTAGGTTTAATAGGCAGATATAATGTGTAAAGAGTTTACCACCACGATAGGTTATTATCTAAAGATCTATATAGTGTAGTTCAATAAAATGAGGGGAAAAACTACCTAGACTTACAAGATCATTCTACTAGCCAACCCTCTCACACACATACACATGCAATCTCCCACGCTCCCCTGAATATTTCTAGCCGGTGATTCGCGCGGCAGAGAAAGCAAGACAGGATGGACAAAGTAAGGGGAAAAGAGCCTCTCTCCCCTGGTAGCGAGTAACGCGCGTGGCAAACGTGAAATGATTGGTTACCTGGGTTTTCTCGCGTAAAAACTCAAACCCTGAGGGTTGTGACCCCTCCCCCATGTCTCTTGTGTCCTGATAGGATAGGGCGACTTTTTTGCTGCTGCTGCTGCAACGTAGGTATGTATACGAGGTAGGTTAGTTAGGCGACTAGGAACGGACGGGTAACGGGTGGTGCCCTGCGTTGCCCCAACTAGATAGATTCTTGCTTCTCCTTTCTGTCTGTTTGTCTGCCGGCGGCATATGTACGTACGTATGTATGTATGTGTTTGGTATATTACATGTATGTCTAGTGGGTATATAAACCCCCCACGCTTTGTACGTGCTGCTCGTGACTGGAAATCTGGGGGGTAGTGCTGCGAATCGGGTGGGACCGGATAGTGGTAGTGAGGATATCCATGCCTTGTCGTGTTACGTCTGGGGGTGAAGGAGGTAGGTACCAAATAGATGTTGGTAGGTACGTGAGTAACAAAAGAGGCAATAGACTTTGTTGGATAGCCAATATGGTAGACTACCAGGTAGGTAATGGATATTGGATAAGCTAAGGTGGAAAGGGGGGTGTGGGAGAGAAGCTGGATGGAAGGATTAGGATTAGGGGGAGGGGGAGGGGGGAAGCCATGCCAATGCCATAGCATCCATCCCCAACAATGACATAGACGACGAATAGAAAGATGCTCGAGTCATGTGAGCGAAAGCGGAATGTATGAATGTGTGAAAGATCTACATTGCAGCAAGCTTCTTTTTTCTCTCTCTGTTCTACTTGGTCTCCTCCCGCGCCAGTTCCAGTTCCAGCTACATGCATATATGAAGGGGAGGGAGGGTTTTCTCCTTGCGACGGTTCCATTTAGAGCGGTTTTTCTACACGCGGTGCGTTTTTAGACGAGCCCGAGGGCTGGTGTTATTCGTTGGCTAATAGGGGCCTTGAGGGATCTGTTGCGATGGTGGTTGCCAAGTGAGCGGGCGAGTAAAGTGAGGAATGACAGATTAGATGGTCTAGCGTATTTCTAAGGGAAGACTTGTATGGATTGAGATGGTACCAATGCCATATCACATCAACAATGACAGTATTAAGAGTTAAAGCTCTAGTTTCATAATGTCTATAATCAGAGCTATAGTATTGCTAAATGTTGAGTTCTATATATTTCACTATCGACGTTAACTACAATTGGGTAGAATATTGTAGCACGAAGAGCTATTTAGAGCAAGTTGGAGACAGCATACTTCCTAGAAACCATTTATTCCAAACTTAGTATCGAGAAGTCACAGTATGCCGTGATATCTTCCATTTAGTCCCTTTCAGCTGTAGAGGGTCGCCTCGGAGTACTCGGCTTACGAGCCACAACATCTATCACGAGCCGATACGACCAACTAGTAAGTGAATCGCAAGAGAATACTCGGGAGTAAAACACGGGAGTTTCAGGCGTGCACGACAAAAGACAAAATGACATATTCGAAAAGTATTTGATATCTCCAGGTACGAAAGCGAGCAGAGAGATTCATCCTTTGCTACCACCGTATGTCTACAGAAGCAAGATGACACCCTCCCCTTGGGAATAGGAACTAAATACAGCCATTATTTACTATTCCCCTCCACTATCAGACCTGCGGCATGCAAAAATCTACCTAAAGCTTACTATCAGTTCATCAAAGCTGAAAAGCAGGTTCTGAGAAAACCGGCAGTCCCGGCTCTCACCCGCCCACTAGTGACCGGTGAAATAAGCCAGCTTGATGAAAGTTCTTTGGGGGCTATGTCTCCTTCTATGTACCGTTAGGAGATACACATACTTATGCAATTATTCGGGTTGGCATCGATACATGAGACTTCGTGATGGTAGTACGAGGAGTTACCTACCTAACTGTCGTTAGAGCAAAGGGGAAAAAGGGGGGGTCAACGAACTAGAGGGACGCTGAAGAGAACTGTGGCGACTAACGAACAATTGATAACCTTGAAGGCTAACTTAGGTAGCTGTCTACTTGAAATTTTAAACTCGTATAAGAAATACACAGCGAACCCATAAGCCAGTACTTCCCATGAGTCTTTTTACATAGCATCCGTATGTTCGGGGTCTACCTAGGTAGGTAGGTATGTACGAACCAACCAACTATCATACACGTAACAACGAGATATGTAGGTAGATAACAACAACATCAACCATTCATTAGTTGACCTAGTCCAAATCTATAAAAGCCACAAGGTTACTATTAATAACCCATCTAAGCATTCAACTGCCGAGCCCCAGCCCCCAAGCTCTCTCTCTTCTTCATTAAACACACACGAGTTTATACGAAAGTACACTAACTACATACATAAGTACCTACATACATTTAAGCATAAACACGCCCCTCCCTCTCCCCTTCTTCACCTTCCGGCCGAATCGGTCCACTCCCCCCTTCTCGCGCGGGAAAGTAAAATATGACAAGCTGCTTTCTTTAACCTCGTGTGCCTTGCCCCCCCATGCGCGGAACTGGGCGGAGGGAGGGGGGCCCACTACTAGGGTGAATACGAAGTTCCCCGGTTGCAAGAAAATAAAACGAAAAAAACCAAGGTTAGAATCGCTGATCTTAACGCAAATCACCTATGATCTAATCGTGTTTAGGGCAACAAGGGGACCGAGCCAAAATTGGGTTTAAAGCAAGTACATTTTTAGACATGCATTGAAATTAGTAATTGTGGCATAGTTATTTGAAGTTAACCTAGTTAAGGTAGTTATCTTAATTGCATCCTTTTCAGAATATCTGCAGCTAGAACATCGAGAGATCCTTCGAAATCTAGAAAACTATTATCTAAAATATAGGAGCTAGATTTACCAATTCTACACTAAAAGCTGCAATGGCAAATTAAGTTAGCCTTTAATCTTCGACTAAAAGAGAGATCTGCAAGGTGAAGTGTCTAGATCTCTAAAGGCTATCACAATCTGAATATACACTACTAGCCGCTCGACTGAGGGACCTTGTAGGCTCAGCGTTTAATAGACCCCATTCCTTGTCTTTCAACTTAAAATGCTCCGGGGCAGCTGGATTATTATTAATCAGTTCCCTATTGTGAGAAGCTACATGATCTCGCAGCAAAAGGCCAACAGGTACACCGCTGAGTATATTCCGCGCGTGACCGGTAACGGCTTGGCAAGTAGGTCGGGTTCAAAGCCGGTGTGGATCCCTCTGCTCTAGCTGTCGCCTTGGAGCATGGCATGTCACGGCAGGCAGGTAGGGCCCGATCTACGAACCCCTGGGCAGCCGATAGGCCGGTTTTTCATGCACTGCTCGTCCTTCTTAGGAAGTTCAGATGCCGACTTCAAAGACTCCACTGAACGCGCGGGATGTTGTAGATACTATCGTTGCTTCTGGTAGCGATACATATTTGATAAATCGCTCAAGAACCATCGTCGATCAGCTGGATCAATATTGCATGGCTACCTAACGGAAGGCAATTTCATAGGCAAGTCTCCAGCATCTTGTCTAGGACACCCCTCAAGGTATCATTTTCCAAGGCTGCAGCAACCCTTTCCTTGTCGGCTAACTGCTTGTTTACCTGGTCATCCTGACTGTGGGTTCCCTCCTTGATCACAACATCCACCCGGTAGTTGGGTGGAAGGGCCTGTTCTAGACGTACCCGTACACCGAGGCCGATAACGGTTGCCAGTGAACAGTGGGTAATGGTAGGGGTGATCTCGACCAGTACTCGTGTCAAAGCATTGGGATCCGCACCTTGTGATGGAGACGGTGTTATATGAATATCAGGTAAATTGACCACCGCCAGTTGACCTAAGGAAAGGGGATGTTCGGGGTCAGAAATGGTCGATATTAAATCTAAGAAATGTCAGTCGCTAGATCGAGTATAGTGGCTTTTTGTTGTTCAGACAGGCTCATGCAGTAAGTATCATGGGTTTCAGGGTAGAATATCTGGAACAGCTGGGCGTGGGGGCGATAAGAATCTGACATCCAAATATGCCATATGAAAGACGAGAAGGGAAGGAATAATGATCCCAGTAATTCCACGTCGTTATCATTATTCAATCTTCAAAATACATGGCAAACTTTTATACTGAGCATGGTTGTCTTACCGTATACTTCCTGTTCGTCAATGGGCTCCGCAGTGAATTCGTCATCACTCTCTGTATCATCAGACCACGAGATATCGTAGAAGGGATCTGATAGATATTGCGGCTTGCGCATGATTTTACTGATTTTGGCCGCG
This sequence comes from Daldinia sp. EC12, assembly GCA_002120325.1. Taxonomy (NCBI): domain Eukaryota; kingdom Fungi; phylum Ascomycota; class Sordariomycetes; order Xylariales; family Hypoxylaceae; genus Daldinia; species Daldinia sp. EC12. The sequence continues at coordinate 198,899 of KZ112929.1, forward strand.
TCATCTTTTTGTACTCTTCTCCCCTTCTTACGTTGTCTTGTAGGAAGCTGTGAAGTGTTTAGGATAGTAGGATTTGCATTGTCCTTTTCCATCTTGACCAGGCGTGAATAGTAATAGTGGCTTGGTTTCACGTTTGGTGGTAATAGTTGTTGTTGGCTAGTTATGTAATTTAAAAAACTGACCATGCACAATGATGGGAGATAATGTGAAGAGGTAGTCGTGGCAAGGATTATTTTGGTTGAAAGACTTGTAAGAGTGACCGAATTGATGTAATCAAGCAAAATGCGGGACCTAGTGTATGGCGAATGTGGTGCTTAGGGTAGTGGGGCTCAACCGGGATATCATTCAGCCGAGCTAGTTATCTTATCGATCTTATCATTTCCTTATTCAATTGGGTAGGAGGTCTAACCTCTTGTAACTTCAATTACAATATGTATCATTGGTCCATGAATAAAAAAAAAATGTCGGGCAACTCCTAGCGTAGTATTTTTATGGACAGCACCTTTATGTAGGTAGGTACGTTGCAGACAAGCTGCGATGTACTGATACTATTCAAATACATACATGCAGTACCTACTAACCCTATGTATTAAATAAATATCAAATATTAATAATTAGTGGTTCTATTCGGACCATGTAAAAATCTATTTTACGGTTTACCCATCCCCCTCAACGGAATTTGCCGCTCATTGCGATAGACCAGCGACCATAATAGACAAAACTTGACTAGTCTATAAATACACACCACACGATGTTCGTCTTTTCTCCAGATATTTTGACCCGTCATCTGCCCCTGAATTTTGTGAGTCTTTTGATTTTTGACGCCAATAAATGCAATGCGACAAGATATCCTCAAGGCTAGATGCAGGGGGGTAGATTCGCTGTGCACGGTGCCGGATATGTGATACAACCGTTGCAGCGAGCTGCGGCTGTTTCACTGACTCGACATTTATGCGCAATAAAATTTAGCAAGACCCCGTCGTCACCATATCCAAAAGTCGTCCTATCGGTGATATCATCGGACATTGAACTCTTCTCCGCTGGGGAACTTTTTTTTTTTTTTTTTTTAATAATCGCGGCGTCGTAAAAAGAGGCGTCATAATCCCGGGAAAAAGCCGTATGCTATGCGTGTCATAATACTTGCAGTAATTATTTTTTTTTTCTTTCAATCTTACTTTTCAGCTGAACGCTAGGTTGGTTTATCTAACCTAGTAGTTAAGCTGTCAGGCACGCGGAATTCTTCTCGATCTGGGCCTGTTCACCGTTCCCGCTCTCAGATCCGGACCACCGTGCCTGTCGATCTACAGGCGAATAAATAGGCAGTCCGAATATGTCGCATGCTCCGGTCAAGTTTACCGGAAAGAGATGAATAACGGCATTTCTCAAGCTCGATCGGGAAAGTCTGTCATCTTACGGAACTAGCCGTCCCAAGAATTCGGCACGTGCTACGCGTTGCTCTCTTAATATAAGAAGCAACTATTCTTGATCCTTCAGCCCTGTCAATATCCGTTATTCATGCCTACCCCAAGATCCGCTGCGCATCTTCCAGCGAGATTCGCCGTGAACCCTTACCCCTCCGGCTAGGAATTAACTGCCTATTATATCATGCCGTGATCGATTAAACCTATATTTAGTTCATAAACCTGTTATGCAGTACTCCGGCGTGAGGAACTCGCCATCATTCCGCAACCTTATAGGTGCAGCGCACAAGGAGTGACACTGCTTGCACCTATCGATTTGCGAATGCGACGGTGTGTTTTTGAACTTGGGAGACGATCTAGCTAACCACGATTATTGATGACTATATTATCACAAATCAATTAGTTCCATAGTCCTAATCCTCCTTCGGCAAGGTTGGAAGCGTAAGAAGCCTGCTGATTGGACAGACCCTCGTGGGGGAACAATTTACCTGGCAGCAGCTAGGGTGTCTCGGGTCTTCGGGCAGTTGAATCCCTACCCATTGTACGTAGGGTAGATCAATGATCAATTCCCGTCACGACGGTGTCATCTATCAGTCCATTAGGTTTAGGGATTCAAGTGACCTGAATAATACGACGTACAGATGGCGTACCGCAATTGTTGAAAAAAGGGGTCTCTGATCTCTGATTAGTGAGCCTTGCGTGGCAACGAGACGGGGGAACGCGGGTAAGCGAAGATGGCTGACGACGACCAATTATCGCTTCAAGGATACAAGTCCTTTACATTGTCAATCGTGTATATAGCCGCTCCTATTGCCTCCTGCAATGCAAATGCAAGTGCAAGTGCTTGCTCAGGTCGCTTCCACCCTTTTGCGACTCTCTTTCTCTAGCCAACTTTACATAGTACGTACTATGTAGGTACTTGTTGGAATTGGAAGACACACGAGAACTCCCCTAGTAGGCGCTGGCGCTTGCAGACCTGACCGCTAGTCTCCCAGTTAATAATGCCAGGACCGTCGACATGCAAACAGGGACAGTCTGCAGGGGGCTAATTGGGTTACTAATGAGAAAAGGAGACGATTCTAACAGATGGTGCCTATCGTTAGGTTCAGATGAGAAGGTACCTGGAGGTTTGGTTTCGGTCTCACTGTAAATTGTAGGCGCTAGAAAAGATCCCGAGATCCTTTGCCGGTTGGCCGTCCACGCAACGTCGGTAGTATGTATGTGCGTACCCCTGATCTGGTTGAGAGGTAGGCTTACACACATGTCCGTCTGGAGCATCATGGACACTAGTATTGGCAGCCACCATTATGTCGAGGCATGTCATGTATGATGAGCTTCCGCAGTATGTATGTCTATATGTAGGGTATGTAGGTTATGTATGCATCTCGCAGCCCTATTTCCATCCCAGGAACGCATACGCACATATGATTTGACATGCTACTGCGTTATGTAGGTCACTTACTATTCTCATTATTATTATTGCAGCCTCGGCGGCTATTGACTTGCCACGACAACCTTACTCGAGTACCGTAGGTACCGCTCGTATGGGAGAGCTGGAGTTGACATCTGATGCGCTTGGTTCTCCTTAAAACGTCTCAACTCTATATCGGGCCTGTTAATACTACATATGTACCGTCGGTGACCTACTGCAGTAACAAAGTACCCGGTATCCTACATAGTATGCTGAGGTGGCGCATCGTGTGACGGCTGTTGCGTTTTCTAATTCTTTAATAGCGCCTAATGTGAGACGATAACAGGTGGAGAGTCTCTGACGGCAAATGCCTAGCCTCTTGAGACGGTGGACACCCGGCGTTTCTTCTAGACTTGTTCCGTCGCGCACACAAGTTGTTAAGAGGAGCTTGTGTTTTTCGGGAGTTTATGGGCCATTCGTTCTCTGGCGTCTTTGCCCTCGACTCCCGGCCGAATGGCATCGCCTTTCCTGGGACCTGCTATGTACAGAAGTAGGCTGCTAGTTAATAAACTCCTGACCTGGTGCACTAATGTAAGCTAAGTTATGTACGAGGACGGAACCGAGCTATCGATGATACGGTACATGTGTTGAGACGCGGTATTGGCCCGCACCAGCACCACAGGGACCCAACGACGACTCTGAAATCCTGCGAACCATTTGAAGCTAACGATCGATCTTTAGATTGATTAACCACCACAATATCCAACCGAGGAACGCCAAACTGGACAAGAAAAAGAACCAAGCTTTATGCGTAGTAGTATATTATATACCGAACACCGTGGAGAAGATCTTAATATAAAACATTGCAGAATGTCTCTTTCACTCTATTGTCATATTGTCATGCGACTAATTGTGAGAAGTAGACAAGAAGAAACAAGGATCATCGCCAACTACAAATTCTGACATAGTATGTATTATTTTACAAAAAGGTATTGAGTAAAGTTCTTACGAATCCTGGCCCAGGTTACACAATTATCTAAAGAAAAGAAAAATAAAGAGGTAGAACTAACTAACAGAATTAACTGGGTCAGGTTATGTGGTACATTCCTTAAGAATTGCCCAGGTGCAATTCAGGAATAAGTACAGGTACGTAATCTGTAAGCAGGCTCATATTGGGGCCGGCAGGAACCACGCGAGGACAAGGAAGGCGAAGAAGGCAAGGAAGGCAAGGAAGGACAAGGCAAGACAGGGGAGGTCCTATAAGGAACCACACCCCTCGCGCCTTTCGGCCCCTCTCGACTCCATGGCAAACATGGTGGACTACCTAAGGTAAGTAGTACAGGTACTCAGTTGCGCAGTGAGGTACCTACCTACCTACCTACCCATTCCCACTTTCTCTCATTCCCCATTACACCACACCTATTACATATGTAGTACAATGCAGTGATAGTAGTGGATGTAGTAGTGGATGTACAAGCATATACCCATACTAAGATATGTCCCCATTTTTCTTTGGGTCCTGGCGTTCTTTCCGCTGGACTTCGCTGGACTCATGGCGACGCATGGTTATCCCCTCATCTACCTGAATACCGGGTCTTCCCTTGAAAAAGCAAAAAAAAGGACCATTTTCATGGAAGCCCACTTGCCTGACATCCATGACCCGTCCCGCCTCCCTCCCACTGCAACTGCACAAGCACAAGCACGAGCACGAGCACAACTACATGTACCACCACTGCAGTACCGCAGTACCGCTGCACCGCGTAGGTCCTTAACCTTAAACATCCTTTTTGCAGCCTGCCCATATTTCTAATACCGTTAAGCTGTACTTGGGTCACCTTAAACTCCCTTCCTTCTGGCCTTGTCTTATCTTGTCTTGCATCGCCTCGTCTCGCCTTGCTTGCTTGCTTGCTTGCTTGTTTTTGCTTTTGTTCGTAATTAATCCGCTGTGCCGACGCTCAGCTTAAGTCCCTACAACCATACTAGCGATCGACGAGCCGCAGCGATCCAACTCCATACGTTTTCGAGACGAACCAATGGTCAATTATTAAACCGGGAGGATCATAGTCTTTTGTTGGACCCGGTTGTGAGGGTTCAGTACCCGCCGAGAGGGCGAAGCAAGCCATGTCGAATAACGACCAGTCCGTTCGGAGGCTGTTACCGCAGAGCTCTAACTCATCCTTAAACTCGTTTTCATTCGCGCCGCCGACTTACCAGCCTCCCAGAGAGACCCAAAAGAGTGCGCCTCATGAGTACGCCCGTAACCAAGTACTTCCCGTGTTCTAACCGCTTAATTTGTAGATTATGTATTCGTTGACGAACATAACCGCCATAAGCGGTTGAAGGGTACGGGCATCGTCATGTGTCGGCACTATGCTGAAAGAATCGTAGCTAATGTAATTGCTAATCTATAGTGATGAGAGCATGTGAGGGTTGTAGGAGAAGGAAAATTAAGTGCGATGCTGCGACGACGAATACGTGGCCTTGTTCTGCTTGTATCCGGTTGAAGCTCCACTGCGTAAGACCTAATGGGCAGTACGAAGGCTCGCCGACGGAAGGTCCGTCTTTTGAAGCCGGACGGTCGGAATATGATGTCGCATCGGGGCAGGACAGCTTCAGAGCTATGCCCATGCCGCAGTCATCTGCGCAGCCTATGATGGCTGGTCAGCCGAAGCCCACCATGTACCCGACGCCCGGCCCTTATGCCGAACACCAAGGTGTCTATCCTCCGATGCCGTACGGAGACCCGCCTCCACAGCCGCACCAACTCCAGTATGCTACTATTCCTTCTCAAGTAGGCGTTATGGACCAGTCGTATGCTTCTGCTAGCGTATTCCCAACTCCGCCGATGCCTCAGCATTCTGCACACTCGGAACCGTCACCCGAGTCATATCAAGACCAGTACGGGCAGCAGGACCTCGCGGATATTCTAGGAGCCCTCAAAGTTGATGAAGCAGGGACAGGTTGGTTTATTTTCAAGCTGAATAAGGAATTGAATATTGATGCTAACAACTTGAAGCTCCGTACCTAAATAAAAGGATGGCATTTGCGGGGCAAGAAGAGGAACCCGCCGTTGAAGATGACGACGACTACAAGAATGTGCTGCCACCTATACCATCTGGGCCTGGTCTTAAGATACGCATACCTCCAGAGTTAATGCCAGACGATGCAACTATCATGCATTACTTTGAACTTTATTTCACTAACGTACACCCTTATGTTCCGGTTTTAAATAAGACTCAACTGTACCAGCAGTGGCACACAAACCGAGAATCGATCTCCCCATTGCTTCTAGAAGCGATTTTTGCTGTTGCCGGCCGTCTTGCTGATGAACCAGCTCAAGGACAGCAATGGATAGCCCTTGCTTCGAGTAAGCACTTTCAACGATTGCTATACCCGACTGAACTAACGTAATGTAGAACATGCCGATTCTTTTATGGATGTACCACGACTGAGCACTCTTCAAGCTCTTTTAATTATTCTGAAAGCGAGGGAGGCCTCGCCAAAACGTGGCTACTATTACCGATCTTGGATGTCCATTGTGCATTGTGTGGCTATGGCTAAAGATCTCGGACTTGACGAGCATATGGATACTCACAGAGCTGGCAAATCGTGTGGTTCTTCTCATGGAGAGTGTTTCACGAAAAGCCGCATATGGCAAACTATATTCGTATGCGAGACTATGATAGCCGCGCCCCAAGGTAAGCTATATCAATCCCAAGGCCGGTTGCTTCTCGAGATTCTAAATGTGATCCTAGGGCGGCAAGATCTCTCCGTGGACGCCGATACCGTTGACTTTAGTATTCCGAGACCTCTGCCAGGCTGTGAGGAATCCGAATATAATGCCACTCGAAATTTTTCGTATCTAGCACGCGTCGCCCGAAATTTGAATCGGGTAAATGCCGTCTACGCCAAAATCAAGAAGAAGAAGGATTGGGGTCTCGATCCTGAATTGGTCCAGCTTAATCCAACCATAACAGGATGGCTTAACGACCTACCACCCGACCTACGCATTACGTTTCCCCCGGACGGGTCGCCGCCGTGGCTTCCTTCGCATTTTATTGGAAATATGCATTCTTATTATTACCTAAGTGTTATCATTCTTCACCGACCGCAATTGTCCTTCTTGGAACCAATGGGCGCCGATGGGCAGTGGAAATCACATATGTTCCTTTGCTACTCGTCGGCTAAGGCGCTCTGCCGTCTCCAAGAATCGATGTTGCAATCTTTTGGTCTGAGCGGGCTCCAATGCATGCAACGAGGCATTAGTTTTACCATCTACGCTATTCTTTCTTGCATTGTCCTCCATCTTGTGCGTTTCTGGTGTTTTCTTGCTTTTATACGAGGATTTGGGAGAAACGAAGACTAATAGCGATTTGTTTAGGTTGCGTTGACTTCCCCTGATCCGGAACTTAACAGTGATGCACGAGACTACTTCACCCGGCATATGAGGGTTCTGGAGAGGACGATGCATTCTTGGCCGCTGCCAGAAATGTTGAAGCAAATCGACGCTGTACGAGAGGCCTTTTCAGCAGACGTCAGGAAACCTTTTGTTCTGAAACCGAGCTTTCCTTACGGGAGCCCGCATCCTAGTAGTCACTCCAGCCCGCCTACTGCTAATACGTTCAAGCCTCCTATGCTGCAAACGAGTTCGTTAGACCATGGTATGGACCCGCAGACTGGTCAGCACTCGCAAGTTAGTTATGCCAACCATCCTATTACACCCATATCCATTGGTTCCGCGGACAACAAGAGTGACTCTCCTTCTGCACAGTCGCTCTCCATAATGAACCCCGGCCAGAGTGCGCACGCCTCGACACTCTCGAGCGCGATATCACTAGGGGATCATCCCACGTGGAATCCTTCGCGTCTATTCGAGTAAGTATATCTGGTTGTCTCCTCGCGATAGGGTTAAGCAAGCCTTTACTAACTGTGAAATCACTTCAGGCAATGGAACTCGACATTCGGTACGCAGCAAATCCAATCTCAGCCAACTTCGGTGGCTCCACAGTCCAGTTCTCTAAGTGTTCCCTCATCTTCAGGTGCTCCCGAAGTCCCGACGTCACAGGACATGCAGCTTGCAGGCGCGTCTTTACCGGCCGTGACACAGCCCTTGTCCCATCAGCAGTATTCGGCTCCACCCGTACAGACCTTTGTTACTCCAGCTATGTGGCAAGAGTCAGTTGCTAGCGTTTATGAAGGCGGTCTCAAGCGACACTGGGATTACGATAATGGCACTTCGATTGCCCAGCCGATCAAGCGCCGTTAAGCCGACTACGCAAGTACTAATGAACGCCTATTCAGATATCACATCTCTCTTTGGTACAATCCTGCCTGAACGACGGATCTTAACAATCAACGACTGAGTGGAAACGATTCAACGCTGACATGCGGGGATACGTCAACTTTGTTGCCCATCTATTAATTACCATTTACCATCTATAGATTTCATCTATTTAACCATGACATGTATAACAGGGGGTATGTACTGAACTAAATATGCTTGTATAGGGTGGGTATCAGAAGGGCAGTGAGTAGGGAAAGGAAAGATTTGTTATTAACGATATCAAAAGTCTAGCTGGGACAACGAAAATATCACCGGAGAGGTTATACAAAAAGGCCTATGGACGTATGATTGGAGGTCTAGGCCAGGGACAAAGTCGAGGGGTGGGCGATCTTTGACAAATTAGTTTCTGCTGGAAAGAGAAAAACGGCAGTTGTTCAAACTTGGCAAGGCGTTTCGAGGTAGCATTTGGGACGCGACCCACGAGGCAAAAGATAAGGCCTATTGTGTTTCTATTTTTTTTTGGAGTTGCCTTTTGTACAATAGGATCTGCATGGCGACGGACGGGTGGTTCTGTTTTTACTAAGATATACATGATACCACGGGTTTTTACGTTAGGAGAATGGGGGTTAAAGAGGAAAATATCCATATACCCACACCTACGTTGTTGCAGAGTGGGATAAATACGTAACGGGACAAAGGAAAAATAGGAGGCCTTTGCTTAGGTGCTTGGTGTGAGCCTCGCGGAATTATAGACAGTTGCGCGTTTGGGAAGCTAAAACTTGTGTACGAGTATATGTGTGTGCGTGCGTGCGCGCGAGTCTTGGTTTGAGAGATCGACAGAGATGTAAATAAAGAGGACATGGTGTGACATAGTAGCTACTTGGTTACGAGTGTTGTTAGGCCTGATGGTCTGACATACGATCGGGTCACCAGATATTTATTATACGATATTGGTTGTGTAGGTACATGTTGAACGTTGCTAGCGTCTGTAAATGGCAATGCTAGCTTGTAAGCTCCTAGGCTATGGACGTATAATAGACTAACCGAGCGGACGGGACTCAAGTTTATACTTTCGAGGATTATCAACATTTTATTCACGACATGTAGGTATTGTAAGGGGGGTAAATTGATGTTGTATTTCTAAGAATCTAATATGTGGGGCTAGGCCCTGAGATCCCAAATAACAGACTAGGCTTACGTAACCCACCACAGTATCAAGTATAAACGCAGAGATGTATAACCACTTACGGATAAGTATAGGGCTTAGTAAAATTATTGAATCGTCATGCCTTATCAGATATACATTATAATCATATCTATTCAATGTATCCCAGCCTTTCAGCCCTTTCTTTCGGAGTAAGGGCCGGAGGCTGCCGTATTGGAGCCAACCCTTCTCGGGGAGGTAGGTTTTTGCTTCGGTACTTAAGGTATGATCGAAACCCCTATACCTACCTTCTCAACAAATCAGCTTACATGCCCTCGCAAGATATATACATAACGACGAATTATCCCGCGAGGAAATTCAACTAATACCCGGACTCTGTAGCTGACTACCCGGATGCGTGTAGTCGTGAGGAGGAGTATAGTCTGGGCCCTACGCCTCATGTAGTAGGTAGATAGCTGGAAAGAGAGTGAGGTGAGAGAGAAGAGTGTATATACCCTAAGTGCGTGTGACGTACATACAAAAAATAACGAACTACATACAATACCCGCTTACCTGTCCTATCGACTTTTCTCCTCTCTGTTTGTACCCCCTAAACACTATTGGACTCCTTCTAGAAGCAGCTGAGAGGAGCTTCCACACCCACCCGGGTATTTCGCTAGACGCATATCCGCGTCGGGGACGTCGTACACATAGGAAGGTGTAAGTGGAAGCGTTTACTATAGGGCTATTTACGATATTCAAAGCGTATAACCGCGGTCAACCGAGCCGCTGTATCCCCATCCCGGAGTTGTTGTGTTACCAACTTTACTAACACCAAGGTCAGACGGAACGTTGGTTGCTATACTGTTGTTGCACAGACCAGCTGCCCGTATGTTACCAAGTAAGTACGAGAGTACAACAACAACAACAGCAGCAAGCAAGCAGCTAAGCAAAACGCCAAGGTCCGAAGGATTCTTGTTTGTTTGTTTTTTGCGGGAGGGAACTTTAGTAGGTTGGCTGGGAAGGATCCTTTTGAACGTCATGCCTTGTTAAGAGTAACTTGGGGCTTATCGTATTTTTTACGACTTTAGGTTGATTCCTGGCGCCATTTGTTGTATAACACCCCGGAACCCCCCATCTGATCTACTTCCCTATCTCTCTTTACATGGTAGTTAGGAATGTGTTACTTAGTTAAGTACCTAGATTAGGTAGGTAGGTACCTATGTATGTACGTTAGTTATACGAGCATAGATCTAGTTATCTATTTTACATGCTTGAGGTTGAGGTTCAGGCAGGCTGGCATCTTTATATCAACCCAGAATGGTACGATATAAGCACGTAATGCGGCTTATCCGCCCACGCGGGCGCACCCCGTTTGGCTCATCTCGTTTAACTTTTAGGTTTCTTGTTAACTTACCTAAATAACCTACTATTATATACCTCACCCACTTAAAGACTTATACACACAGGTTGTGTACTTAAAGTAGTTATGTACTATGACTAACTAGTTACCTAGTTAGTTATATCGTTAATTAGTTGTCATAGTAAAGATGTAAGGTTAGGTATTTATGGAGGTACATACAATCTCATACATCCAATCCTCCCCTCTTCTTCCCCATGTCCCCTCCTCCTCCTCCTCCCCAAGGGTCCCAAAAAGCAAAAGCACTATTAAGGCACGGTGCATAAGCACCTCCCGCCGGGCCGTGCGGCGATTGGTGGAAACTTAGTCTGATGTCTGGATGTCTGGGGGTGTTTTCCATTTCGGCTGCGCTATTACTACATCTAGCATACGCGCATACAATATGTAGGTATCTACACATCTACATATGTACATACCTACATAGGATTTTGTTTGAGCCTAGGTTGTTGGGAATTACGTATGTCCGTGTGTTATGTGCCTAGGATATACATATGTATGTTGGTTCCATACATAACCTCATACCTGGAGCTATATCCATAACATATATTAAGTACCTCACCTATGTATACCACTTATACGCCCAAGACCGCACCCGACTTAGCCTAGTTTAGTCAGAAAGGATCGGGCCGGGGTTCTACATCTGGCCATATATAATATACATAACGTACATGTCCTGGACATACATTAAAACGGCATTATCAGATGCAATGTACAAGTACATGTCTACACATCTCATAGTACCTAACAACCCCTTGCATCGGCGAATCACATGCCTGCAACCTCACCTCAAACTTTCAAACTTCCTCGGCACCCTTCAACAGCAAGCCTCTCAACCCCCTCTCCCACCCCACTGGTTGTCTATTCTCCGGTCGCTGCGACCATCCCTCCGTGTCCTAACTCCGAGTTACTTTTCCCCCGAGCTTACATAGGTAGGTAACTTAGGTAGGTAAACATCCACCCATCCATCCATCCATCCGTTCTACATACATATTTGGTACACACATGCCTCTCCATACATGCGTTGCCGTAACGAGAAAAGGAAGAGGGAAAAAAAAAAAAAAAAAAAAAAAGACATGTTGACTGATCACATTTACACATTTACACTTATCATTGGCGCGGCCGTCGCTCCGTGCTTATTGTGCGACGGGGAAAAAACAAGCCGGCATGCCAAAAAAAAATCAATATATATGTTCAACGGGCTATTCAGCGCAAGCAAAAAGAAAACCAGGGCGCGTGTCTCCATAGGATTCCAGCTGCGTATACGTTGAGAGCTTTGAGAGACTAGCTACCTAGCTAGCTACCTTAACCTAGGTACTTAGGTACTGTGGATGCGAGAAGCCTTACGAAGCGGAAGCGGGACGGATAGAATGCCCCCCGAATAACTATCGTGACTAGCAGATATACCTCGAAAGTCTCTCCTCCAGACCTCGAGACTCGGAGAAAATGGATCAACTTATGGTATGGTTATCAATCAGCAAGAAGCCAGAATAGCCCCATAGATTATATGTAACCATGCAGCGAGCAAATACAGACCTGAGCTCACGCATATCCGACATACTTGGAGAGAACTTACAACGTACCAACATAGTACGTACATCAAAGGTAGTTTACCTAGGTAGGTATGTAGGTAGGTAACTACCTGTTATACAAGCTGTCTCAAGCTATCCCCTCTCACCAGAGCGAAACCTCTGAGCAACAAGCAACGCTTAATCCATACAATTACTCATCATTATCTCGTCATTCAAAAACACTTCTGTTCGCGATAAATCTAGAAATGAATTGAACCTCTCTAGACAGGAGCTTGCGCTCATAAACGCAATTTAACTAAATTTTCGTAACAACATATAACATGCCAACCAACGCCAGACCGGGCCAGGGCCAGGCTCAATTCCCGAGCCCCTCTATCCCTTATGACAGAACACCCGCCCCCCTTTCCCCTGTGTAACGAACGACAAACCTCCGTAATACCGCAAATAACCCATTGCGAGGAGTAGTTTGGGATGAAAATCGTATGCCACCTTAAAACGCCCCTAGAAACATTGGATCATGCAACAATAATGCTGTAATTAATTCGCGTCTTAATTCCATGCCTTGGAAAGAGGGCTCGCCACCTTGGGCGCGAATTGCAGGCTCTTGCGACGAGCCGCCATGAGACGCATAAGAATGCCCTGGTCCTTCTCCTTCTTAACGAATCCTTCACCTAGGTCCGTGTACACGCTCTTCTTCGGCGGGCAAGTCCTCATCAAAAGCTGCTCCCTCTCCTCCATATCTTCGTCGTTCACCGTGCTGGGACTGTCCGGGCTGATATCCATGGCAAATCTCGCAACAGCTTCGGGAGCCGGCGTCTTGGGAACGGGGGTGAGCATACCAAGCTCGCTATCCCAGTCATTGTCACCGGGCGCGTCCTCATCCTCATCATGATCCGAGGGGGTACGCATCCAAGCGGTGCTATCCCTGCGGCTAACGTGATTGCTCGGGACGGTTTGACATTCCCGGGGCTGCCCCGTGGTATTCTTCATAGGAGTAACCAGAGTGCCGTTGAGGTTAGCGAGTGCCTTGGGCTCCATGCTCTTTCGGCGGTTGCGTCCGCCACGAGGAACCAGAGAGGTATCGATGTAGTAAGGTGCCTCATCAAGCCACTCATTTTCACGTTCGCAGCTAGAAACCACGTTAGAGCAATAATCATGATATATCCACAATAGAAGGACTTACTCCAAGACCCAACCGACACCGACACACTGTACGAGACCGTTGCTTTCCCTGACCTTTTCCAGTGTTCGCTTGCCACCATCTTTGTATACAACGTGTGTGATTCCAACCTTAGTTGCTGAGCCGTCGTCGTTAGTGCTGGTTGGGTTCCAGGGCCAGCTCTTGACACAACGAGCTCCCATCTGCGAGAGTAATTCAACGAATACAGTGCTAGCATCTGCGCCATCACTTGTGTGTACATCAACAAATACGACTGCACCTCGGAGTAAAGAGTTGTTCAGGTCTCGGCGAGGAGTACGCGCTGGTGTGCCAATAGAAGACCAGATGTCCGCTTTTAAAGGAGTGATGGGGGGGTGTTCTTGCGCATCATCTCCGTTAATGTCCATCTGGGATGCATCTTTGGTGGGAACGGATGAGGTTACTGTGCTGTTCCTAAAGAGGTTAGGACGATTGGCGGACAGCTTTGACACGCTTACGCTGAGCTTCCTGAAAATGCCGGGAGTGGAATCGTCAGCAGGCTTCAACGGCACCTTGGAGACGGTGTGGAAACTCCTAGGCGCAGACGGTCGGACAGGAGTAACCGGCTCAAGACGACGCTGAGCAGCGTTGTTGCTCAGAAGAGCTGGGTCGATAGGCATAGCATTCTCATCGCCATACTCCTGGCTGGCGTCAGAAATTGAATCATCGTGAGCATGGTTCTCTTTTGGTTCCTCCACTTCAGTTATATCCTCCATAAGAGACATCTCATTGGCCTCGGCGGCAAGTTCAATGTCTTCGGCCGTAATGGGGATGTCATCAAACTCGGGCTCGTCATATCTGGCAGCGATGTCGGCCTCAAGGGCAGCTTCAATTGCAGCCTGATTCTCCATTTCGGCACGGATCCTCATCTCCTCGTCGAAGAAGCTCCTGCTCGGTGTAGACTCGGCCGGAGCAGTGTCGTTCTCTTTGAGCAATGAGAAACCCTCATCCTTGAATTCGGGAGAGAATATCTGCGCATCATTGCTAGCCTTGGCCGGGCTCGCGATTTTCCGCTCATTAAATTGGTTAACAGGCGGAACAAAACTAAATCGCGGACCCCTCGACACTGATCGAATGGCACGGCTGGCAGCCTTGACCGCGCTAGATGGCAGTCGGGGGGCCCTGGTAGTACTGGGTGTGGGTGTTGAAGGAGCACCAGTGAAGGTGAAAATCGTGTTATATTGACTCTTGTTAGGAGTCATTCCACTGGATGCAAGCTCATCCTCAGAATCAGACACATCATTGTCTTTAAGGTCCTCAGCTGTCAAGCTAAATTCAGGCCTGTCGGCTTGCTTGGGAGGTGACTGAGGAGGTGTTGTGGTTAGTGCCGGGTTAGGCGCCGCCTCCTCTTTTGTTTCAAGCTCATCGACATCCATAGGGTCATCAGCTAATTCGTCAGCTCCAACTTCAGCTTCAGCAACTGGCTCTTTCTCCGCTTCAATTGGCTCTAGTTGTTTAACTTCTATATCTTTGATAGGGAGCGGGTTTTCTCGGAGAGCCGGATCCGCATGCCGAGGTAGGACGGCAGATAAACGGCCCGGGAAAGCAAGCTGAGATGATGATTCAAGCTTAGGTTGGTTTTCTTCCGTTTCCTCGCTGGATTTGGCTTCATTCTTTGTCTCCATAACCTCCTGCTGTTCAGGTTGTTGCACTTCTTCAGCCAGAACCTTCTCCTCGGTTGGAGAAGTTTTAGGTCCAAATAATTTCATGGAATTGCTTATTAGCGATTGCATAGGCGGTACTTGCATCTTGAACGGCGATGCAGGGCGTTTAGCCGGCGATTGGAAAAGAGACATTTTCACCGGCGAACGGTTAATACCGTTGGACTCTTGAGCAGGTTGGAACACCTTAATAGGCACTGAAGGCCTCTTGGCAGGCGACTGCAGTATGGAAGTTTTAGGTGGCGATGATGCTGTTTGTTGTTCCTCCATGGAGGATAGGACAAACGGAACGGCATCGACCTTCTTCGCAGGCGATTTCATCATATCCTTAAAGGGAGAAGCAGGCGGCCTGCGGGCAGGGCTTCCAAACACTGATGAACCAATTGGCTCAGTTGCTTCTTGAACAGCTTCCTCTGTGTCATCGGGTTGAGGCTGAAGGTCAAGTTTCTTTGTTGCAGGCGGCTTCACAGGGCTCTTCATTAAAGGCTTGAGAGGGGTCTTCTCCAACGTAGCAAGCTCATCATCCGAATCAGTATCTCGCGACAATGCTAGGTTCTGCGCATCCTTCTTAGGGCTGAGAGGTGACTTCTCACGGGTTTCACTAATGGCTGACTTTGTGCTGGCCCTGGTAGTTCTGCCAGTAGCAGCGGGCTTGCGAACAGGCTTCGCACGCATACCAGTAGCTGTCTCGGTAGTCTTTGCCTTAGCTTTAGTGACTGTGGTAGGCACCAAATTCTCCTTTTCTGGTTCCTGGAAGGTGACTGTCTTCTTAACAATCCCTGCAACCCGGGAGGTAGGTCTAGAGACAGCAGACTTTAGGCCGGGTGTTGGCTCAGTGGAAACACTCGTGGTGATTACACCAGTGGCTGCTTTGGTGCTTGCCGTAGCGCGCGTGCGCGTCGTCTTTTTGGCTGGTTCAGTGGATGTTTTGACGTTACTGTTTTCAGTAGCCGTCTTCTTGGTTCGTGTAGTTGTACGTGTGGTCTTCGCTGGCTCTCGTTTAGGAGCTGTGGCTTCTGTGGCAACTTTCTTGGCCCGACCACGCGTAGTCCTGGTTGCAGTTGGCGCATTGTCAATGGACGCCTCCGTCTCGGCTTCGGGTTTAGATCCGGCAACCTTCTTTGGTCTTCCTCTGGTTTTTGCTGGCTTATTCATTGTACTTGTTTGCTCAGCGTCGGTTTGTTGGTTATCTTCATCTTCTTCGTCAGATGGAGTCTTCCGCTTAGCGGGACGCGACGTTGTTGCGGTTCTTGCAGTTTTAACTGGAGCTGCCTTGACAGATTTTGCAGTGGTGGAGGCGGTCGCAGCGGTTGCAGTGCTAACTTTGGTGTTCGCGGCGTCCTTGGCAGCTGCTCTGGCACGCGTCATTCGCTTCGGAGGAGTGGCGACTTCCATGATGAAGAATGATAAAAAGAAAAAAGAGAAGTATAAAGAAATTACCTACTTGAATAAATCGAACAATACCTTGGACGATGTAATTTGGTCGAGGTATTGACCGAATTGCAAGGTTAAGGTATCTTCAATTGTTGGATGTAGGATATCATTCGGGATGAGGTTAAAATCCAAGTCTTCGCGGCTTCTTATTTTTCATGTTTATATTTATTGGGGCCATAGCTCTTTCCGCCTTTGTCATTGGTTCCACACGTTGGCCCACCAACTAGTCACGGTACGTACCTACCCATATATTCCACCTGTCGCGTGTCACCTTTTCGTCCAATCATGTATTTCAATTCAGAATTCATTGAAATTTACAACGCGACGCCGTTGATTTTTTATCGCGAAGTGGTGAAGTGGATAATAATACGGTCTATCAGGGTTTAGTCTCTCTTACGAAGAAGAGTAGACAAGCCTAATTCTTTTTCACATCATTCCGCTCATTTCTAGGCTATTGAGGACGCCTCTATATCTATTTCACTATTCTTTTGCAAACATTTCGATATGTTTTCTGTACCTATTATGCTCTCTATAGAAACCGTACATTTCCCTAGTTTAATTTAAATGACTATGTCAGGTATATTTAAAATCCGTTACCTAGGTAGTTAGATAGACCTCTTACTTCTAGAATCCCCAATATTTGTTTCGCTTATAGATGAATACGATTACATTACATTGAATGATCATTATGGACTAATCAGATTATCTTAGGCAGAGTTGCTTGAAAGGATATTGGCAGTGACATGATTCCACCTATAGCTTCATATCTCTTCAATACTTGACGTATCATCGTGATACCGGCTTTCGTACGTATATGTTAATTCTAACTCAAGCATATTGAGCCTATAGGCTGTTTCTGTCCGCCTCAATGGCATGGCCCGCGTTATTTTCATTGTCCTGAGATAACCTCAGACGTTTGCTCTTCAGCCAATTATTGAAGAGCTATCAATTATATCATAATCCTTACCGTGCCTCGCATGATGCGGTATTACATTTCCTACGAATGAGGTCGACGTTTGACGGTCGCCTCGACTCCTCTCTCGAGGCTGATTACTAGAGGCGTCCTTGTATTTTGGAGGCGCCTGACGCTAAAACCTCACATCCCTTGCCTTAGTAGCAAACATCTGTCGAAAGTATTAGTGTATATCGGTAACCGATTTTGATAGTTGCTATCGAGGATGGGCTCTATTATGTATATACGGACCTCTAAGATGTCTCTCGCGTGGTCATCGACAATGCTACACTCATAGAAAACGAGTCCTGATATAATTTTGACGTCCCCTTTTTTGGTCATGGACTCTTATTGCTACGTTCCCTTTGGTACCGAACCTGAATGTAACCAATTCCGAATCCTTACGTTATTACCCGGCTCAGGGAAGCAGCCATTAGAATGTCTTCTTGAACATGGGGATATAGGCAAGTCACCCCCTTACGAAGCCATCTCCTATGTCTGGGGCGATCCTCGCGATAAAGCCGGCATTATATGCAACGGCAAACCCTTAGATATTACCGCTGGCCTTCATACGGTGCTATGCCATTTTCGCTCTGCGTCCGAGAAAAGAAGTTTGTGGGCAGATGCCATATGTATAAATCAGAACGATAGTAATGAGCGAGGAAGCCAAGTCGGTCGTATGAAAGATATATACTCGAAAGCCGATCGGGTCCTTATATGGCTTGGCGAAGAGAAGGATGAAAGCGATAGGGGTATCGCAGTGGCCTGGGACATCGCCCACGCCTGCCATCAATATACATCCTATGGTGGCTCTCTTGTAACAATAAGTTTTGACGACGGGCTCGCGCTTCAGCTTTTTGGAAAATTCAGGGATAAGTCTGAGTTCCCGCGGCTATCAGCTTTTGCTCGAATTATCGAAAGACTGTGGTTTACCAGAGTTTGGGTAGTCCAGGAGCTTGCTCTGGCAACGGAGGCGATGGTATTCTGTGGGAATTCGCACATCAGCTGGACTGATCTTCTCGCCGCCATAACCGCTCAAGATCATTTAAACTTATGGCTTTCTGACCATGAGCGTAACGCATATGTCTTCATCCTTGAGAGAGCACGCGAGGAGTGGCGTGCAGGAATCCGACGAAGTCTCCTTAGTGTCCTCTTTCGATATCGAATACTCGATGCTACCGACCCTCGGGATAAGATCTTTGGTTTAAATGCTTTAATTAAAAGCGAGCTTTCCGGCACTCAGGCCTTGCAACCCAATTATAATGTTAGTACTACGGAGTTGTATACTGCCGTGGCAAAGGAGATACTGGATCATTCTCTAGATCTCAACCTCCTATCCGTTCCACGACGTCTCTCTGGTGTCGGTCCTTGTAATTTGCCGTCTTGGGTACCTGACTGGACCAATACTCGGCTTACCGCGCCATTAGGCCTAGCAAACTATTCTGATATCAACGAGTTAAATTTTACCGCAAGCGGCTCTTCGAAACCCGATGTTGCGCTTGGTGCGGACTCGAACCTTCTTGGCGTCCAAGGCCATCGCGTAGATCGTATTGCTTCTGTCGGCACAGTTCTAAGATTAGAGCACCTCCCACGGACAAACTATCATGGTATCCGCATCCCGAAATGCGCCTTCGTCTTAGACGACTGGTGCCGCGTTGTTAGACTGTGGGAACCGGAGCCATACGTCACCGGCGAATCGATTCGTGATGCCTTCGTGCAGACATTAGCAGCTGGATCCTGTCATGAAAGCATTGAGACGTTACGTGCACAATTGGACATATTGGAGAGGAATGCTACGATAGTAAGATGGCTTAGGTTTTTGCCTACACATTTTCCGGACTGCTTGGTGGACAAGATCATCTACCTAGTTCACGCCGTGCTATTCTATGACCGGACTGACCAAATGACTCTGGGCTTCAGAATCCCCCTATCATCACTAGCGGATCGCCGAATCTTTAGGACCGACAAAGGGTATATCGGCTTAGGATCCGCTTTAGCGGAGGTAGGTGACGAAGTCGCTGTCGTGGCAGGGGCAAGAGTGCCTCTTATCTTGAGGAAAAAGGGGTCGCAATGGACATTGCAGGGCGACTGCTTCTTAAAGGGGATTATGCAAGGCGAGGCATATCGCGAAGACGAAACTTCTCGGATGTGGATTGTTTGAAGCCTTCCTCCATTCACATAGATATCTTGGAAATATTCAATTACTATTATGTATTATATTACCTCGACGCTGCTCGGCCGATGTTCCACAACGGGGCATTTAATAGATTTGCTATATTAGCCGTAGCCTATCAGCTACCATTATCAGGACCAGGTCCATGGCAGTAAACATTAATCACTTTTCGCTCTAGGGAATATCACCTGCATGTGGGAGTTTTCTTCATTAACAGATATATACAGTGATGTATATATGTGGGCTGAGAGGTAAATTCTCCATCACAGCTGATTTCCGGATCTTCGTCGCCCTATGTAAGGTAGATCTTGGTTTACTTGATATCCACATATGTCGCTCAGCTAAACAAATGCCGATGACGCTAAATCCTTCCGATCAATGGAGCAATTCACGTCTCATCCTCACAAGCATCTTTCAACCCTGTGGCGGTTGACGAGACGAGCGTGTAAGTGATTATTGAGTAGTGTAGGTATTACAAGTAATTACTATGATATTCGAGGTGTAACTGGTTGGTCCCCACTTGCTGAAACTCCTGCCAAGAAGACGCTATATTCGAGGAGGCGCCCGCGTAACCCACGATAAACTACAAGTGGACTTTTACCTTTTTGCCCCTCCATTTGCGGACTAGGCTTCTCGTAAATTTTCTTCCTTTCCGAATAATTAATTAAAAAAAAATCAAGCTTACTCAAGCCTAACTGCGCCGCTGGCATTTCAAAGAAATACGACTTTCAGCCCTATTCCTCCCGAGACTTATGGGACTTAAAGTTATGGCAACTCAATTCAATGCAAGTTGATCCTACGAACACGAACACCAGAAAATGAAGGTGGCTACTTCATTATATTCGAATCAACGATGTGACTTGTGTCTCAAGAGAAGGATGAATAGGAGGAGGTAGACATCCCCTTCTTATCATCAATGCTATCTACTATGCACTATGTGCCGAGAATCATGAATTATCGCGTCGCCAGTTTCTTCAGGGGATACATGTCGAACCCCCCTAGCTTCAAACACCTCCTTTGTCATGGCGGTGTCTCAACCCCTGCCCACAATTCGGACCCCGGCCACGGCCACCCTTCCCGGTTCGGGACGTTCGAGCCTCAGCAAAGCACAATAACAACGCTCGATAATGAAATTTCCCACTAACTCGGGAAATCCCTGCTTCGCTATCGCGAACTCCAGACTGGGCGAGCTCGCCTCTGTCAAGCCTCGACCTGCATCAGCCTGCATCAGCCTGCATGAAATTTGCCGTAGACTTTGTTAGACCGCGCTTCCATGGCAAAAAGGGACTGAGCTATAATGCTAGTAAGTTAGTACCTAGTGGTAGCTAAACCGAACCCCGGTCGAAACGAGCTTCAGAAATGTCAAGACAAGAGAAAAGGTCCTCTTCTTTTCGTTGAGGCTCGCGATCTTGGCCGCGTAGTAATGGCCCCATATCCTACCGTAATAATCTACCACTTTATCGTGCCGTGGTTCCCCCCTCTTGGCTCGAATTTTCTCTATCTCTCCCCTTCTGTGTGACCTGGTGTTTCCCTTCTCGATGGCTTCAACTCCTAAGCGCCACCCAGCTTCCGCGTGATGCTTACTTGCTTGCTTGTTCGCTAGCCTGCCTGTTTCGAGACTTGTTCGTCTGTCGTTCCTTTCGCTTGCTTACGCGCCTAATCTGATGTTTCTTCGGATCTGATCCGGTATAATTCCTCTCATTTTAATATCGACAGTCAACGTCCAAGCCGAGAAGAAAAAAAAAGGGTCTCGTACGATCAAAGTCTTCGCCACGCTCACTATACGAAAAAAAACACCATCGGGTTGATCCCGCGTAATTAGGACAAAAAACGGCTGGTCTGTTTATATATCATTTTATCTCTCACTTAATCGTATACATCTATACAACTTAGATCGTCGCTGTCGACGGTTAACGTCGCTCATCACGGCTATACCAAGGGTATTAGTGAGTGAGTGATCGCTCCTAATTTTCATATATCAAGGATGAGGGTATCGCGTTCAGCGCTACTGCTATCCGCGCTGAGCTCCCTGTCGCTCGTTCAGGTGCGTACTACTTTTATAATGCTACGATCAACTATACTCAACTACTTATAGGCCGGTACGTATCGTGTCTACGACCAACCTGTGAAGAGAGGCTGGTTAGAAGACCTGCTCAACAGTCTCAACGGTGGTAGCAATGGTGAAGGCAAGGGTCAGAATGGCGCCGTCACCGTGACCGAGACAGTAAGGCAGACGATCACGGTAGGGGCCGGAGCGATAGGGGGATTCAATGGCACCGCAGCCGTCACTCAAACAGTAACGGTCACCGAAACTGCCACCGCTGCTGGAAGTGGACTTGGAAACGCAATGTTCGTATATCATCCTTAGGACTGATGATGTAGAAAGTAGCTAACGATAATCAATAGCGGAGGCCTACTGTCATTCATCACAACCACCGTCTTCGACACCGGCAATGCGCCTACAGTAACGGAGACGGCCTTAGCCTCAACAGTAACGCAGATTGCCACCGAGACGGCTCCGGCGGTGACGGTGACGGAAATTGCGACTCAGATGGCGCCCGCTGTGACGGTTACCCAAATGTCTACCGAGACCGCTCCCGCCGTAACAGTGACGCAAACTACAACTGAGACGGCTCCCCCGGCTCCCCCGGCCCCGCCGGTGACAATAACGCAGATCTCTACCATCATGCAGGCCGTAACTGAAGCCACGACCGTTACCCAAATGTCCACCGTCACCATGACGCAGCCAGCCATCGCCAACACGACGTCAGCCCCGCCCCCGGCGTCAACTCCCAGCGTCACGGTAACCGTTACCGAAACTGCTTCGGCCCAGTGTCCCACTTCATCTGCTGCCGCCGCTGAATCATCCACATCCGCAGCACCAGCCACTTCAGCAGCCGAGACGTCTTCCTCAGCCGCAGCGGAAATCCCGTCTTCGTCGGCGGCCGAATCTCCCGTGACCACGTCTACGGCCGCCGGGTCTTCTCTCCGACTACCCGAAGTCGCTCCGTCAACACCCACGCCCACGCCGACTTCGATAGCCGAACCTACAACGCCTCTCGCAGCGCAGTCTTCCCTCGCTCTCCCCGTCGAGACCCCACCGGCCGCCAACAACGCCGGCAGCAACGTGACTCCCGCCGTGCCCGCCGTAACGGCTACGACTTTCGCCGGCGCTAACGAGGGCCCGCCGATCGATCTCACCGGCATCACGCTGACGAATATTCTAACACTAGGAGCCCTCGGCCGGATTTAAGCTGTAGAAGTGTCCTTGGACGAAGGTGGTTTGAATAGGGAAAAAAAGGGGGGGATGGGGGAAGGGAAATTGTCCCCCCTAAGAAGGCTGTATAATAATCACCATTACCATCATCAACAACATCGTTATCACATTCCCTTCAACTTCTTATTTTCAGCATTCCGATAAATACTTATCTATCTATATATATATATATATACACAACGCAAAACGTGATTTCAAGTAACCCCCCTTTTCGAATGGATGGATGGATGATTACGGCGAGAGAGAGAGAGAGAGAGAGAGAGAGAGAGAGATACAGTTAAAGAATTAAGGGCTTACGTTTTTTACCACGGGAATTTGCAAAGAGCACATGAGTTGTACATAGCCTTTTCTTTTCTTCTTCTGCTTCGCCTTCGCATTTGCTTTCTCGCCGCTGAAATACAAAAGCAAAAACTACCTACATAATTGAGTCGAGGCTGGCCTTGAACTGAATCGTTAGGATGACGTGCATATATGATATATATGATATGTGACATGCGATAATACGTGCGAAAAATGAGCGCGAGAATCGATTCTATAAGGGTATCGGGTATCTCCAAAGGTATTTTGCTAATCTATTATGCCAAACGCCATTACCATATGGGGTAGTTTTTTTTTTTTTTTTTAATATCCTATATACTTGCCCACTTCGTTCACTCATCCTTCACGACTAAGGCTCCTTCTCTTCAACCTCCTTTTTCCTCAACGCAGCCTTGAGTTTCTTCGCTTGCCTCTTACTCATCGGCACATTATCCCCCCCTCCTCCTCCTCCAGCACCTCCAGCACCACCCTCCCCTCCTTTCTCAGCCGTCTCACCCCCTCCATTCTTCCTTTTCCTATTATCTTTTCCTTCCACAATCTCCTTTGATAATTTCGCCTGTTGCTCTTCGCTACGCTCCGCCACGTTCATGATATCCACCACGCCCCTGAACCCGCTGCGCTTGATCCCCTCGTTCACCACCACGCCCCGCGGGTTCACGCCCAGCGCCTCCATGCCCCGATCCGTAGGCAGACCCCAGACGGCGAGCAGATTCACGACGTCGGCGGGTCCCCGCAGGCTCATAGCGCCGTGCGCCTCGCTGCTCAGAACCAGTCCGCGGCCGCGCGTCGCGCGCACGAGCTGCACCACGTTCCCCGCGAAGTTAGCGCGCGCGCGCGCGTCCGCGTCCGGCCTCAGCGCCCGCCCGTACGCGACTTCGAACCGCAGGCCCCGCGCGACGGCGGCCATGCAGGGCTTCGGACGCAGGTGGAAGGGCAGGCGGGTCGTCAGGTCGAGCGAGATGATGGAGACTTCGGTGGCGCTGACGGTGAGGCAGGCGGCTTGGAAGGCCTTCTCGGTCTGCGGGCGCAGGGCGAGGATGTCGTAGGCCTGTGCGGCTTTGGGGAGCTGTTGGTTCTGGGAGGGGTCGGAGAAATTAACGGTTAAGCGGCGGAGGACGGTGGGGATGCGCTGCTGCTGGCGATTTTCGGTCTGGGAGGTGGAGGAGGTTGTGGTAGATATTTGCGAAGGGAATTGGGGTATCGGATTTGGGATCTGCGAGGGCAGCGGGGCGTCGAGAGTGTGGTTTAGCGCAACGACGTTGTACCCAAGTTGAGAGCTGAATCTCAATATGCGCTCGAGCTCGGCGGTGCTGGTCGAAGGCGACCAGGCGATGTTGAGGTCGTATAACATTTTGCTATGGGGCTGAAGAGCATTTCGATCCTTGACGAAAATGTCTTTATGAGCTGAGCAACATGCTCGTGCTCTCTAATTAAGAGGCTTGAGCCGGACAACTGGAAGGCTTTGATTTCCTATGTCATTGGTGAACTGTGAATTTGGATATCGGAAGTTTTAATCAATAAGGTCCTTGCTTAAGATATTTGATAGGCAAGTAGCTAGGTACCTAGTGGGGCCGGTACATGTGGAATGCAGCTACACCTACCTAACACCTTTCAGCAGAGCTCAGCTTGCCGGTCAGCCGCTATCGATAGTGTTGTGTGACGGTGTACATAGTAATTTAGGGAATTTGAATCGGAACATCCAATGTCTTATCTTTTTGGGTCTTGGGTCTTGGCCTTCGAAGCACAGCCCCCCGAAGGTGACGCGCATCTCGCATGAGGTTGCGAAAGCTTCAGCCAACATGGCACTTAGAAAGAAAGCAATTGATTTTATGATTGTCGCCTTAACTATTTTAATCCTTGCAAAATAACACCATAACACAACCAGCAAGATATATTCCTAATCTTTTTGCCAATATCCTTTCGTATCCTTTCGTATCCTTTCTTCTCTCTTGGCGATTCATTCTTACGAACACGCGAACCTATCTTAACCACCTAGACGAACCTTGTAACCGCTTCGATTAGCGCAGCTTTTGAGTTGCGATACCGTCCTAGCACCTCGACAAGATGTGTCTAATATTTACCTGTGGCGAGCACACCTTCAGGAAAGAGGTCGAAGGCTACGAAGGTGTCATTTGTCAATGCCATAATTGTGGTAACTGGTCCGGACATGTCATCAAAAGTAATCCTTGGTTTACCTTCTGCTTTGTGGTAAGTAAAATAGCATGATACCCATGCATACATGCCTACCTAACCTAACTATAAAAAAAGCATCGTATTGCGAGTAAATGCTAATATGAAACGTAGCCCGTCGTCCCGCTCTCTATCCATGGCTACCAGGACGTAGTCTGCCATATCTGCAACTTCGCGCAGCCTTTAGAACACCGACCCGACGCTCAGGCGATGCATCGTGGTGGGGGAGGAGGAAATAACGTTCCAATGCAGAATCAACCGCCAGTTCCTCAAGGGCCTCTGCAACAAGGACCACCTCCGGGATGGGGCCAGGGACCGCCCCAAGGCCAGGCTCCTATGAGGTATGGATAGGAATCAGGTACAAGAGATTAGGTTAGGGTTTATGATCCCAAAATAGCGGGAGTTGAATGCTACGACGATCGAGTACACAATACGAAACAACACTAATGATCGCATCATATTACACGGCACCGGGGTCGGAGTTCAAGGATGGATTTTGCGTGTTATTAAGATATCGATATCCTACTTGGGGCGTTTTCGCTTGACTTGTGAATGGAAATATGATTACAGTTCATATTTCAAGGGTTCTTCTATCAGTTGAATATGACCAGGCGTGCGTGGCGGTTTATTTGGTGTGTTGAAGGTGGTGGGTGAAAGTATCACGGTTCTGTATTTGTACCCAAGGCATACTAATTAGCTTGAGAGTTACAGGCTATAGGTCTTCGACACGAGGCTATATATACCTTATATCAATAAGAACTTTTCCAGAAGATATGCCGGCACATCAAAGTTCAAGTGAAATAGCGGTGTCAAAACTTGTCTGTTAGAAGATATTAAGCGCAACCCTAGGATTATCAAGGCAGGTTTTGAATCGTTATTGATGTTAATGAGTAGTAGTCGTCTCTAGTCGTTTGACTATAGGACTAGGCATCTAATCACTTCAACGATAGCGTTTCACTCATAGAACTCGAGCCTGAGCACATATATAGCCAGCAAACTACACTCGTCAGAGCCATGAACAGTCCGAGCCCTAGGAACTAACCTTTTATCTACTTAAACACACGGATCCCGCTCGGCACTGGGGGCTATCGCTTCACTTCCCCGCCACACAAAGACGTAAATTCGAAATGTCTTCGTACGACTCAATATTACTCGCTCGGCTGTTCAACCACTTTCTCACACCCCCTCATACCGACTCATCTCATCGGGCGTCACACAAGAAGAGGTGCGTAAGCGAGTGGATTGACGACCTATTTGATCACTGGCACGAGTTCTTGTTCGACGATGGGGAGGAATTCTTTTCTAGACCCAAGGAGGGTGCTGTTCGGTACCGTAGCGCAGCATGTAAGTTACCTATCTATCATCTCTGAGCTTATACGACCAGAGTACCTTTATATAATAAGTAGTAGTTAAGGCATATACTAACGAGACGGTCGCGGCGGATATAGACGATGAACATATTCGACAACTGAGGGAAGCTGCATGCGATTGCTGGTTTTTCTCACCGCGGCCAGGCCGATGGTTCTGTATGTTGACATGCTTCCTGGTGTTTATGCCTATCTACTACGCACCCTACGTAACCGATGCGGTTCTTGTATCCATCAGTAGACTTCTCTTCATCTCCGTCATCGTCGCGCCTCCCGCTATAGGAGGCTTGTATGCCCACCCACCAGAGATTTGGGAAGAGACGAAGAAAGCTCTCGTTAGGAAGGGGAAGAGATGGGCTGCATATTTCATTTCTATCATAATTGGTCTTGTATATCTTGGAAAGTCAGCTCGGCATTGTTACCAGCACCTGAGCAAGCCGACACAAAACTAAGATTTTACTTACACTCCATACCAATATAAATCTCTTCTCCAAACTTCCTACATCGTGCCGACAGTAATCTTGTTATGCAACAAGCATTTCTTCCTTGACCCGACTTAACGGCGATACGGAATATTTCGCAGCCTAAGAGAGTTTAAGAATAGGGCCCCGACAATATATAGACCATATCTAGGTAACCAAGCCATCGCTCAACCTAATTCAACACAGGCCTCCAGCCCTTCCGTCCAACGTGTCCAACAACACCCCCGTCCTTTAATACATCCGCACCCGTCCGTCCCGTCACAACGCTCCTCTCGACCTCAACACCACGGATGTAAAATGGGAACATAAGTCGATTTCCGCGACTACCATCATCACCAACACGTTCTCTTCCTTCTTTTTCCTTTCCCCCCTCTTCACGAACCCGCATGCCTCCCTGTCGAGCGACAAGTACCACCGCCGCTGGTGCACGCTACCGATTGAATTCTCCGCGTCCGCGTACGCGTTCGTCCGACGCACCTGCTCGTCCTCGAACTCGCGGATCTCCCTCTCCATCGCCGATACGGTTTCCACATCTACTTCCTCAACGGGCGCGGTTACGATCTCCGATTCTTCGTTCCCTGCATCCTCATAATCTTCTTCTTTTCTATCGACATCGGAGTCCGAGCTCGTTTCCAATTCGATCGCCTTACGTTTCCCCCTGCTTCGACATTCACTTCGTCCTAGAGCGCTTCCTCTTCCTCGCCGCCGCCGCCGCGTGGGAACGTGTGTGCTCTTCGCGCGGCTGGCTACGTCTTCTTCCTTGGTGAGTCGTAGGTTTAGCACGTAGTTATGCGGAAGACGCGTGCCGTTGAGTCGAATGCAGATCTTCCGTGTCTGGAATGCCTGGTGGAGTTTCTCCTGCTCCGGGAGTGTCGACCACTCTCCCTCCTCCTCGTCGGATTGCGAATTCAAATTAGGTTCTCTTCTATTTTCCCGCGGCGGGAGAATAGTGTATGTTCCCGTATCCCATATGAGAAGAGAGCCGGTCGACATTGAGGCTGTCTCTATGAGATGATTCTATAAATGGGAAGTTAAGTTAGTAGGCAGAGTTGAAATAGCTACCTAAGGTAAGGATCAGAGTCATGTTCAGGGGAACTTACCCATAGACAGTGTATCCTGGTCTCCGTGGCGTTTCTGTTGAGGCGCTGGCTATTCGGATCGCCTGGGAGACCATACATGATAGCCCAGGAAGCGCTGCTCGTCTCATTGATCTGCAAGCGGAGATCGTAATGCGTGCCCGCGATGGGGTGGTCATGCTGATGCACGATGAAATGCGCGCCTCGCGGATTGCCCGAGTTCTGCTCGTAAACTTTCTTGTATGCTTCAATAGATAGTTTCGGCATATCCGGCGGGAAAGGTGACAGTACAGCCTTTGCCAAAAGCCCGCTGAAGTAGCTAAGATAGTCCTTGATTTTGGCCTTACCTGCCTCTACAGCCGAAGCCTTTGGGCGCTTTTCCTCTGTCCCGGACTTGTAGTCATCTGTCCCATCGGAGCTACTATCTTCATGAGCGTCGCGAACCGGACCAGAAAGATCGAATGTCCATTCTAGATTCTCCTTTTTGATGAAGGGATTGCTGACTAGTTGGGGACTGAGACCCCGCTTCGGTGGCATATTGACGAAATGTCAATCAAACAGGTTGGTTGGTTCAAGAATGGATTGGACACCTAAGTTGGTCGTTTCTTGAAGTCTGGCGAGTTGCTAAACAAGCTGTGCTAAGCTGACGATATCCCTTCTTCCCTTAATACATTCCTGTCATAGCGCAATCACTCAACTTGTGGGTGGTAAAGCAACGAGAAACAAACATAATAGAGAGACATCTTAGGAGGCGGCGGATAACTGATTCGCCAAATCGCGGCGGCTCGACCCTGCTTGTTTATTTATCCCATTCTCTTCTAAGTCTTAGAAAGATGATGGACGAGTCTAGTGATTGGGACTGATAATAAGTTAAGTAAATTCAAGGACGCTCTTATTAAGGGTATGCTTCGCTGTCTATCGGGTGTCTATCAGGTACTCATGGCGTAGTAAATCCGGGTGATGTTCCCCAAATAACATCACCGATGATTCTAGTAGTCAGTTGACCTGGTGTTTACTAGGTAGGTAGCAAGCATGATGGTAGTGGGTGGTAGGAATCTGACGGGTTTATGACGCTGATCAGCACAACTAAAGACCTTGTTTTAAAATTAAGAGATATATGTATACCTATCCTTGGAACCCCGATCTGCTGACTAAAAAATCACTGAATTTAGCAGTTCAAAAGATTTCATCTCACGCCAAACGGCAAGTTGACAGGTTAAAAAGGTACCTACCTAAGTTTACGATGTTGAAGGACCATCAAAAAGATAGATGACAGCGGTGGGACTCGAACCCACGCGGATTGCTCCACTGCGAAGTTTTGGATTCAAGGTTAACCTGAACGCAGCGCCATAACCACTCGGCCACACTGCCTCGCTTATAGTCGTAGGTTACTAGAAGCAGAACATGATTTTTTAGCCGCTGTGGCATACTATATTCTAGTTGCATTTTGCCCTGAAACAGGCAAGTGGGGTAGTTCAGATTCTGCCATATGTGTGATCCGATTGGTTGGTTTCTACCTACTAGTCTATCAAGCTACTGCAGGTGATTTTTTCTAAACCATCAAGTCTTCTTTATTTCATTAGTACCGCCACAAAATCTGCAACCAATCAGATCTTTAGAATCGCCCCGCAGTTGGCAACGTTTTCCTTCACCATACTATCGCATCAAGGTCGTAGAA